>CM062568.1:96301662-96694365 GCA_031468815.1 Morus bassanus | reverse complement strand
TGCCTCGGCCCCGCCTTTATATAGTCCCCGCCCCCCCCGGCGGCGCGCGCTGACCTCAGCGCGCACGCTACCGCCCCTGCTCGAGCCCTCCCTTCCCCCCCCCCCCCCGCTCCTCCCGCCCTCAGCGCTATCGCGAGAGAAAGAACCCAGCGCGGCGCCGGCGGGGGAAGGGATATCGCGAGACCGGCCGCCGGCCTCCGCAGCTTGGGCGCCTCGGTTCACCGGGCGCTCCGCAGCTGTCGCGAGACTTCGGGCGCCCGGGCCCGCCGCGGCACCCGCTGGGTCTGCCGGGCTCGGCTGGCGATACCGCGAAGCTTCCGCCGCTCCCCCTCCACCGCCCGGCTCTCCGCGGAGGGGGGAAACGGCCCCGAGCTCTCGCGAGATCACGACACACACCCTTCCCCCCCCCCCTTTTGTTCGGCGTGCTCGCGAGAGCGCCCCGTCGCGCGCACCCGCGCGCGACCGAGATGTCTCTAGAAGGAGTCGGATTCTAGGTCACGTGGGCGGCCCGGCCGGCGCCCACCGCCATCTTGTGCGCTTGCCTCCCCCCCCGGCTTAGTGGCGTAGGTCCCAATGGAGGCCCGGCGAGCCCGCGGCGCGGGGCTACAGCGCGGCGAGGGAAGGAGGACGACGCTAGTAGTGGTGGGCTATGGGGCCCGCCCGGCTTAAGCGTCACCTAGAACGGGAGCTGGTACGGTGGTCAGCGGGGGAGGGGCTGGGCTGCTTCGCCCCCCCCAGCCCATCCCTAGAGGTCCGTACACGGTGCCCTTGCAGGGCAGGAGCTCGGGCTTGTTCCCTTTCAGGCCCCACTGTGCGTCCTGAGAGGTTCTGTCACTTCCCTCTCATCTGCTCTGGACCATTGCAGGTCAGCTGCCCTCAGCACAGGTACAGACACATTAACTTGTGGCTCCGGCCATACCTACAGGGCTACAAAATGATTGATTGTGCCTAACTGTCCAGTGGCACATCACCGTGAACCTCTCACCCCAACACATCAGTATCGGTGGTCAACAGTAGTTACTACAGACATTCATCATCTTTTTCCCCCAAAACCTTTAGCTATCAAACTTACTGAGGTATCAGAAGTCACCCCTCTTTTCCCTGTAATGACAATTTTACCAAGCTATCCCATTATATCCATAAAAAGCCCAGCTTCAGACTCAGGAGGACTTATGTTTACTGTTAGCCTGTAAAATACCAGTCAAATAATAAGTATTAAGCTACCCTATCACTTTTCAAAAAAAGAGAAACACCCCCATTCCCTTCCAACACATCATAGCCTGCTGACACAGAAAATACTAGAGCCATTTCCTTGAATTTGGGTCAGTAAAAGTACTGACAAACATGCTCACAGGACCAGGATACCTCTGAGGCTATTAAGTCACAAGGAAAAGGATGTAGGGTTTGGTTGTCCTTGATTCACACATAACAATTATTCCTCCTTTCCCTCCTCCTTGGGCTCCTGCCTCTTCCAACAAGGAAGTATAAGGAAGATTCATGCTCCAGAAGGATGGCTAGATTCACAGTGGGATTTAAAAGCAAAACAAAACTTTTCCACAGTACTCACACATAAAACCACCTATCTTTACTTAGTTTTTTCTGAGCACAGAGCTCTTTCACATAGCTGCCCTTATAGTTGCAGCTTCCAAGTCCTTCCATGCCAGAAATTAAGCCCTACAAAATTTAAAGCCCCACAAACAAATCCCTAAATGAACAACACACACTCCCTCTCACAGACAAACCAGCCAGTTCTGTGCAGAACAGGGTCTGTCCTTAAACAAAACATTTACCATTCTTCTGCTTTTGTCTTCCATGCTGCTTCTCTAGCCAGCTACAACTCCAAAGTTAAAGATTTATACTTGTATTACTTCCCCAGGTGCACCTATTTATATGATTTAAATGCTTGCAGGTGTGTTCACCAAGGCTGCCTGACAGTTAAAAGGAAGAAAAAAGATTCTATATTTTCACAAAAGCTGTTATTGGACTTAGGCCCAAATTTTGGTTTTTTTTTTTAAAAGCAAATTTCAGATAAATCTTTTAATTCCTTTTCTTCTTACAACTTTGCAGACAATTCTAAATGCTAAACAATTCTGCAATATTAAATCCCTACAATGTCTGCAGTGCTTTTGTAAACAAGAGCATTGTTTGATATAATTGATATGCACTAGAAAATGACATTAATTAATCCTTCTTCACTGTACAAGCTTTGAAGTATCGGAGTATTCCTGGTCCTGCGATCAGGAAAGCAGGTGGGCCCGCTTGCCTCCATGACAGGTTAGTAGAGGGGCCTGTGCGTGTCATACTGTGTCACACTGGCAGCGTGCTTTCACACGGTCCACCCAAGGCAGAGCAAATGAGAAAGTTGGAGTCTTGTGCTGCAGGCACACAAGTGCCCCCATTGCTTAGGGAAGTCAGTTTTCCCTTTGTTATTAATTTACCATCTGCATTAGGTAGGACTATGGATTCTCAGTTTCACTTTTTATTCTCCTGCAGCTGACTCAGAGACAATTTGCTGGAGGAAGTTGAGCAGCTAATGAGTACTTGAGCCAAGCATTAAACTAACACTGGAGTCCTCACAAATCCAGCTCACTTGTTTGTTAAACTCAGTAAGTTTTTGCTGATGGACTCAAACAAAGCTGCTTAAAACCTGACACTGCTGGTTTCTTGGACACTCAGTTCTTAAATCCTAGCAGGATTCCCAAATTTGCTATTCCCTCACCTGCAGAGCCTCATCTGGTAGGTGTTCTGAAAGGCTACACTCTTGGCCTCAAAACAGCTAGAGATACAGCTTTCTGAGTACGGAGGAGGTCATTGCTGTGCATTAGGAAAGCAGTATCCCTGATTGCCACCAGGCAGTGTGGGTTGTAAAGTCAACGCTGTTTATGAAGTTGTAGCTGCCTTTTAGAATATTTTTACCCAAAGCTGATAGACGCTGGCCTTGCGTACACGAGTTTCCTTATCTGTTTTGAGACTACCAACAGGTCATATGGTACTAGACATCTTAACAAGCAGATTTTCCATCTTACAGAACTATGGGCTTAGTTCTAAGGGAAGGAGGTTTTTTACTAACGGTAAGGCAACTCAAACTTAGGCCCTGAAATCTAGAGTGTGGTAAAAAATAAATCCTACCACAGATGTAATTCTCACGTTGCAGTACTGAAAACTTGTTTCTTGTTCTGCACTGCTAGCTATGAGACTAAGACCACATACGATATTTTTCTGAGTCTTTCATATTGCAAGCTGGCAGGGCAATAAAAAATATAAAGTTAATGCTCTCCAGCCACAAATTAGCAAAGGGACTGAGAAACAGTCTTTAGTCAACGGTGTAGATCTCCCAGTAATATCAGAGATCTGTCTTCAACAGCATAATTTTTAAACGCTGCATCTGATCAGTTCCCAAATTTTGGGATGTTTTTAGGCATCAAAAGGCAGAGTCTTACTGATTTGGAGGAATAACATGAAAAGAAGAACCACATACAACCATTGATACACTGTTAGTGAAGCCTTCACCACAAAGTCTGCATTTCCCTATAGCGGTAGCTATAAAACCTTTTCGACAAATGGATAAGTTTTAAAATAATGTACGTAAAAGCAATTTATGTGGCAGAATAAAATTAAAAAGCATTTTTAAAGGTGGCACCCTCCCCCTAACTTCAAAACAAAACCAGGCCTGTTGCATTGGATGGCCTTCCCAGGTTCCTTACATTTGGGAGGCTGTCATTCTTTGGACATTTCTCTCAGTGGCAGTAGTACTGGTGTAGGCAGTTCCCAGCACTTGCCATTTGTTCCTGTCCTCAAGGTGTCCCCTCGGCTGTCCCAGTATAGCTGTTAGTGATGCCAGTCCGTGCAGTGAATGAAGGAACTGATCTGAGTTTAAAATAACTCTGCCTGTTCGTAAGGGTAGAAAAAAACCCTGCCTAAGTAAACTCTCTGCCCAGAGAAATGCCTGTAGGATATTGGTTCATAGTCAGTGAGTTTCTTCAATTCAGTGAGTATTTCCTGCCATACATGCTTTATTTCAGTGTGCAGGGCAAAGCCGGTGCACTTAAGCCAGGCATTTCTTCCACTGGCATCGCCAGCTTACATAGTCCCTACCTCACTCTGCACCCCCAGCTTATTTCAGCCTCTCAAATAAACCGGTGGGGAGAGGGTGTTATTTTTCACCTGGCTAAGTCCTTTAGTCTGTTTGGGGTGGCTACACAAATGCCTATGCCGCCAGTCCAACAAGAGCAAAGGTAACTAGCCCCAGGCGGGGAAGACAGGGGCCCGGAGCTGCTGCAGCCAGCACTGCTGCTGAAGAAGCCTGTGCAGAGCCACAGCCTCCTTCTCCGGGTAGGCAGGGGCAGAACAGGAGAGCACAGGATGCACACCCACATTTTCTCAGGGAAGGAATGCACTGGGGTGCTCATTACACAAACCATGGGAGTCAGCAGGGAATCTCAGGAAAATCTAGGCAGAGTTTTCTGTTGCCTGTAGAATTACATTAGGGATTTTAGCCAAAATGTGCACAGTTGGTTTTCTGGTTTGTGTCCTTTTCTCTCTGTTTTGAGAGAAAATCTTACTCTAAGGAATAAAGGAAGTTCCTAATAAAAAAATATATGATTATTGAACTGTGCCTGGACAGCATTTGACAGAATACTTACAAAATTTTCCACTACGCTGCAACACTTTGTTCTGTCATTGCCTATGCTGAGTACACCTCTACCCTAAGTCTTAGAGAGGACATTATGCCTTTAACTTATGTGAGGAATGAAAAGACAATCTGGTTAAGAGCTCCTCTGTTCTTTGGCTAGTGTACTGCCACCCAAGCATTGCCAGTTCCCCTTCCCTTGTTTCTCCATGCTCCCAGACAGGTAGGGGCTGATAGAATGTACGTAATTGGGGAGGCCTTGATGAAGAGCAGATTCATGATGATTCTCTGAAAAGATGCCTGGAGAGTGTTTGAAAACTTTAAAGACATTCACATCTTGTCCTGAAAAGCCACAAAAGACTGTTTACAGAAAGCAGAGACTACAGAAAGGACAGACAGAATCAGAAAGTTTTATAAGCTATGACTCTAGAACAGGGGGACAGAGAGACGACTTGGCCATTTCAAACATATGCTAGTCCTTACCTGAGGCAGCACTCAAGGCTTCTTTTTTTTTTTTTTTTTTCTTTAATGAAGTCCTCTTTTTCTTTTCTGTAATGGTTTAGTGACAAGATCAAGCAGTCGCAGGCTTCTGTGGGAACTGAGGAAGTACAAGCATAGTTTTGTCCTTATTTCTTCTGTTACACTAGTTTCAAACGCAGGGAAGAATGAGTCCGTGAATTTCACACAGGAGATACTTCTGGAGCTGGAGTCAGGGCCCAGGAGCCAGTGACCTGAGTGCTGCCCAAGGCTGACACTGAAATGGCAGCAGAGGGGAACAAGAATATGGGCAAAGAGATGGGAGACAAGAGAAGAACTAGTTAGTTTTAGCTCTCTGCTGTAGGTGAATAGCTCCTAATGGCACTCCCTTCCTATGTGTCTCTCACTTGGGTCTTGCGGTAAGTCCCCTTTCGAGGCAAGAGTAAGCAGACTAGCAAAGATACACCCATGCTGGTTGCTGTGTGCCTACAATGTTATGTGCCAGACCCAAGAAAGGACTGGCCTGGTGTCTTACCAGGGCTGCCTCACTTGCCTGGGTCCAGAGCAGGTGTCATACTGCAGCAGGAGAGGCTTGCCTCACTCGCCCTTTTGCCTCCCTGAGCCCCCTGAGTGCACAGCCGACAGGCTACTGAAGTCACTGCCCTGTGGTCTGAAGAAAGCTGTCCTCAGCCCAGCCTAGCAGGGATTACTGCTACTAGCTACAGCCCAGAGCAGAGCCTGATGAAATATCCAGCCCCTCACTCCCAGCCTCCAGCCCATGTCCCAGCTAAATATCCGTGCTGTGCCAGTGAGTCCCTCACTCTGCCGTGCACCCCTCTTGGCCATGGAGGATTTGCCCCAGCCACACTGCACATAAGGGATGGGGCAGATATGTCATGGGCTTTCAAGGAAGGGCCTTGCCAGTGCTGTCCCCTCTTTTGTGAATGGATTTGACTCCTGCTGCCAGATGTGAACACCTGGCAAGCTTTGACCTTTGCAAGTGGTGGTTGTGCAACATGGTGCGACTGCCAGGAATGTTCAAGTTAAGTGGCAGTGGCCTCAGCTATCTGAGGAATGCCCAAGGTTGCTAGTATTCCTTATTAAGTGAGAGAGAGATTTTGAAGTGGTAAATATCGTTACTTAGAGGCAGCACTAACTGTATGCTTCAGCTTGTGCACTGTCAGAACCATGTTGGGCTTTTTCCATGGCTCAGGGTTGTAGGGGATGGAAGGGAAAGTGGCTTTTGACTAAATTGGCAAGGGTTATCATCCCAAGTGGAAGAACGAACAGAAGGAACATGGTAGTTCAATGAACATTTAAAAGTTCTGAGTCAGGCTCTATTTTTAATATCCCTAGATTCCTTGCTAGCTTGGATTTAAAAAACCTTAATCACTTTTATCTCTCTGCATTCAGATCTCTCCATCCTCCCCACTGGACTCCAAATTACATTGCCTCCCTCTCTCACTCCCCAAGCTTATGCACCACTGTGTCTTCCCAAATGCTGTTTTCCATGTTCCAATTAGATTAAGGGCTTGCCTGCACAGGAAAGTTGTGCTACTATTAATTTGCAGTTTGCTTGAAAGAAATTATGTTAAACCTGGGCAAAAGGCCAGGTGGATACCCTGGTATTCCTTCGCAGGAATACAAATGGCTTATTTCAGGTTAGATCAGGTCAATTAGGAACAGGAAGAACTTGCAAAGCAATAAATTTTCCTACACTAGAACAAAGAGAGTCCAGAAGCTTCTTCTGCAGATTGTGTCCTCCAAATGGGAAGAAAGGTTGGGGGCATGGTCTTGACCTCAGCAGGAGCCACAATCTGCTGGACAGAGGTAACATACCGCCAGTTAGCTAGTCCCACCAAAGCAGCAGCCTCTGCTGCCATTAAGTTCTGGCACGTGCTGTCAAGCAGGCTGGTTCACACTGCAGCAACTGCCTTTTTCCTACCCAAGGCAGACTGGTCTGCAGCACTCATAGAGCAGGAGTAGGGAGTGCTGCCTTTGTGCAAGGTGTTGGCTGGGTATTAAAGATGTAGCCCTTTGCCAAAAAAAAATTATAGTATGATCTTGCTCAATAGGAAGAAGTTGTGCGTATCCATCTACTGCCCCTCTTTGAACATTGCATGAATGCCTGGAGTTAACTGTATTGGTTTACAAGCGGATTGCAATTTTATGAGCGTGTCTTTCTCTTGCAGGCAAGCTCAAAGTAACAGAAGGTGAAGACAAAAGAAGAGAGACTTATAGGAGCAAGAAGAAATGGAAGAGGCACATCAGGAAATCTTGGGTGCTGAACATTCTCACTGCAAACTGATTTGAACTGATAAGCTGGTAATTGCCTAAATCCAAATAGGCACCTAGTCAAGGTCCTCCTGTATTAAGCAGCATTAGTATTATACTTAGAAGGAGGCACAAATGCTTCTCACTTTGGTTTCATTAACCTTTTATCTTCCAATTACCATTTCTAAATACCAAGTGTAACTTCTATGTCACATTAGAGTCTTCTTTGAAAAACCTCTAGAAGGTCACTGACCAAATACTAGGGTGATGACAGCTCAAAAATGCCCATGGGATTGTCAGGGCCCTGAAGACACCACCAGCCCCGAATGCTCCCCCACCTGCCCATGACCCAGGACCCCATGTCAGCCCCCCAGGGCCATCAGCCCCTGCCCCAGCAACACTGCAGTGGCTGCAGACACTGTCCTCGCTGCCCTTGCTATGCCGTGCCAGGAACTAAAAGACCTAAGTTATGAAGCCTGAGGGGCAAATGAATCAAGCACAATACTGGACTTCAAGAGAAAGGCCCACATTCCTAGTTCCCTCAGTGTTGCTGTTCAATATTGATTAGGTCTGTCCCTTGGCCAGTGAAGGATCTCCAGCAACCGCAAGGGAATGGAAGTGGTGTAGAGACTTGTAATACAAAGGTTCATACAGGTGTGAACAGAGGAGGAGTGGGAAGGCCTGGGTGTAGAGGCACTGGCAGGAGCACTCAGCAGGGGAAGGGCTCTCTGAATGGCCTGTGTTAATCATACCGGGATTAGCAGGTCATGCTAATTTCACAAGATATTCAGATCTGGAGACAAAGTGATTAGTCCTGATGATTGCCAGAGCTGGGACAGGATGGAGATACTGCCAGCTCCAAAAAGATACAAAAAGATATCCAAACACCGTGCATGGTCACCAACCCAAGAATAGCCCAAGAGACATGAGGAGGACTTGATAGTTGGCATCCCTTGTTCTCCAGGGCATCACAACAGATCCTGGACTTATTATCTGGGCACAATCTTCATGTTGCCTGGATTTTGGATGGATGGCTTGAACATGCTGACCTGGTGCCTGGTGGCTGCACTTGTGAGTGGGACACTGTGAATGTGGGTGAGTGAAACCTGTTTTGTTTCAGTTTTTGTTTTAAACAAAATCACTTTTTCCTCCTTAAGGTCCCCCTTCCTCCCTCCCTCCCTGCCGGCTGTTTTCTACATTGTTGATACAATGTCGCAACAGTATTTCCTACAGAGGAACAAGGAGTAGTAAATAGGAGCACCCAGCTGCATGATCTTTCAGTCATATGTCTTGTGGTGTCAGCAGAGAAAGAACCATAAAAAAAATCATGTCAGGAGAAAAGAGTCTTTTTTCTAGACAGATTCTTCAGAGACCACCCTGTCCCTTTTGCTGGCTTTGGTCAGCAGTGCAGGTCACACAGCTGGAGCTCTGGCCCACGTCACTGTAAGAGGGTTTGCTCAGGCTTCAGTTTGCATATTGCACCCTTACCACTTAACAAATCGTGGAAGGTAAAGGGGTTTTGAGACATCTAGTGCATCACACTGCCTTAAGACTAAACGTATCCGTACACTCTGGATGGATGCTCACCGGACTGGATCTCCAGAACATCAACTGCATTCCCAAACTGGGGGAGGGTTCCCAATCGCAGGAGCTAACTAGCCTCTCCTAAGAAGGCACCAGGCTGCCATCATGTCACCACAGCCACCGCTCCTCAGCTGCGAGCCAGGAACCCCTGCTTCATGCTGAGACTGAAAAGCTGCTTAGCGAGCCAAAGGCTCCCAGCTCCTTTCAAAAGCCCACGGGCACAGTGCAGCTGTAATCCTCCCACCCCTTTCAGAGGCAGCCGGCTCAGTGCCTGCAGGGAAGCAGGAGCTGCTGCTGCCTCTCTGTGAGACAGCAGCTCCTGTTGAGTTCCCCTTTGTCTAAAAGATGGCACGATGCTGCTGTTCAGCTCCAAGAAGTGACTGCACGGCTTATTGTTGTTGCATGCCACCTAACTTCGGAGTAACTTAAGTCTCCTTGTACTACAAGCTCATCGCTTTTTAGCCTATTCAGAGTAAACAGGAAGAGCAGTTTATTTCCTTCCTCTTTGCAGTTACTTTTTATATATTTGTGTCCTGCTATTTTCCCTCTCTTCAGACTTCTCTTCTTGAGATTAAATTGTTCTTCATTGTGCCTTACAGTTCATATCTTCTGAACTTCCAGTAGAGCAGCAGTTTAACATTTAAATGAATAGTGTTTTTGAAATAAGCTGGACTAACAGGCATGGAACCAGAGACTTCTGTCTTCGCAGATTAGATACCACAGCGGTAGATGCAGTGAAAACTCCATACCTAACTTGTGATCTGGAACACCTCTAGAGGCAAGAAGATAACGTAGTGATGAAATTTATCTAAGTGATTTAGATTTCCTCTTTAATCAGTAGCCTCTAGGCTGTTTCAGCCTGCTAGGATTCATTTGTGCCAGATGTGGTAGTGTTTTTGTGATACAGACAAAACACTGCAATAGTAACGAACAGTGTTAACCAACTCATTTCACATAAATTACTAGCCTTGTGGAGGCAGAGCATTCAGGCAGGGGTCATCTAACCAGTTGTAGATGGCTACATGGAAGGCTCTCCAGCCAAGCTACTCACCTCAGGCCCCTATTGCAGCTGCAGCAGAGAAAAAGACACTCTGAGGTCATGAATGATCTCATCATAAGGTAGATATTTAAAACAGATCAGATAAGACATACCTTTAAAGTGCCTATGGGGCAACAGGCTCAGATGTAGTGATAAACACTGTAGACATCTAAAATTAGGTGAGCTGAATCTCACCTGTGGCGTCCATTAAACTGGCGATGCACAGGTCAAAAGCCCCACTTCCTGTGGTGAATTTTCAGAGTACGCCTTCTGCCTCTTTGAATTTACAGCCACCTCAAAACAGCCAGATATAATGGCTGCTGAGAGACATATGAGGGTCTTCCACCAAATGGCTGAATCTTCTTACTTATTTTCAAAATTTAAAAAAAAAAAACTTCTTTTTTAGTTCAATATTTAAATAATCATTTTTCAGAACAGGAATAGTTGCTTTTTCACTTCTGCTTACGGCAGCATGTGGAGTTGGAAAGGCAAATGCTTGGATTAGGAAGCGCTGATGTTCATCACGGCTAAAATAATTATATTCTGCAGAGAAGGATTTTTAGGATGGATTCATCTGATACAGTTGAACTGTAAAGATTTATTTTGCAGAATCTTTGGAAAATATGTGCTTCAAAACAATCTTTTTTTACTAGCAAAGAATTGTCTTCCCCTCCACTCCCCTAATTTTTATTCTTTAGTTAATAGTTTGTAATTAAGGAAAAAAGTTCTCTCAATACCATAGCTCATCTCCTGACCCACTTCAGTGCAAATGCATACATAACCACTTGTTTGTTTGTACTCCTACAGGTGTTGGTGCTGCGCCGATACGGGCTGTGGTTAAAGTTTCATAATGGAAACTCTGGCAGGCAGTTAGCTAATCCATGAGTCATATTTCGTAATAGCCTAAAGGTCTCTAATGTTCAACCTTCATTTGATACCCTTGCCATCAGGGAGTTATACATAACCCATCTGAAGAACATTCTTTATATAGATGTCTGCTGCCCTTTTATACCTGCAAGAATGGGCATTGCACTTACTGAACCAAGGAAGTCTTCTGTCTCCTTTCCACCCCCTCTCTCTGTGAGTCTGTTTGCGGAGGTGCACTGTAGGAAACTCAACTGATGAATGAGAACAGTGGAAATCTCTCTGTTTAGTTTAAGTCCTCTGTAGGCCTAGCTGAAAGGTAAGGAGAGGGGCAGGGAGGTGGTTTTGGAATCCATTCACCCTAGCCCTTCTGAAGGAATTTCTCATTGGTACAGCTCCAGTAATAAAAGTAGCAGTGGAACTACCAGTACTGACAGAGCTCTGCTGATTTTACTTGTGTATGGCTCACTTCCATTTCAGGCAGGCCAGACAGATACAGATGAGACATCCTTTTGTCAGACCATCCCCAACGGGAATCCCATCGTTGACACCGGCGGAGTTGAGCCAGCATTAGCAATGCCAAGGTGTTTATAGGAAGACTCAATGTGGACAGGGCTCATCTAGAGAATCTACCCCTTTATTTTCTAGCCAAAGGGTGAAAAAGCAACATGTTGCTTATTAGGGTACCATAACATTGTTGTCTTTTGGGACTTCTCAAGTCCTCCCTCAAAGGCAGCAAAAGGATGTTGGCATTGCTGCTGTTTCCAAAGCTAAAATAAAGCAGACGAGTGAATTCAGTAACTGTATGTGAAGTTTACATACTATGACTCATCGTAATAAAGAAACCTAAACAAAATCCCAGTGTGTCATTAAAGCTGGAATATGTTTTCCATACTAAATTCTTCTAGGTTTGATTTGGCTTCTTTATACAGCTGTAGAATAGTCAAATATCTCAGGGATATTAACTCTTTGCCATTGCAGGGTAGAAAGTTCTGGTCTTCATGAACGGACCCAGTATAAAACACAGCAGAAGATTATCTTATTTTTTGAAACACTCTGGCACAACAACCCTTACAGTAGTGCCAAATGCCAGACAACAATGCGAGCAGCTGAGAAGACAAATGGAAAGAAGAAAGCAGAGGAGAAGAGTTGTATCCCAAGCTTTAACTTAGGCTGTCTTTTTAAGAAACTCTGCCATTTCCAAATAACTATTTTATAATTGTGGCTTAAGATATCAGCAGACACCACAAGTGATGTATGTGTAGCATGTGAGTTGCCTGCTGTATGCCTAGTGAGGGTCTGGCACAGTGGGAGGGGGAATGTGCCCAGCCTGACTGTAGGCATCAGTGAGGAGGTTAGTCATCCTGCTGAGTCAATAGAAGACACAAGCACTTCCAAAGGGTGCTTCTGCCTACTTGTCATCTAACGTTAGACAGCTAAAGTTACGTGGTATGAGCCTATAATGATAGGCTCATATGCATGCTCATTTATGCATGGAATTAATCTTGCATGGATGATCTGGATTACCAGATCCAAACCTCTTCATCTGCAGTAAAGCTGATGTTGGACTGGGCAGGGCCTTGCAGTGGCTGTTTTTTAGGGCTCTCCTTGCAGCCCTTCTCCAGAAAATGCAGAAGGTGAGAAAAGGCCAGACGAAGGTCCCAGTAGGATTCATGTTCATATAAATCTAGCACCAGAAGCGGGGCAGCAGTATTTGAATTCTGAGAAGGAAGTTGCTAAAAAGGGGCTGGGAGAAGGGAAAGGATTGCACAGCAGATGTATCCACCCCACTGTCAGCAGTTCTACCTCTTCACCCACCTCCACCTTCCACTTGCATAGGAACTGGTTCTTTCGTGGTATTTTAATGGTGTGAATTCCCACTTATCAGGGCATGGTAATAGTTAATGCTCCTACAGGTCTAGCTGTACAAGTTTCTCTCTAGTCAGTCACAAATTTCCAGGCATCTAGACCCTGTCCCAACAAACAGGACGAGTTAGGGTTTTTCCATCTTCACAAATAACTTCCCAAGAAGTCATCACCAAAAGTTGGATAAACACGCAGTTATCCTTGTCACACTACAGGCAAAATGACAATACAGCCAGAATCAGAAAGTCAGAAGGGTTTTTTTCTGATGTGGTACTAATTATATGACTAGTACTGGCCTGGCAGAAGCAGTGTAGTTTAAACTCTAGCAGCTTTAGCTTTAGAGGACTTTCCATCCTGTTCAACTGCTACCTTGTTCCACATCTCAGGCCACAACCTTGTAGTTTCATCCTCACTGAAAGATTTTTGTTGCTATCATTTAGGGTCCCTGCAAGAAGGGCCCAGCTACACAAATCCCACTGGCAGGATAGGGCTGCTGAAACAAATGTAATATAATAAAATGCATTACAGACTTGTACAGCTCTTGTCTGATGATCTGAGGGACTCCTCTCCCAGTCTGGCCTGCAGTACCCACTGAAGTTAGATTAACTATCATCTCCGGCAACTCATCCTTGCATTGGATCACGATATGCGTAACAAACTTTTGTTTTAAAGTGCCAAGGCAGACGAACTGTACTGTATGACTGTTCCACAACACGTTGCACTCTTGCTTTGGCTGAATTTTTGTCTTTTTAAAAATCTTTTTCTTTTTAAAAAGTCATCTTAATATCAGAAGAGAACTTTCATTTTGTCTGTCTTTCCTCTTCCTTGCAATATTGGCTGTAATTAAACGCTAAATTACAGGGACATCATTACCTGACATTTTTCTCTCTTTCCCAAACAATTCCTGGAACTGAAAATTAATAAAAGTAGATATACCTTTTCAGTTCTTTGTTTAGCTCCCTTGGCTTATTTTCAGCTTTTGACGGTGCTTTCCAGGCTCTCAGTTTCACTGCTTCCTCCCCATTTTTTCTGGTTCCCTGAGCTTGTGCGCAGCCTTTGATGCTGCAACAGGGCAAGGTAAAACACTGGAAAAAAAAGGTAAAGTACTCTGCAAAAAGGACGGGCATCGCCCCAGGGATTCCTGTACTGAAACATCTTTAAAATTCATCTGAAAAACTGACTAGCTGGGAGTTGACAGTATCCTTTTAAGAAGAGTTTATGTTAAGAAAACCTGGTTAGTCTTATGAGCAAGTTTTGGCTGAGCACAAGTGCTAATGACTTTTTTGAAATGAAAAACATTTCTAAAGACAAAAATAGCTAGTACTGAAATCTCTCACAGTCATTATTTACAATTTCTGTGTGATCCCTTGTCCAGATTTATAATGATTGCTTGCCATGCCAGCAGAACTTCTAACTTTGTGGATTTGTCTTTAATGCTGTAATTAAAACCAGGATGATTTTCATGGGCCCAGAATAATTTGTATTTCTTGTGAGAGCTCTGTCTTTTAAGTGGCCTTATATAAGGTATAATCTTCACTGACCTAAGCATGCAGACACATTTTTTTTTATGTTCCCTGATGTTTTCATCAAGGAATAGTATACCTTTGGGGTTATTTCAACCTGATATGTTTAGGTAAAAGTACAATTTTCCCAGCCTTTCTCAAGGTTTTATAATGTGCTTAAGTTATCTTAAAGTAAAACACTCCTTCTTTTTCTTCTGCCAGTATGCCTCCAAATAGCTTGTCTCTTTTAGTCCTTCCATAAGAGTTAAAGACATGCCCTTGAACAGTCCTTTCATACTCTTTCCTCCAGCATGACATTTTCCATTTTACTGTCCACCCACTCACGACACAGGCTGGGGACCCTGCAGTGACACCCAAGTGTTCCCAGAGCTGAGCAGTCTAAAGACCAAAACCTTCTTGATCTTCTTAAATATGGGATCATTATGTAGTGTAACCCCCAAAATCTGATCTCCTAGTAGTTCTCCATATTTGTTGGAGAGGTGGATGGTTCCTTCTCATACAACAAAAAGACCAGGCTGGCATCACTCACACACTCAACAGGGCAGAAATGTATTATAGCAATTGTCAGTGAGGGGCAGTTATGTAGGGATAGGTGGAGAATTAGGTCCTCCAATGCAAATTTCTTATTGGAACACATAGCTATTTTTGAAGTCTGAAGTTTCATTAACATAATTCCTCTACGGATAACTTGTCCTTTTAACTTGTCCTTAAAGCTTTTGTTCTGGGAATATTTCATGTAAGGTGTTTTGAGTCTCGAACCTGCTCGTGCCTGGTAGTATTAATAACCCGGGGCAGAGAATGTTTATATAGTACTGAGCACCATGACAGCACTTAGTAAATAATGAAATAAATCACAGGCTTTGTTTCTGTTTAAATACTGTGTTTGCCCTCTGTGGATACAGATCTTCTGGATCCTGCTCAACAACCTCATTTGGGTGAAACTGGATATCACGCCAATTTTATTCCAGCTCCCTTAGCGTATGGCAACAATACAGACAATGCACTGGCTAGCAAAGAACTCAGAGCCCCCCATCTAAACCCTCAAGAAAAAGATGAAGCCCCTGGAACCTGCACTAAAAATATCCACCAGGATCTTTAATTTTTATACAAATACACGATTAAGGATCGTGTAAGGAAAGTAGTGAATACGTCCAAATCAACAATTACAGCGCTCAGGAACCATTAGGGTTCAAATTCACTGTCCCATTCTAGACTTCTAGATGTGCTCTGAAAATACCAGGGCTGGAAAGTTACTCTGGATGCTACAGAGGGGATGCCCAAGCATGTGAGAGCCAACATAGACTTAGCAATGTGAAGAAAATCCACACTAGTTAACTGTTTTGAAGCACCAAGCAGAGAGAAATAGAGAGGACAAGAGTTATTGTATTCTATGAACTTGGCCTTGAGACCCACAGGCAGGTACAGAAGCTGGGGGGGGACGACGTGTGCCATAGAGAGGAGGTGTGTGTTTCCCTTCAGAACAGCCTGAAGGCTTTTCGGGAATCTCAGTGCTTAAGATATGTCTCAGAGAAATCATACCACAGTTGACCGTGCCTAGCTCGCATATGTTTTCAATAGAAAGAAACATTGAAAATCGTTTCAAGATTGAGGCATATACACGGTAAACTTTGAGTATAAACTGAAGAACAAATAGAGCCATGCTAAATTGGTTTCTAGTACAGCCTGAAAAAATACTCAAGATGCCACCTAATCCAAGTGATACCATAGAAACCACCAATATCTATGTGATCTCCTACCACCAGATCAGTCTTAAATTTGGAGGTGAGGTTACTAAATTCTCAGTCTGATTTAATCTCTTTTCCATCAGAAATTGGCAAAGCTGAGAAATACTTTATGGCTAAATTCAGCATATTTTGTGTGTTTGTAATATTTGTACTTTTCTATTTCGAACATAAAACATAAGTAAAGATAATCCCTATAAATGTGTGAACTCATCATGCATTTATTATGGAATAATAATACTTATATTAATCAAAAGATTTGTAACATTTGTACATAACTTCATTACTGCAGAGTGAGCTGCAATAAGGAGCCTTGAGCTGGTCCAGAAGACAGGAAAGAAAAAAATTCAACTTTAACAACCAGCGAATGAGGAGTTAAGGTATTACAAACTGCAGCCTCTGCAAAACCAGACTCTGCCAACTCTGGAACAGAAACTAAGGTCTGCTTTCTACCACCAGGAAGCGATAGCAGCCAGGGGCAAACGGGAAGGGATCAAGAAACAGTGGGGTGCAAGACAAAAGCTGAAACACCATCAGGATGAAAGGCAAATTTGCCATCTTAGGCATCATCAAATGAAGGCTGCATGCCCTGTGAGTCTTGATAGCCCATCATAAGGTATAAGGTTCAGCAGAGGATTTCTTGGTCAGAGTTATGCAGGAGGCCAGGCAAGACAATCTGGATGGTTTAGGACGTGCAGTTGGAGTTTCAGCACTGTCTGCTGCCTGCTTTATGACAGTAGTCGTATCAGTATTGAATGGGTGAGTGAGTAGCAGCATGCTGGCAGCACTGCGGCTGTAGTAAGAAGAGAGGTACACGTGTATCTTGATGGTTCAAACATGCCCCGTGTCAGCAGTGCATTCTGCAGTTAGTGTTAATTGTAGGGGCAACACAAGTGTGTCTGCTTGCCATGGGGGTGGCCAGCAGTCAGGTAATTCTAGGTGAATAGTAGTCGTGGGGGCACAGAAACAAGGAGCTGAAGGTACAGTCTGAAAAGAAATCTCTGTGGAAAGGAAAAAGGGAGATACCGTTCTGCATGTCTGGGCTAGTGTGAATTCATCAGGCTCTGTGTTTGAATGGGAGCCAGGTATATCGTACAAGTAACTCCTGTTTGCTGTGCCTGACCTAAACCCAAGTGTTGCTTCGTCAGGTTTTGTCTGACATGTGTTCTGTTTCCCTACTGTGTAGTAACGCTGCTGGAGACTGGGTGTTAGCATTAGAAACCTGGTGATTCAAACACAGAAGTATGAAGGCTGTATTACAGCAACAGGGAGGAAGTGGGGACATGTAACCTTACCATGTATTTTATGGTGGCCAGAGGTTTCAGTTCATGTTAAAAGAATTCTTATTTGGGAAGTTTCAAAGGATTAAATACAGACCATCTTCACATGCTAGATGGCAGTGAGGCTTCGCAAGCAACCCGTTTCTCTGCTAACAATGCTTGTGGGGAAATAATGTCTTGTTTGTTTATTTATTAAACAGTCATTTTTCAGGATTGACATCTATCAGAGCCCAGCTGTGCACCTCCACTGCCTCCCAATCCTTGACAACGGTCCTCTTGGTGAGAATCCACAGCTGGCGCAAGTCCTTGAGCTGCCCCTGAATCCTTCCTCATCTTCAGTCTCACTGGTTTTCCGGAACACAGGAGTATTACACAAGGGGTCTTAGGGTGGTAAGATAAGCATCTGCTGTTTGAGCCTCTGCCTTAGAGTACTGCATTGCCATGAATGAATAAGTTTCCAGTAGCAAGGAGCCAGGAACTGTACTTGACAGGAAGACTGCCAGCTCCTCTGTGATACTCACCTCTGACTGGGGCATGAGCAGAGTCCCCCTGGTATGGTATCTATGTGAACACTGAATCCCACTTACCCCTGATGCTGGTGACAAGGCTGAACAGCGCAAATGCACTCTATCCACAGATGATGCCAAGGTCCTTTTCTCAGTAGAAGAACAGCAGGTGAGCTTGGTGTTGAAGGCGGAGAGGGTGATGGTATCATCAGTGAGAGATGGGAGGACAACATGCAGTTGATATTGATGCAGTGTAAATCCTAGGGCCCCAACCCTGGATGTGAGATTTTTCCAGGCAGTGAGGGCATTAAGTGTCTTTACTATTTCAAAGATCCATGTTTAAAGCATAAACAAACAAACAATTAAATAAAAAATAAGCAGCAATGAAATTGAAAAGGAAATCCACAAGCCAAAAAAGGGGTGCCAACAAGTAGCAGGGAAGGGAGAAAAACAACTTTTGGTCTCATTAGGTGACAAATGCATAAGGTTGCTAAGAAGCAGTGGTTCTGCTGCAGCGAGAAACTCCATCTCAAGTCAAGGAGTGGAGGTGAACTGCAATGAGCTTAGTGCACATTCCCCTTCATGCTGTTAACACCAAGTGTGGGGTACCATATACGTACAGTTAGCCAAGCTCAAACAGCCAGACTGCATGTGTCACCACAATGCAATGATTACAAATGTTGTCACTCAAAGGAGAACAAGGAAACATGCATAAAATTAACTTTTTGGAGGAAGGAGGGGAGGAGAAGGTGGCTGTAACTTGACAACCCCAGCTCAGATGACCTCTTAACATTATTCCCTCGCTTACAGGAGATTTCAAGGCAACATGACAGATGTGAATTTTAGAGAATGTACAACAGTCTAAACCAAGAAGCAGTCTTCTGCTTTAACTAGGACAGTGCTGTTGTCCTGCTGTGGGGTCATCGGGGCCCAGAGCGCACTAACAGGCCTGAGCTGCCCTGAGGAGCCCGACGTGGGACCCCCACCCCGGCACCCGCTGGTCCAGGAGCACCATGCCTGGGTCTGCACCGCAGGGGTGAGGGCACTGCCGGCCTCTGGGCTACCCGGGGCTCCCGGCTCGTCCTGCCGCATGGAGCAGCCCCACTCCTGCTGCTCCCTGACATATATCTGAGAGTAAAACCAAAGCCATGTCAAAAGCATAGGCTCTATTTATAAATGCTGTCACGGTTGCAATGAAAGATTAAAATTAGTGCTATTGCAGGATGACAGACGTAGAATAATAAGCCAAAAACAAATCTTGAAAGAAGGAAAATACATGCCTGCAGTACCTAAGTCAAGCTCTCAGTGCACAATGTTACAGGCAGAGCAACTGCACAAAATCTTTAGATATTTAACCACTTGTGTGTGTTCCTGTGGGGAGGGAAATGACAGATTAGTTTTCCAGTGGAGGATTCATTAGTATTCTGTCGTTGGCGAGTCAGTATTTTTAGCTTAGTGAGCTCAAGATGTATTGTGGTTTCGGCCTCAGAAGTTACCAGCTCTGATTTATGAATTAAAAGACAAAAATCGAGTGCATTAGGAACTGTAGAGTGATTTTCCGAGATCTTTTATGAACCATCCTCCTCGCTTTGCTGGTTAGCATTAAGCGCCTATTAACTCCATTTCAGGAAGGTGGTGATTAAACTGGGTCAAACGGAAGTGATTAGGTTGGATTATCCCTGTCATGGAAAAATTCACTGGAAGATCTAAGAGGGAGAAAATTGCCATACAGATCCCAGCAAGTTCTGCTGGAAGGTATATGAATTTGCTTTTCTCCCTGCAAAAGAGCTTTGGCCCACCCAGGATCCCTCTAGGTGCCTCAGACTCGCTTTGAATTGAATTGTTTTCATCTTGGAAGTTCCTCAGGACTGTTAAGAAAAGCAGTTGCCCCAGCATCGTTCCCACTTGTGTGGCTCACCCCAGGTCTACCTGTGCTGGTTTTTGGAAGCGTCCCTGAAGACACTGAAGCTACCTTTCCTCAGGGTTCTTTAATGAAAAAAACTCTCTTTTCATTTCTGGTGCTAAAAATTACTACTGAAAATGTTCAGATGGACAAGGAAGAACGATATCCTGCCTGTTGGGAGGGCAAACCCTGGAAGGCCAGCGAGAGGGCCCAAAATGGACAAAATAAATCTTGTGCGTGAGACTGGGTTGAGAATTGGGAAGGCACAGGGTGCTGTGCGTGTGCATGAGCACATCTACAGCAACTCCAGTGCTTTGGATCTGCCCAACCCAGACAGCAACTTCTCTCCCATAGGCCATGAGACGGGTCTGTGCGTAGCCTGTGCAGCGAGGCCAGATTCAGCAGGGTGAGCCTCAAATTTGCTGTGTACCAGCAACAGGCTCCTGAGAGCCCAGGTCAGGTAGAAGGCTCTGGAGCCCCAGATATTGTGTTTGAAATCAGCCCCATGTGAGCACCTAACCTACCCCAGCAACCTATGCGTGATTTGTGCAGCGACCCTGAGCTCTGGAGTAGAGCTTGGAGTAGACACGTACCCTGGCAAGCCTCTCTCTCAGCACAGCCCCAGTTTAAGGCCACCCTCCATTATGTGATCCTGCCACAGAGAAGCAAATATTTTGGGACTGTCACGATTACTAAGAAGTAAGTAGCATTTTATTGCAGGGACTGGTACACAGAGTTTCCTGTTGGCCAGCAGCCAAGGGGTTGCTTCCTCCTGGTGACACCTCTGAGTGCTCTCTGCATGCTTGGCTCCGCTACTCTATTTTATTGATATTTTCAGCAGACACCACATCACTGACCCCTCTGTCATAACCCTTCACCTCTCGTGCCATCAGAGAACTGCCCTGGGGAAATGGGGCCGAGACGTGTGTATGTGTACGAGTATGTGTATGTGCGTGCGCCTGTGCGCACAGCTGTGTTTATTTTATGTTGCATATAGAAGAGGATTATTTATGTTCTAATCGTGATGTTTTCCCCAAGCAAAATATTTTCTGCTCTGATTTATTGCTCTCTTCAGGCCTGCCCTCAAGCATTGTTCTTATTTGGAGCCAGTCACATTTTTTCCATTTGGAAATGGAAATCCGTAATGTAATGGCATATTTAATGAAAAAAAACAACAGTTACTTGGAGGGAGGAGGAGTTTCACTTCTCTGTTTTCCCATTTTATGTTTGTTTTCCCATTTTATGTTTGTTTTCTTTCTCCCATCTTTCCTTTTACTCTTTCTCCTATTTTATCTCTGAAAAAGGAAGAAAAAACAATATCTGGAGAAAAGGCAGGAGCAATATTTTTTTCTCATTTTGGTTAAGAAATTAGAAAAGTTCAAAAGGTTTTACCCAGAAAAAGTCCACATGAAAAGTACCTGTTATTTTCTGATTAGCACTGTGGTACTATTGATCAAAAGTATCCAGCCAACAATCCTGTGTAAATTAAAAATGCTTGTGCACTGTATGGAGCCAGCATTTCTTGGGAACTACAAAAGAAATCTTTTTTTTTTTTTTTTTTTTAAATTCATAGTGCTTTACAAAGCTTATGTTAGTGGTCTTAGAGCTTGGTTTTCTTTTTATCTCACAAATATAAAAAAAAGAGAGGTTTCCCCACCCCCAGCCTTCTTTTGCTAGAGGTCTTCTTCAAGGACCAATGATCTCAAATTAATTTTGTAGGTTGCACTTGGAAGATACAGGAAAATGCAGATATTTAACAAATTGAGCTTTCTCCCATGTGTTTCTCAGGAGTTTTGATTCAAACAATCTCAGAAGAGTTTTTACACAGTCTGAACATAAATGATTTTAAAATCCTGTTTTAAATCTTTCCCCCTTACTCCATTTTTAATTCCCTTCGGTAGCTCAGGATTCCTTTCTGGTTTGAGGCATGAAACCCCTTCAGCTCTATTGCCTACACAGCAAAAAGAGCAAGAACAAAGCAAGAGATTACGAAGAAAAAAAACCCACCAAACCCAAGAAAATACTGAAATTTTCTAAAAAAAAAAAAAAGCTCATCCATCATTATGCCATAAGAAAAAATACCAACACATACACATTTTTCCTCTCTCATGGGTCACATCTATCAAGCAAGAGAAAATCCTGTATTTGTTTTCTAAGCTGGGTGCACAAACTACCCTGGCTGTAGCCTCCAGGGATGTTGTCACCAAACAAATGCTGCCGTTAAAGTGTTGGTAGGAGGTCCTTTAGGAAATGCAAAGAGAAAAACAATTTGGGGGGGGTGGGGGGGTGTGTAGGAAAAGCAACTAATAGCTAACTCTGGAAGTACAGCTGGGTGCTCTTAAATTAGAAATCTTTAGGAGGTCTCCCACACATCCCTGTAAGATTGCAAGCTTGCTGAAGAGTTTTTTGAGCTGTACATTCCTGCAGATATGCTTCACCTCCTCCAGCTTTTCTGTTTCTTGCTGAGCTTCTCTATGGCCGTAAGCCTCTCTTGGTTAACTCCCCAAGGTCTCTCTGGGCAGTGTCTCACTGCTCTTCTGTCTCTCCTTCCAATTCTCTTAGTTCCTCGGTACAGTTTCAATCCCGTATCTCAGCTGCTCAAGAGGAAAGACAATTAGCTCAGTGGATTTCTCCCCCTCTCCATCAGCTGCCCCTATTATTTATCTCATTAAGAAAAAAATCTGAGCCAGACATATAACTAAAACAACACATTTTTTTCTTAGACATTTTCTTGCATCACTCTTCTCTGCAGGTAATTTTATTGTTGTTTTACAATACAGGTAGAAGGTAATTTCCCCACACACAGTGTTGCTTGGCCCTGAATCTGGTGGGTTGTCAATTTTTCCCTGTTTGCAGCTGAAAATAAGTTTTAAGAAAACATGGATGTACTCCAACCTGAGGGGACTAGCAAAGACATCTTAATGCATGTGGAACGCCTGTATCTTAAGCACACATAACTGACATGCATGGAAGCAACCGGATTATCTCACCACATAGGTGGGCAGTTCTTCCAGGATCCAGGTTATTAGTTTTATATGTTGTTAGAGATAATGAAGGAGGAGAAGTAGTTCCTCTCTTACTTGACAATGCACGAAGCAAATTTATTGCAAAATGGGAATCTCCAGAATAACTACAACAGTTACTGCGCAGACTTTGAGGTTGCTGCACACAGGGAATTAGTATTACCATGGTAGTGGGAGGAAAAGAATAACCATCAACTGCTATTCCCTAATACCTTCCCGTTAAGGCTAAAATTAATCTTGGTTTGAAACTAAAATAAAGCAGAACTCTTGTCGTGCTCGTTGTTCCAGAATGGGAAAGATCCTCAGAAATCAGGTGCTTTGGGCTAAAGGCCTCTAGAGGTCACCAGAACCTAATTAATAAGCATTGCTAAACCCATCTGTGAAGTGTAAACTGCTTTGTTTGGATTGGGACTTTCCACCTCTGCAGCTCTGGGTCTCCCCTCTCGCGAGGAATCCAGGCTGTCATTAGATGGTGAATAACATTAAAATGCTTGCAAACCCATACCCTGCTGGAGAGGCTTGGCTATACAGAAGTCAGCTGCCTTTTGGGGAAGAAAGCAGAGTCACCCAATTGGCATCTTTTCCTCTGCGCACTGTTCCAATCTTAGCTGCGTGCTTCTGTGATAAAACCGGCCCTGGCACAGCCGGACTCTCTTGTGCCCCATGGGCAATGTCTTTGCCACACCTTTGTAAGCCCAGTGAATGCCATGAGCATTAGCAAAGTGAGAGGGATGCCAGTTCTTTCTCTTGTGCTGATGCACAAAAGCGATAACTCCAAAGTGAGCACAGGCTGAACGTGCAGATTAGGTAATTGGCAAGGATTTTTCAATGTAAATTTTTGCCTTGCAAATTATAATCTGCAAACACAGGAAACCCTGTAAAGAGTAAGGTTTCCTTCCAGGTCACCCAGTGCTACCTCTACAGGGAAGGTTTAGAGAGGAGCTACAGTATAATTATGATTAAGTGGTTGTCATGAGGCCAGAGACCTCATCTGCTTCATGCAAGGGCAGAACGGAAAGCTCAAGTAATTTTCCTGGAGCTCCCCCCAGGGTTTAGGAATGAGGCAGGCTGGGGAGGAGGGAGCTGGGTACAGTTGAGGGAGAAGATTTATTTCAAGACAGCAAACAGAAGCCGGTCCTTTCAGGAGAAGTTCCTCTGAAGAGAGCAAAGATATTTATTTTGGGAGCAGCCACTGGAATGGAGGCCTGTGGTGTCTCAGCAGAGGGATTTTTGTCTCCTTTGAGAAACCAAGAGAGCTGAATACAGACGAGTGGCCTGTGCCTCGCCAGGAGGCGGAGGGTGGTCTGGGGGGGCTGCTGTGAGGGCATCCTCACAAAGGGCTCCTTTGCTTTTACATACAGGATACTGCAGGCCCAGGACGCTTCCTCCGAGTCCAGGGAGTTTTTCTGGATGCACAGCAGGAGGTGAGGCTTTGCCCCTTCAGCAGTCCCTGCGGTAGGTCCTTTCCATGGCCAGCCCTTTGCTTCAGTGGCAGCAGGTGGCTTGCATCCCTTGTGCCCAGCTCTGGGCGCAGCAGCCCACGGTAATAGGATCACCCTGAGTGTGTTTGCTGGGGATTAGCAGGTATGTTATTTTTGCAGACTGGAACTGTGACGCTGCAGCTTGGCTGGAGTCCGCGTGTCAGTTCCTAATCCCATGCAAAGCCCCAGAGAGGTCAGCAAGAACATAAACAGAGGTATGTGCCCACCTGAAGGAGGTCAGGATTATTTTCATTGTAGCATACCACTCCCAGAGAGATATGAATCTTATAGCCATCCCTTATTTCCTTCCCTTTTAAAAGATGCACAGATAGATTTAGGGGCTTCCCTTCTTCTCACTTCCCTTCTCAAGGTGGGGTCCTAGAGAAACATTGCTGCTTTTTCCCCCTCTCCAAACAGCAATCTTGTCAAAATTTCTCAGTGGCTGCCATCTGTTGCAAGCAGAACACCACCCCTTTTGCTATTTACGGTGCAATTAACCTTTAGCAAATTAGCCTGTGACTGTCATGAAAGGATTAACTAAGGCAACACACCCTTGACTTGTTCCCACCGTGCAAGTAGCGTGCTGCGTTTGCAGCAGCGTACCCACGACTCCACCAAAAGCCTTCCAGAATCATGGGGGTAGTTTTTATCCTTTCTGCATTATCCCAAATTTGCCAGCCACGGGGAGATGCGTGAGGAAGGGCTACGACAGACACCGTCCCATGGAAGTAGTTAGAGTGATAGAAGACCTGGCCTCCCCCAGCAGCATGGGTGCTTCCCCACTGCTGAATGTTACTGCCCTGGTAACAAGGATGTGGGGCTGTGCCTCAGCCACTTCAGCTGAGTGTTCTAGTTTAAGCAGCCAAAGAATGAAGTTGCTGTCAAAATATCGGGCTGTGATGTGCAGCAGCTGTGCTTTGGAAACATACCCTATTTTGCCTAGCACCGTCAGACTTCCATCCAGATTTCTGTGTGCGTGTCTAGGAGGCATAATGCACGCCCGCCGAGGCCAAGGCTTCCCGAGAGCCTTAAACCTCTGGCCCTTGTACAGCAGAGTTTATCTGTGCAGATGTGCAGGACGTGCCCGGGTTATCTGGCCATCCCTGTGCTTGCTGCCAGGCCTCGGAGAACCCTCAGGTGGATAAGCCAGTTCCCCCAGCTCCGGCACAGCCTGAGTTCTGGTGGAAAAAGAGGCCTTGGCCGGGGAAACCCAGCACGCTGGCCCTGCCTCCGCTCCTCTTCCCACGCGGCTCTAACTCCTGGCAGAGAGGCAGGGCAGCCGGTAAAGGCAGTAACGTCTTAAGCCAAAGCAGCTGCAGTCGCCAGAGGTGATGTCCGAAAGGCCAAAATCTCCACCAGAGAACAGCTGGTGTGCAGCAGTGCTGTTGGTAGGCAGCACCAGGCAATACCTGTATCGGTGGGCGCCGCTTTTGTTGTACTATCGGTCGCCCCGGGTCTCACTGTGTGTTGTCCAGCATGGGCTTGGTCCTGCAGTACCTCTGCCACTGCCACCTCCTCCTCCCGCAGCAAGATCTCCCGCGGACGGGTGCTGGGGAGATGACGTCAGCCCAGGGAACGGGGGCTTAGTGAGGAGGGAAACAGCCTTGTTTCAAACCACGGCACCTAGAAGTTTAACAGAATAGCGATCGTTGGTAGTGCCCAATGCTCGTATTTCTTCAGCACCAAGATTCGAAGGGCATGACCCATAGCAACACTGTTCTGACAAACCCTGGACAGTATTTTTTAATTGCAATCAGTTGTAAACTACTGCCTTACATTTCTTTGGACCCATGACATTTTGAAGGCAGAGCTAAGCAAAATATTTAACCTTATTGTGAGTTCAGTCCGTGCTTGGTGGGGTCAGGCACTACAATACTGTTATTCCTTGATGATGGAAGTGTTTAGCTAACGTTGTCTCTTATAGCAGGAGAAATCAGTTATAAAGTTACATCATCATTGATGCAGTTCTGTCATCCATTTGCATGTCTTCTCTGATTCCCAAACTCCGTCAAGGCTAGAAAACTTGGGAGGCTTTCACGGTTTTGCGTCCATGCGTGTACCCTAAGGAAATCACGAGCGCGTACAGAGGCGAGACCTAAATGCATACTATTCCCAGCCTCCTCCTGGTTTTCTCTGGTGGAAAAATGCTTAAGAGCCAGCTTGGACGATACTGGCACCGGAACCCTGGGCACACAGCATGCTCTGATCCAGAGGTACACATAAACACAGCCTGAGGCGATACAAATGGGTAATAACCATTCAGCATCACTGGGAGGAAAGGCTGAAACAGCATCTGTTGTGATGGTGAACTCAGAACTCTTCACACTGTTACGCTACGGACATTTCTAACAATATTCAGGACATCCAAAAAGCCGGTAGGGAGGAGCAAGGGATTATTCTGGTTTCAGCCTTAGCCTCCGTGTTGCAGCAGTACCTTAGCGGCGAGGTGGCTGGCCGAGCCCACAAGGTGACTGAGAGGTTGCAGCTTCGCAGATGGTGACAGCAGGATGCAAGACTGCACCATGAATTAAATAATAATAAAATGAATACAAAGTATAGTTGATACAGGATAACGAAATGAATGAGTGTACTAAATCATTACACAACTCCTTATCTTCTTATGTAATTGATTACTAAGGCCTTACTAAGAACATGGAAGAGGAGTGACCAAGGTAACTTGCCAGTTATATGGGCATTATCTGGAAATTCAGACAGCTCCTTAAGGCTCTGATTCTTGCCAGATTTAGTAGCAAAACCTAACGACGCTCCTGCCCCCACAACAGAAGCTGACAGGAACCATAAATCAAAGTCTCTAGATATTCACGCTCTGTGTATCAAACCAAAGTTAGCGGCAGTTTGTCATCATACGTCGAGCTGTAGTATGTCAAACGGGGCTCAGGCTGAGAAGCTGCACACTGGCCGTTGGTTGGAGGGACAGTAGCCTCCAGCAGACGGGCAGAGCGGGCAACCGGCTGTGCTGATCTCTTTACCTGTGGTGGCCGAACCCGACAAGGACCGTGACTCAGAGCCCTTGGTATTAGGGTTTGTTGCCTGTAACGGCGACGTGACTTCCGTGACTGTCCACGGAAGACTGATGTGGGAAAGCTTATCTATCAGGAAGCGGTGGATGCTTAGGTTCTCCTCAGTTCAAGGCAAGGAGAACAATTGCCATGTACGGGCGTACACTGACAAACCTCTCCTAATTTCGAATGAGTCAATCTAAAATCAAATTGTCTGTCTCTAACGAATTGGGTCATCAGCAGTGACCTCTTCGGGAGGAAGGGCCTCTGATGCTGCAAACCTAGTGGACTGTTACAGAAGTTAAGGCACTTTTCATTTCACCTTCCAGGGCACAGCACGGGCTGATGAGGACTACCGGGACGATAACCTCTGCTCTGCAGTCTCTCTCAGTGATGCCCTAATAAATATTGATAAAAGTCTGGCAAAGGTAGCTTAAAGCGGCTGCAGAGTTTTTATCTTCAGCCACCCCCTACCCTGAAATCTGCAGCTCTTGAACTGCACAATACAGAGATCTTAAAAAAAAAAAAAAAAAAGTCTAATCAGTCAAGGAGCCTCTTCCTGCGAACAGCACCTCCGGTCCGCCTCATCGAGGAAGGATTTGGCACGACGGCTTGTTTTAGGAATGGCTCCTGGCTCGGGGGACTTGGGTTGTTTACGTGAGGTCTCCCGATTTTTAAACAGCCATCGCCTCAAGAAAACCCCACAGAAGCGGAGCAATACGCTGTGAGCCCCTTGACGGGGATGCGGGGGCAGTTCCCCCCCCAGCACGTCACAGCTGCGTCAAACCGCGTCAGAAGCTGCCGAGAAGCTGCCCTTGGTGGCGATGCCGGCCTTCACGGCGCCCACTGACACCACATCCCTCCTCCTCCTCCCCCTCCCCCTCCCCCTCCCCCTCCCCCTCCCCCTCCCCCTCCCCCGCCCGGCCGCCGTCAGCTGCCTCGCCCTGACGTCACTGGCGGGGGAGGGGGGGGCTGCTCCCGCGCTCTCCCCTCCCCCTTCCCCCCTCCCCCCCGCAAAGACCGCGAGAGCTCGGTTGCCTGGCAGCGGCGCGGCGTGACGTCACGACGGCGCGACCGCCTCCAGCCCTCCCCGCGCCGGAAGGGCCTCGTCGCGGCGGTGACGCCGACGCTTCCTTCTTTCCCCGCGAGGCCGGAGCAGAGGTAGGAGCGCGGCCGCCGCGTCCCCCATCCGCCCCCCTCCATCCCCCTCCATCCGCCGCCATCCGCCGCCCGCCCCGCGCGGGGTGGGGGTGGGGGTGGCGGCCCGGTGCTAACGGCGGCGGGGGTCGCCGCGGGGGGCTGCCCTCTGCCCGCAGGGCGCCATGGGCCGCGTCATCCGGGGCCAGAGGAAGGGCGCCGGCTCCGTCTTCCGCGCGCACGTGAAGCACAGGAAGGGCCCGGCCAAGCTCCGCGCCGTCGACTTCGCCGAGAGGCACGGCTACATCAAGGGCATCGTCAAGGTAGGGGCGGGCGCTCCGCCAGGCCCCCGCGCGGCGGGGCCTCGGGCGACACGGCGGGGGGGGGGGGGAGCCACGCCACGCCACGCCACGCCACGCCACGCCACGCCACGCCACGCCACGCCACGCCACGCCACGCCACGCCACGCCGCCGGGAGGGCCCCCAGCAGGCCCCGCCAGCCGTGGGCCCCGGGGCGCCCGCGCCCCGCGAGTGCGGGGTCCCTGAGGGGCCGAGCGCCGTTCGGCCGCTCCGTACGCAGGCGTCGCCTGCCTTGTTGCGTGAGCCCCGCTCCTGCAGGCGCGAAGCTGCTTTGGGTTTACGGCGGCATTTAAATGGAGCAGCTGGCAGCAGCACGGCTTTCTGTTAGGGCTTTGCTGACGCGGGAATACCCGCGTGCTCTTGTGTCGCCTAAGGACTCCCAGTACCTCGTGAAGCGTGGGTGGGGAGAGTTGCCCACAGAGTTGATTGCATCTTTTAAAAAACAAAAAAAAAAAAAATCAATCTTTGCACATGCTTAAGTGGTATCCGGCATCTTAGTCCTGAGCAGTGGGGGCAAGGCGGTACTTGGGTTTGGGGTATGGCACAGTGTTTCAGGTGTGCCGTCGGGGTTTTTTGGGGGGGGTGTCAGTGACTTAGCCTGCAAATGGTACCCACTGGGGACCCAGCTAGGTGCCCTGAACATCTAGCCCTCTCTTCAGCCTTTTAGAGCCAGGTCATCTTCAGGCTGTAGAAAGAACTTTCTTCACGCTCACCATAATTGAGTAAGCAGGTAGCTTTGACTGAAACATATGTAATACCCGGGGTGGGGTTTGCCCGACAGGGTTGATGGCAGCAGAAAAAAACATTAATACTGGACACCAACAATATCTGAGTTTTCCTAGAAAATTGACACATCTTAAAGAGCTTTAAGTCCTTGGCTGTAGTCCGAATAGATGGTTGTGCATTGGAATCTCAGTCTACTTCAGGAGCAGAATTGACATGTTTTTCCAAAAGAAAAAGTAACAGTAAGTCTGTGCTCCCTCATTTAGGGGCTTATAGAATTTCAGTGTACCTAATATCAGAAGGCTAGAAACGCCTCCGTTCTCAGAAAACACTTAGAGAAACGGCTGCTTGTGTCCAACTTTGTCTCTGCCCAGAGGTGACTGGGCAACTAGCGAAAGTGAATTTCTTAGTATGGAGAGACTGGATGTCTGCAGAATGTCAGGAATAAAACAGTTCAGAAACTATTAGTTTCAGGCAGCACACTTAACCAGAGTCACTATTTTGTGATACAGATACACGAGGTTGTACTCTTACAACTGTGACTCTTCAAATCATCAAATCAAGATCTTTCTGAGAAAGGGGGACCCTGGTGGCAGTTACCTCAGTAGTAATCATCTCCAGTTCTTCTGGTTCTTTGGTTTCTGCAGAACCCGTGGCAAATGCTGTTACCTGTTCTAATGCGCATCTCCATTCCGACAGGACATCATTCATGATCCCGGCCGAGGCGCTCCCCTTGCCAAGATTGCCTTCCGTGACCCATACAGGTTTAAGAAAAGAACCGAGCTGTTCATTGCTGCTGAGGGTATTCATACTGGTCAGTTTGTTTACTGTGGCAAGAAAGGTGAGTTAAGACAGAAAGCGTGTTGCCTGGGCAGTTTCAGAAGGCTAAAGCAGATGTCGTCTGAACGCGTGACGTTCGGGATCGTTTAAGCGCAGTTGCGAGCCACCACAAAGCGGTAGCTTCCGCTAGCTTCACGCAAACCCGGACGTCCTTCTTGGAGCTGGCGGTCTCCTCACGCGGCCTGTTTTGATTAACAAGCCTAACCGCGGTTCCGGTCAGTTGTCTGGGCTGTCCCATTTTGCCGGCCTTTCTGTTACACTGAACGCGAGACGTGGTGTTTCCACTCAAGCAATAAAACGTGCCCCTGCCTGTTGGCTACCGAAGTGTTGATGTGGTGCCCTTCTATGCACAGAGGCCCATATTAAATAGAATTCAAGTACAGGAGCCTGAACGAAGGTGCTGATGCTGTGATTGCTCTTTGCAGCTCAGCTGAACATTGGCAATGTTCTACCCGTGGGCACCATGCCAGAAGGCACCATTGTGTGCTGCCTCGAGGAGAAGCCTGGTGACCGTGGAAAGCTGGCCCGTGCTTCTGGAAACTATGCCACTGTCATCTCTCATAACCCTGAAACAAAGAAAACCAGAGTGAAGCTGCCCTCTGGCTCCAAGAAGGTGATTTCTTCTGCAAACAGAGCTGTTGTTGGTAAGGAGTGACAACTATGAACTTATCTTGGCACTGAGTTTATGTACGGCTAAGCAAGCTTTCAAACAGAGCCACAGTTTCCAATACTGTCTAGAAAATAGCCGAATTTACGGGCTGGACCCAGGGTTATGCACAGGCGCCTAACTTGTATATTATGCCTGCGTTACTTTTGGTAATGGGAACTTAAACTTGGAGATGGTTTGACCTAGTGAGAGGACAGAAAAGTAGATGCCGATTGTCCTCAAGCCATAATGGAATCACTCGGCCTGTAAAATCTGCGGTCCTTGGGGAGGAACTTCTGCAGAAAATGGCGTTGGATGGTTTCCTGCTTCTGATACAGCGACTGAGCCTGTAGGGGTAGTGCTGGAGGAGCTTAGCTGCTGGAGGTGTCGCCAGTTGGGTGAAGTATTCCGGAAGGTCTGACACTGAATGAAAATAATGTCAAGAAGCAGAGGTTTTTACCAGGTTTGTTGTACGCCTGACTGACAGCTGAGGTGGCTGCTGTACTCAGTAAGTGACACTTGCCTGCCTCTGAATAGAAGACACCAAAGTGAGTAATCTGTGGCCTGTTACTCTGGTAAAATTGACTAAATAAATCATGAAATAACAAGGTATTAAACTTCAGAGGACTTGAAAGTCCCCTGAGCTCTCTCAATTCATACTTTCTTCAGCTGAAAATCTATTGTTAACGTTACCCAAGAGGTTTTAGCAGTAAAACTGGTAATGCTTTAGAAAGTGTTAAACTCAGTCCTGCACGTATGGATTGAAAAACGGTAATTAAAGTACGTGTCCCCTTGCAGACCACTTCACGCGTGGCTCGTAGCTGGAGTCTAGCGATGGTTAAGTGTTGGCTGGAAAACACTAGTTGGAGTACACAGTTGGGATTGTTTGAGATTGGTCTTTAGAAGCTTATGCTTAGGATTTGAATATTATTAGGAATTAGTCTTGCTCTTAACTCCTTCCTCTTGCACTCTGGTCTGTTATGTTTGCTTGTCAGCATTCCTGCCATTTTTTTCAGGAATTGTTGCTGGCGGAGGCCGTATTGACAAGCCCATCCTGAAGGCTGGCCGTGCCTATCACAAATACAAGGCAAAGAGAAACTGCTGGCCGCGTGTCCGTGGTGTGGCCATGAACGTGAGTCTATTTTCAATTAGAGTTTTCACTTTCCCTTTATGGTTTAGAAAGTATTTGTTTGATATGGGGAGGAGTCCCGCACATATCTGGAAAGAAAGCTTCACAGACTACCTGTTATCGCACAGTTAATTCGGGTGGTTAGCAGCACTTGATAGTTACTGCACCGTATGAAAAATGAAGCAGTTGAATATTTTTGTTCCCTTAAATCAGTTTATTGCTGTTAAACGTCATTACTCATTTTTGGTTTTAATTATATTGATGAATTGCTTTCCTCTTCCACAGCCTGTAGAACATCCCTTCGGTGGTGGTAACCATCAGCACATTGGCAAGCCGTCGACCATCAGGAGAGACGCTCCTGCTGGGCGCAAAGTTGGTCTCATTGCTGCCCGTCGTACGGGTAGGCTGCGTGGAACAAAGACTGTGCAGGAAAAGGAGAATTAAAGACCCAGCATGGAGTTTACAGAATAAAGTTTTAAAACATAGCTTGTGTGAAGTTCAAGTTATCTCTTGCTGAAGTGTGGCTAAAACAGGGAAAATATTCAACTTCAACAGGGGAGGTTGTGAGGGGAGGTGAGGGGTTTTCCCCCTGCCTTCCAGAGCAGGAATTCTTTCAGCCTGTAAGCTGGTACTACAGGCTGGAATAACACTTAGAGTAGATGCTCTTGTGCCTGGGTGTGATGTTAACACTGGCCTAGTTCGGTGGTTGCTTAGGCCTGACAAAGCATTACAGGCTGATCATGTAGGCCCTTGGTTACCTGGTTTAACGTGTGAATCTAGCTGAAGTGGTTAAAGGGTGCTCGGTTTTCTAAGTTCATAGACTCTAATGTAATTATTTTCTATTTTTATCTGGAAGACATGACAACAAGGTATATGAAATGCAAAAAGTGTATTTGCTTTTCAGAGGAAAAGATGCTTTCCCTTAGGGTACGTGGTAGTTCACAGTACAGCAACCAAATAATGCCACTGATCCTGAAGTGCCTGTGCCAGACCTCTCCCTATGACTGTGACCTGATATTGATAGGAACCCAGGGGAATGCAAAGCAAGAAGAAAAGTTATTTTCTACATCTACCTGCAAAAATAATACTGTAGTTGGCCACACCTGTCTCAGAGGAACAGGTGATTAAAAAACCTGACCAGCTACCTTGAAAAAAGGTACCAGATGACATCTGGGACAAAAAAAAATAATCTAAAAGGCAATTTGACTTGACAAGTTTTGTTTATTTTTATATAACTCCAATACCATTAAAGTTTGTGAATGTTCATGTTTTTTGCCATGAGGGCCGAAGCTTGCACTTATGTGCTTGTGTGTATTCTTCTGACATGGATCTAAACTGACTGTTCCTTCTCCCAAACAGTATCAGAAGAAAAAACAGTTGAAGTATTTAATGGTCAAATGACTACCTTGCCAAGAGCCTAGTTAAGAAAGATTTCACAATACATCAAATGCAGTAGAAGTCTCCTCGCATGAGAGCTGTTCTTTCAGGCTGTTGGTACAAAGAACTTCCAGAACAATTTGCATTACATGCACCTAAAGGACTCGCAGAAACCACGCTTGCATTTGTTGACTCCACGCGTTTTCTAGGGAAGGGGGAAGATTCTTAACTGGCCCTGCTGGCTGCCTTTGTTGCCAAGCCCAGGCCCCAGCAGGTAGCTCACGGCCTGCCAGGTGCTCACAGCCAACGTCTGGAATATAGCTGTGCAAAATCTGTAGATATGGAATAACTGCACAAATAAATAAGCACCATAGTGCTAAAGGGAGCTACAAAGACTTTTAATGTAAATAGACGGGATGCAATGCTAAATGTAACTAAGTTCACACAGTAGTATGAGGATTTTGAAGATTTGAGTCCATTTTCCAAACTTGGGAACAATTGCTCATGTTGCAAGTAACTAATAACAGTTACTTTAATAATAAAGTGCAGTCTCTTGTTACAAAGTTTGTTACAAATTGGAGGCTTATCTTTAAGGTTTGCATCCTATAGGCCTGAACCTGCACAACATGTCTGCCTGCTCCTTTGGAAAGAGTATCTGGAAGCGAAAGCCAGGGTTGTGAGAAACCCTGGAGTATGTTCTAAACATCACCCCCTAACTGTGCTGAACAGGGAGTTGAAGCCAGTTGACCAAGGAAGGCTTTGATATGTCCATTTGTTCACACACTAAAGCTTCAGGCGCGTGAATAGGTAACGAAGTGGTCCCTGGGGCACCACACATTTCAGAGCTGTAGGACGGGACTACGCGGACAGACTGGACCGGAGGAGCAGGTGAAGCCAGAGGTGGTATTTTATGCAAGATGGTGCTTGAAAAATTTGTGGGAGCCCACCTGCGTGCGTACACGCAGAGCAGAATTCGTGACTGCAAATATCAAGCTGCAGGAACCCCATGCACTGGTGGAACGGCACTATGAGTATGCTGGAGGTGGCACAAAGGCCACCGACACCCACGGGCGTCTTCAGCCTCGATGGAGTTGAGCACACCGTGGGGAGGTGTGAAAGGAGCAGCTTCTTAGTGAAACAGCGGGTGCCTAGAGCCAGGCTGCCGAACGATCTGATGGGACAAAATATAGAAGAGCAATATCAGAACTTAATTCTTTCAAAGGGGAAGTTACTCTAGAGACTTTAAAGTCCAGTAACACGTAATTTAAATTAAAAAAGCCACAGTGATATTAGCAGGTGACTACAGCACAAGACAAACGTTCTCCAGGCCAAAATGCTCCCTCCCAGCACTAGCCCCACGGGTGCTATAAATTTATGAAAAGAAATGGGAGGGAAGAGAGAACTAAATAAAGTCAATGACTAAAAAAAAAATCAGAGACTCTAAAGACACCAACCTAAAATGAAAAAATTCAGTAAACTGAAATGTTTTCCAAACTGAAGGTCAAACTTAAGACAAGCTGTAGAATAGAGGGTGAACTCCAGCAGATCACACAACAGGGGAAATTAAGAGAACTAACAATGCGACCAGGAAAGAATTAATTTAAAAAAAAAAAATCCATAAAAATACACCATTGAGTTACTAACAAGCTTACTTCAGCCTGGGAGGATCTGTGAAAGCACAGAATGGAAAATGAAAATGGGTCTGAAGTTAACGTCAGCCGCTGGCCTCTGCGTGGGCTGAACGGAGCATCAGCCACCTGGGGTAGGCAGGAGGTTCAGCTGAACAGGGTGGTGGCTCCTCCTGAATTTACGCTGTAGAAATCAGGAATTAAAGACAGGGACACTGCAAAGAAGCAGGGTGCCTTCCTTTACCACCTTGGCCGGCGCGATCCTCAGTGTAGGCTTACTACTTTCAAACAACAAAAAATGCGGTGCAAACATGGCAGTATCAAGCAGGACGGTATTAGGACAATCAAGAGCATTTTGTCACTAGGATCTGGTGTATTTAACCATCATCTATAGCCGGTCCTGGGATTCACAGGTGAGAGATTCATCATACAGTGAAGTAAACTGATTGGAAACAGCCCCCCTTATTTCCTGCCTTGGTTGGTATCGCTGTCACCACACAGTACGCAGACGTCTGCTGCACCCCGGTGTTACACAGCTCGGGAACTGCTAAAGCCGTAAAGTGCCAATAGGAGAAATTAAAGCTTAAGCATCCCCCTTCTGCTCCCTTGCCCTGTGCCTGCATGAGGCACCAGTTCCCCCACAGCAGCCAGCACGGTGGTCCCTCCGCCCCCGGCTCTAAACCCCACTTTCTGTTGAGAAGTTGCTGACCACAGACAGCAGGAAAGAGAACTGCTGACCTGGTGGTGAAGTGGACGGACTTCTGAGCTCCTAGCTTTACTGGATAAGCTTTAATACAAAACCACTTTTAAATATAAGTTAGCAAAATAAATGCAAACCACGTTCAATAGAAAGCACATGGCATCCTTGCACGGCCTTGTGCTTCTCCTACCCCCGTAACTCATGGTATGCTTATATATTCACTCCTAGTAATTATATTTTAAATGTATATCATATTCAGCAACCTCCTGCTCAAACGAGCTGTTCTTATCACCATGATAGACTACACAGTTGATTTGCTTATGTAGTTTATATCCAGGATACTTACTTCACAGATGAGTGTCTCAATTCCCAGCCCTAATGCTGCACAGAGGGCATGAGCTGCTATACATATTGTCAAACTTAAAAAACTACAGCCATGCTTATTATTAAAATAATAATAAAAGAAATCTCCTGTAAAGATTAGCATGGCTACAAGGACATCAGAAATCTTGAAATGAAGCAAACTCTGTTTTAAAGAAAGACGTTAAATATTCATGCAGGAATTGCAGTGGTTATTTCTGGTATAAGGCTTTGTTTGCTAAAAGAAGAAAAAAAAAAAAAAAGAAGAAAAAAAAGATACATACCAGTGAAGCACTAAAAAGTCTTCCTTTAGAAGGGCTTCAAATTTCCACCTACCAAAAGACCGAACAGCATTTTCTTTATACTTTCTTAAGGGTGTACTGAGAAACACCAAGTCCTACCTAAGCATCGACACGTATCACAAACTCTTTCATCAAAATATAACACCTTCATTATTATCCCTTCCCGATCTACTCCTCCACCGATATCTCAGCAGCCTGACGGCTGTCACACACACGACACACAATTCTAAGTTGCACAGAGACCCACATGGCAGAAGCAAGACTTCATCCAGAAATGGGCAAGGCTCACCTCTCCGGTGCTTTCCACACCGCCATCTCCCAGTCCTACTGGGACGCCCGCAGACTGACTGCCCGCCCGTGACACATCAGAAGGGGCTGCATTTCTGGAGAATCCACAGCCTGCAACACACCAGCGCAGGGAGGGAGGACGTACAAAGGGAGATGCAAGGAAACTGCGTAAGGTAGAAAAAGATCAGAGGAAATCCATCCAGAGAGGTTTTACAAAAAGAGGGGAAAACAAGGTTCAGCACAAAATTGTAATGCTGACTTCGTTATGCTGAAGTTACCAGGTAAGTGAGTATCAAAACCAGGAGAAATGCTTTGGGCCATATTTTCAGCTAATGTAAAAACCACAGGAGCCCAAATTCTAAAAGGTTTCAGGGAGCCAAATGATCGATAAATCATTACGTATTTCACAGTCTCCATTGAAGTTAAAAAGTGACTGGTTTCATCCTGTGGCATTAATGAATTCTCATAGAGAAACATGAGAACAGAACACATTCGCGGGAGTCGCTTTACGCTTTTGCTGTCTTCATCAAAAGCTTTCTTCTCCCAGCTTACAGCAACCCCCCAACTGGAAGTGAACTATTGGGATACAAGCCAAAATTTATCTTGAATTCTTACTTTTGCTAACATGTCCATGTCCAGAGAATTCACACCCATGTCCAACTCAGACGGGTTACATCAACTGAACAGAGCTACGATAAATGCAGGTGTTACCTGCTTCCACGGGTGTCTTGTTAAAATTGCTTTTTTATTTAATGTTAGCACTACAAATTCCCAGTAACTTGCCATTGTTTTGCCTTTTGATTTACATGTCTTCAAAGCCAGTGCCAAGAGCAAACACAGTAAACCAGAGGTTTCCATTAGCTCTCCGTTACACTCACTTCAAATTCATTTTGGGTGATGGCCCTTGCTCCATTAGAGCAGAGGAACTGAGTAATTGGCACCTTAGGGAAACACAGGGGTAACGGCAGCTCTCCAGGAGCCTGCATCAGCTTTTAGCAACCAGGAATGTGAAAGGACACCTGCCCCTGGAATAACCACTCAGTAAGGAGGAGAGGCAAGTGCAGTTTGCAGAAGCCTCTGGCCTTCAGCGGACACGAAGGCGGAGTGACCCCCAGGAACATTCCCACGCAGCCAACTCTTCTCCAGCGACTACAGTGCAGTCAAGTCGGTCCATATGTGCTGTAATAGATTCAAAAGCAACAGCGAACCTGGCTACTTTCCCGAGTTGAGGACACCCCAGCTTTATTTCCCCGTCTTCACCACAGCGAGTCTCTTCCATCAACAACTTTTGTTATATTGCACTTTAATAAATTCAACACAAGAGTCCTCCACTAGCCCATTCTTCAGTTAAGTCCACATTTTATTTATGGTTTGCTGTTGGTACTTCAACCAGATTTATATACACATCATCTAAAACCTACATCGAAATCATGTTGACTGCTCTGAAGACCGAGAGAAGTGACATGATCGAAGTTTTCTTCCACAGCTATATGGTAAGTCTACATTCCCAGAGCAGTTTTTTGGTTCAGGTTGCAGAAGTGTTCAGAAAGCCAATGCCAGGTCTCCCTCAGACTCGGAGTGGGAGGGTTACACAGTTCTTTCAGCATTTCCGTCTTACACACGTACCACAGTAGCGACGGTAACATTTCTTTCTATATAAACACCTGGGTTGACCTGCAGAATACTGGCTTTTCACATCCTGACATCCCTCCCTTTCTAACCCCTCACCATATCAACATAGCTAAAAACCGATACACCTCCCTGCAGTTGCATTATTTGAACAGTATTAGTTGTGAAAGGATTTTATGCTACTTCACACAGGTAAGGAGGTAGCACAAGAGACTGAGCAGAAGTGTTTGTGAGTCCACGTGGTGCCACCTAAAAAAAAGCGGGATCCTTCATTCCGATACAATCATACGTACCTACTCTTGGAGACACGTTTCAAATGACTTCATACATCCCCAGCGGGAGGCAGGGGCTGCCCTGTGCCTGCCCGGCAGGCAGCCTGACGAGGTATTTCCGCACCCATATTGGCCTGACCCAGAGGAAACTTCCCAGCGTATCAGCCTGCAGCGGCTCGGCAACGAATGTCAAGAGGTAGAAAGGATTAGCAGAAACAAGCTTGCAAAGCCTCTCGCTCAGCCTGCTCCCTGTCTTTATTTGCTCAGAGGATTCAACTTGGTACAGATCTTAGAAGAAAAATGATAGAAAATGCTTTATATGCTACTTCATCAACTTCCTGGTAGAAACTAATTCGTCAGTGTTTGGGGAAGCCTGTGGTTCAGGCGAGTTCACATCGTGAGGGCTCACATTCAGCTGCTACCAGTGGTGTGAGCCCAGGCAAAGCACGCTCAGCATTTCCAGTTCCTGAGGGATTTCACATAGCATGACCTCTCCCCCTTCAGTGAAATATTGCCATTTCTGCTACTTCACCTGTTCTCAGTCATGGAGCAGGACAGGTAGACAGAATTTGTGAGTATCACGAAATCTGAAAGATTCAGTCTTCGTGTTTCTAAGCTTTATGAAATTGCTTCCAGAAGACTGTCTACGGACTCTAAAGCACCTACCAGATATTTAAGTACGATCAAGCATATTAAGAAGTGTCTGAGTTCTCAGTCAGCCTTCTTTTCCAAAGTAGATTCCAGCAAGACCCTCCATTTTCATTCACCTGTGGAAACTAACTGCTCAAGACAGAAAATGAAGCAGAAAAAAAAAAAACAAAACCCCACAAACAAACCCCAAACCCAAACAAAACCCAGTAAGCTACAAGCTATTTGAATTCAAGACTGCCATCAGTAGCATGAAGCTTTCATATCCCCACATAAATTCTGGGAAGATGTAAGAAATGACAAAGCCCACCTGGCCAAGGCTGCAGCTGCTGCTACTGCACTGCAAAAGGCTCCAGGTTGGAGGGCCAGGCTGCCTGGCAAACACGGTTCTTTTGTAGCAGCCAAGAGAGAAGCAGCAGGTGTAGGTAGAAAAGGAGGTAAAACACATCATGGTGAGTGAAGGGATTCGATTCCAAGAAAATACAAAAATATTGAATAGAAACTGATTCTGGCAATCCAGAGTGAGAAACTTGGTAAGAAAGAGTCGTAAGCAATCATGGTCAGGAATGCAGGAGTGATGGACAAGAACTGAGCAGCATTTCAATAAATAAAGCTACATAAAAGGCCAATACCTTTAAAAGCTGCATCCACAGAGGTATCGCTACAGAAAAGGAACATAACTGCTTCCTTAATGGCTCAGGTGAAATCACACTTGGAAAGCATTCATCCAGTCCTGATCATCGTATGACAACAGAAACAGCACATCACGACAATGAAAATGGAAATTCAGAATAGGGAACTGGCTCATATGGGAAAAACAAACATTAAAAGATTTTGCTCTGGTCAAGACTAAAGGGGACGTAACTGCAAATGCATCAGCAAGCTGCAAACTGTGCAGCTGACACTGCTTTGGGCAACATAAAGCAAGTTACAAGAATAGCAGTTGTAAATTAAGACTAAAAACTAACGTTATCAGACATTTTAAATAGTATAGAGACAGAAAAAACGACAATGATCTTATTTTCCTGCACTGGATGTTTTTCTATGGTTAGATATTGGATGAGTTCATAGAACCTGTTTTCCTTTTTTCTCCTACTTTCACTATTCAAGGTTAGCTCATTGTTAAAAACTAGAAGACATTTGTGGACTATTTTGACCATTGAAGAATGACACTGTCATTTCAGAATTGTGCTGATGTAATTAAGGCTATACTAAATTCTTCTACGGGAACAGCCTACAGGTCAGTTTTATTATCAAAAAAGTGCCTTTAAGGTATTCTAAAGCTAAAAAATAGAGTTGGGTATTTAAAATCTGATGAAAAGTTAGCCCTTACTCAGGAGACTGTTCTTCTCCTTCAGAAACTGGTTCTCCTGTGCTTGTTTGATTTCATTGTCCGCAAATAAGTGGAAATAAAGCAAGTAAGATAGCCACCTTTCGTGCCACCTGCTGACTTATCTGGCTTGATCCCTGCAACACGTCACCAACTTCAACTCTTAAGGTGCTGAGATCAACAGGGGTCGTACAAATGCCGTTGAAATCCATGGATCCACCACAGCTTGCATGGGAAAAAATCAGATCACAGGATGAGGATCTCTGAATTTAAGTGCTGGAATCCATGTCAACAGACTTCTGTGAACTGTAGCAGACACTACAGGGGCAGGACTGAACACTCGCTCTTGCAAAAAAGGACAGAAGAATGGCTATTTGACATTTTAAAAGCGTTAGTCCAAGGATAATTTTTATAACTTAGAAATGGAAGGACATTTATAGTATGAACCTTAAGAAGTTACATAGTGTAAAAAGCGACAGTGCCCAGGTTGGATTAAAGCCCTTCTAGAGCAGTAGAGCTGTCTAGTCTGTAACGGAGGGCAAGTCTCAGCGTAAAAGAATGTATTAACGTGACTATCCCCAACGACCAACAGAAGGAAGGTATAATGAACACCCTGGAACAGTATGGAGAGCATATATAGGGAGCATTGCTTGTGCTGCTGCTGCACAGCGATCTTTACTGCACTAGTATGGATTCTAGCTGCAAGCCAGAAAGAAAATGCACTGAGCTTGAGAGCTGTTTGCTGTCACCCTCCTCATGAGACCACTTGCAAGAGGCACAGCAATCATGCAGAAGGATGTAGCTGGTTTCTTTCACCTTGCTTTCTCTCTATTGTAGTACGACTGTGCAGCATGCGATATTTACAAGACGGTTCCCACTTCTCCCCCAGAAAGCCTTGTCTTGCTCTAGACAGAAGGCAGGTTTAGACTGTATTCCCAAGACCTCATGGCTGTGAGAAAAGTGGTATCACGAACATGACGGAGAGCAGAGGGGGTAGGAAGACGGGGAGCCAAGATTACGGTTGTCCTGATCACACTGTGCTGGAGCAGGGCCAGAAACGGCAAACTCCCACACTTGTCTTAGGAAGTGCGAGGCCAGCATCAGCATCTCACCCTCCCAAGAACTAAGGTGCGTGTCGTGCACCGCAGGGGTGAATTTGCTTTCAATGTGGATTTGCAAGTGTGGACTAAGAAGGTTTAACTAAGATATTTAAACGCTCAATTGGTTACTCTGCAGATTTCCTACCATGCCACTTTTTCCTCTAGTTTATATACTCAAGTCTTTAACTTCCATTTGAAGTTAAATTCATTGCACTGAAAGCCTCACTGCAATGCCTAGTAACTGAAACACACGCCAGCAAAAACGTTGAGCCACTTTGCCTTGACATAGTTTACCAGCCTGTTCATTTCTGGCAAAAGACTTGGAGGTAGACAAAATTGACTGAAACCAAAAATGAAGTAAACTGCTACAGCGGCCAATTTTTGCCCATTTTAGCTTTGGCAGAATGGCTAATCTCGTTCTCTCCTGGAACTAAGGAAATATATAGAAAATTTTGGAACCGTAAGTGCTTTTTCACGATACATATGCTAAAACACACAAGCTAGGCACAACAAAGTGGCTGAGAAGGCATAATATCAATTACCATAATGCAATTTTCTCATGTCATATAAAGTTTCACTCTGAAAAAAAAAAAAAAGAAATGTCATTGTGGAATTTCATTTCTTTCTGGCTCAATTTCAGCAAGATACACTAGCTTTAAGAACAGAGAACTTAATTTCCAGAGCTGGTAGATAGCAGGGAAAATAATCTGAAAAATTCCAAGGCAAGCAGAGTCCTCTTCCGCTTGTGCATCACCACAAAGTCAGGTTCTGCGTGGCAAGTAAGCTTTGACTGAACTCTGTGCAATCTCATCACTGTCAATGGGATAACACAGGTGTAGGTGACCAACTTTGTGACCGAAACTTAGTACATTTACTGATGCACAAATAGTAACTGAACTCGTTTTACATATGGCTGTACTGACTTTTTTAACACTGACAGTAGCAAGTGTTAAAAGCTTATTTTAGTCACTAAACAACCACAATCCAAATGTACAAGAGGGAGAAATTCTGCGTAGTAAGGCTATGGATTACCCCCTAGGTCAAACTACACATTATCCACCATATATCACCCACCTATGAATTTTCAGTTTCTATGTATTTGATGTTACATTGTCAGGAACAGGAGTAATTGCTTTACTATTTATTGGCTCATTTTATGGAAGACCAGAGATTCCCTAGTAAGTGTTCTGAACAGGACTGAAATTAGTGACGGGGGAATTAAATCTTTAGGCACTTTGAGGACTACTATTTTAAAGTGTGCCATCAACAATGAATGAGGTACTGCGTATCGCCTGAAAACGACCACTGCCAAAATGCTGTGACAGTAACATGCATATGAAACTTTTTGCTTGTACAATATTTGTTAAGTACAATTCAAAATTGTTTTGCCCAGAGCGAAGAAAACATTGCACCTTTTACTGTAGCTATCCGTTTAAAAGCAGCAACAAACAGCCCAGGCTATCCTTCTCCAAAGCCACGAAGAGGCACAATGTTTTCAATTTGCTGCCTGAAAAACAAGTGCCACTGCAGTCACTCTCAATTCAGGGACAGGTGTGTTTGACTGAAGAGTCACAGCCTTCAAGTGTCACAGGTTTGACATGTCTCTACAATCATTGCACCATTAAAAGCAAACACATTTGGCAAGGCTGAACTATATTTTACCTATGCAGTAAAAAATACATAATAATCACCTCTGAGATAGCTTGTTTAACAATTACCGGTCCAAATAAATATGAACTATTTCAACTTGAGTACCTAGGGTAGAATTTTTGAGTTAAAACCTCCAACAAGCATTCCCAAACAGAAATGGGGACACTTTATCCAAATTTACTAAGTCCAGCTAAAATGGTGTTACTAAAAAACTATGAAAAAATCTGAATTAACTTGAGCACTAGGGAAAATGTGGAAGCATAAAAGTGATCACTGCTATACAGCATGTTCAAAAAATCTTTTGTGTCCCTTCCTTATTATACTAAATGCATAAGAATGCACTTGCAACCGAATTTTCCTTTGTTAATTTCAAAACTACAGACCTTTAATTTGATAAGCAGCTTTGTTTCTATCAACTCATTTGTAAAAAACACCATCAAGCTTGTGCTCATTAAATATATATATGTATATATAAAAACATACAAAAAGTACAAGATAAATCACATTAAGAAACTTTTACAGTGTAATTGTCCTGATTATTTTATTCTTAAGGGCCAATTTTTTTTGTGCACAGAATCTCAATGTGACTGTTGTTCCAGAATTCAGCATAGTGCCACTGCACAGAATTCACCTTTCTGTGCAGTCCAATTAAAAAAAAAACCCCAAAACAACACACACCACAGGACAAAACATTCTTCTTAAATCAAATTCTATTTGTGAATTCAGCAAAATAATTTCTATAAAATAAAACAGCAAAATATTTAAATAGTATAGGGTGGGCTGTATCTGTTTTGCAGGGGTATTTGGTTTTTAGACAGGTTCCAAAAAAATTACACACATTCAAGTTACCAATTTTCATTTAAATACAGTATTTACTGATGCGTTTCTTGAAGTCTTTAAACAAATGTTTATTCTGGAATAGAGATACCTCAGAATTGTATTTGACTAACCAGTAGTTTCTTTTATAATTAAACCCTGCTTCTAATGTTAAGATTTCCTGTATAATGGAGAAAGAGCTAAGACAATTCTCGCTTTCAAGTAGAACTGTGAACGAGCAGAAAACCAGCAAGTTAACTTGGTGCAGTGGCACTCACAAGTACTGTGTGATTTTGTTGACTTCCGCTTCACTGGGATGCAGTAGAAGGAAAGTGTTAGAAGTTTATCTAATAAGCTCTACCAAAGAAACAAAACAAGCACACCAAATACAGTCTATTATGCTCCAGGCATCCTGGCATAGCAAATTTTTGCATATTTGTTTTAAATCTTTTAAATTCCTATTACTGAAAACTAAGTGTTCTTTATCCCACCCAGAGACAGAACTGTCAAACATCAGATGTGAGGAACATATGTGAAACTGAAAATCACTTGTCACATTTTCCCCTCCCCATTTTATAGTCTAGGTGTAGGAAGAAGTTCTGAGCAATACAGTTGTCACATTGGGACAACTGCTGTCACGGTTTTTTTTTTTTTTCCCCCCTCGTTGGCTACACTAACTTGGTGTGAAGCCATGCTAAATGTTACAGCATAACTATAGCTTCAAAGTGATTAACCTAATACCAGAATGAAAAAGGCAATGAAAAAAGATCTAGAAACAATGTTACATCACCAATTTTCCACATCAACCAAATAATTAAAAGGTTACCAGCCATTACGTTGCTCATAGTAAAATCGACTCCAGTGGCAAAGAATTAACATGAAACTATTTTTGTGGTTGACATGGATAGGCTTTTTCGTAAAGGAATTGATCCGACTGCCATGAGGCAGGCAACACTGGTTGCAGAGCGCAGCAGATGTATCAAGAAATTATTTTTTTGTTTTTGTAGGTCTGTGAGTCTCAAGACAAAAAAATGTTTCTTGCTCAAGAATTAACAGTCAAACATTAATATACTATATACACCTTTGCCATTTACACATTAGCATCAGGCCATTTATTACAAAACACTATACACTTTCCACTGCAGGCGGGTTATATATTGACAGCAATTTTCTGCAGATAAGACAGTGAATAGACTCTCCACTCCATGTTGATTAGGAATAGTTTTTCTAGTTTTAAATATTAGCCAGACACAGAGAAAGGTTGGACTGTAAGGCCTGGGTGCACAGTCTTGATGGAGCAAGTTAATTGATTATGTGCATTTCACTAATCTTTTGTCTGAGGCGGGGAAACTTCTTCACTGCCTTCGTAGTTTTCTTGTGCTCGTTGGCCAGTTCGCTGAGGGTTGTTCATATGATGTGCTGCTGGGCCTGTATATGGCTGTCCATGCACGTGGTTATTCTGTAAAAAAGCAGAAGCATTTTAAAGGGACATTAAACTTGTGGACCATTTCCTAACCTGTTACTTGCTTTACCCCTTTACACTCAGACTACTGAAAAGTATCCTCAAGCACACTGAGCTTCTTGTGTAGTAATATCTATATGAACACACACCACAGTTTCTTCATTCCTCTGAATTGCATCTTTCACTTACCTTTTTAATCTACAAAGAAGGTAAACAAACTTTCAACTTGTAAAGATAAAAGGACTAGTTATAATAGTAATCTAAGCTTTTGAATAACAAACATTTACATGCAAAGCAAAAGCAGCAAGAAAGAAAAAAAGGGAGATGAAAAGAGGCTGCCTATGTGCTACAGACATTAAACTGTGCACATATTTTATCAACAGATTCAACCAGCTTGAATTTTTTTCCAAAGTCAATGGAAAAAGCATACCTGTATTTACGCAGCATACTTTAATTTTTAAGAGGGAAAACTTTAATGTTACAGAACTGAATGAAATCTAGACCAGAAGTTTTCTCCAGATCCTATGTCCCAATTTAAGAAGTCATACACACACCTGGCAGATGAAAACATCTTATCTATCTACTGTTTTGCAGAGTTTTACCAACTGTGGAGAAACCAGGAGCATGAGGATTGTGTGCATTAGTGAGAAATGCCATCTCTTGCAAGAAAGTGAACACATCACAGGGGTAACGGTGAGGTTACGGTACGTGTCTGAACTCAGGAGCTCAGAAAGGAGTGGGAAAATCTGCGTGACTTACCAACTGCTCTGCTGAAAACATCAAGTAAGGAAAGCAAGATGAAGGGAAAATGGGTTTGGGCAGGAAAGGAAATTAAATTAGCAGATGTGGAATATATAAAATGAATTGGAACAAAAAATGGCAACTAAGTGGGGGAACTAATACTTTAATCAATTCAGTAAAAACCTGGTTATGATTTCTTTCAGGTCTGGCTTTCTACTGAAAGATATTAACAAAGCAGCCATTTAACATAAACAGATTTAGATTTTATATGTACTTAAGATTTAGAGATCAGTGTTCATAGCACAAATTATACGTAACAAAGCCATCTGCATTTTTCCGAAAGCCTTCCAATTACCCAAACTGAAATTCAGGCCTTGAGGCTTCATTTTTTATTACAAAACAAGAAAGCAACTTACAAAACGTTATCAATGTCAACAAACGGGACAGAATCAAATTCAGTATGCACTAGACTGTGATGACATCTGTTCCCCTGCTCTTTCTATTGACAATTAATCCCTGATCTGATAACATTAAAATTCTCACCTGAAACTCTGATGGTGAAACTGTTCCTGGCAAAATGGAGCTGTATCTTTATTCCTCCAAGTGTGATTATTTGACAATAACATGCTTCTGGCTAAATGCCTATAATCTAAGTCACCACAAATGCTAAAAAAGCTAACCTGCAGCTCTGAATAAATAAATGGTTCAACTCTGAGCTTTTACCTGTTGATACTGGGAACCAGGTGAATGGGGATACAGTGGGGCATCTTCAGGCGGAGACGACTCATGTTCATCTGGGGCATCAGGATCATCTGGTTCCTAAAGTTTGAAAAAACATTTAAATTTACTTAGGTAAAACATATTATGATTATTCTATCCAGAACCAATCCCAAATGCAAGTGATTGTTTCAGACATGCTTGCAGAAAAATTCCACCCCACTGCGTCACCCATAGCTTGTACTGTACTGCGTAAAAATTTCCACTATCAACATACTATTGGGAAAACAGACCCATTTATAATCTACTTTAAACGGTCTATTTCAATTCTATACTGCTAATTCTTTACTTGACAGATGTCTATAGAAACAGCAATAGAAGTGGAAAAATGCACAGGAGTATGTAACTGAAGCCAACAAAAATAGAAATCTGTATTTACAAAATACTTATAAAATGTGTTACCTCTATAATGACCGGAGACTGTTGCTAAGGTTAATTATTTATAGAAGCACTTGACTCAAATTTTTTACCGGAAGTGAAATTAATTCTTTACCTCCTCTGGGCAGAGTTCACAAGCTTTTGCAAGAGTCATTCTAGCACTGTGTGATCTCTCTAGGAAGTAGCCATTTGATGTTTCATTGCTTTGTATTGGTGGAGACCAATTATTATAGGTGTATTGGGGATTGCCAGTGTATGGTCTACGCTCAAGCTCATCTCCAAGCCATTCTACTGCCCAGGTCCATTTTCTCTTCAAATCTCCATTGCTCTGCAGATAGAAAATTAACAATTCAGAATTATTTTCTCTATTCTTCATAACAGAAATATTTTTCCCTTTCTATACATCAGAGAAAAGACCACCAACACATATGGTGCTGTTTAAAAGACTCCCTGAAATACCCTTTTTTGCACCAAGAAAACTTCAAATTTGAAATGAAAGCTGTGGATTTGCAGCTGCATCTCAGTTTAACCAAATTGCTCTCAATCCCATATATATTCCAAGGTGCAAATGAATTGTACTGGGAAGCTGTAATTTCATCAAGGCAATGAAAACTGAATAATGGTGGCAGGTTCTTTTTGGTTTTGTGGTTGGTAGGGTTTTTTGGGGGGTTTCGTTGCTTGTTTGTTTGTTTAAAGTACACAGAACTGGGGAAAAAAAAAAAGGCAGCAAAAACCAGAATGAAAGGTATCACCTGAAGGATCTGGTAAGCTACAGGACAGTTGCTGAAGAGAGCTACCATGCACTTTATACACTGGTAAGCTCTTTTCTGATAATGATTCTTAGAGCGCTGAATGGTGTCAAATAGTCCATCCCTGTCATCCGGGATTCCCTTAAGTGCATTGTGAATCCTACAAAAAGAAGAAGGAAAAAAAAAAGAACACACACAACAAAAAAAAACACCCAACAAAACCAAAACTTCAAGTGTTAGAGTTTTAGTATTTAAATTACGGCTTCACTTACAATGTAATTATAAAAGAGATAGCTTGTATTCTGACTTCTGGTTTTAGTAAACGTTTTTGGTTTTTTTTTTTTTTTTTTTAATCAGAAAACTAACTTGACACATCACATACGTAACTTACAATTTTAGCACGTTTGGTGGTATTTAAACTCTCTGAAGGAGATGTATAAAACATGTAAGTATGATTAATTCTAATCACAGCAATCAACTTTAACTCATTAATTTTTATTACTTATTTTTAAAATCAACTGGTTTTACAAAATAGACCTGTTAACCCGACAGGTCCTTACAAAACTGGAACAGTTAAATCCTCAACAGAATGGTTACTTACGTTATAGTTACGCTTCTCAAAGATACGCTCTTTTAGAGGCAGTTCCTCTGAAGAGGAATGAATGGTACATATTTTTGCATGGGGATAAGGGACATGGGCATTTCCCGGAATGAAGCCCACTTTCTGTGCCTTCTGCTCTCAAACAAGGGGTAGAGGAATTAATTGCCACCCTGCAATTGTGCAAGAACTGAGAATTTACATACTTTTGACTCTGAAAAAAAGTCAGAGGAGGGCACAGAACCTACACTGACGTCTTGAAGAGCTACACTCACTGTAAGAAAAGCAACTGCCCTCTTTCCTTACAGTCTTGGCAACAGTCAACAAATAGACTACAGGCAGCCGGCAACCTAGACTCCATCTGTAAAGTGATGATGAGTTTTACTTCAGCTGATTTAACTTAATGGTACTTGTAACAACACTATTATCCCAAACTTGGCACTTAACTTGTCAAATCAAGAGAAATTTATGAAAGCGGGTCTGACACCAAAGAACAGCAGCAGCCACCTCACAGTACAAGAATACAAGGAGCACTGAAGTATGCACACTGCCTAAGATTAGAGATACTACCATTTACTATGGACAGTTATGCTATCTGGTGTTTTTTTTTTGGTTTTTTTTTTTTTTTTTTTTTGGTTTTTTTTTTTTTTTTTTTTTTTGAAGAGAAGACAAAGGTCATTAAAACTCTATGATTATCACAGCAAAACCAAGAACAAGACAGAGACCAGTACTTCAAGCTACTGCCAGAAGTGGCAGCAAGAAATCAAAGGATGACTGCAGCTGGCTACTTAATACCCCTCTGCTGAAGCCTAACACAATTCCAAGGAACACTGCTCTTCCTGAGACTGCAACCTTGAATACTCCAAGTATAGTGAAAGCCGTACTACAACATTCAACCTCCTTCACATCCCAGTATTTCAAACATAGCACTATCCCAAACAACCATTTCCATGATTTCTCACCTGCGTTTCCACCCTAAAATACATTTATTTTACTTCACATCTACTAAAGTATGCCCATCCTCCAGCATTCTGTGGATTAGAGACATCTCATGGATCTATTTGTTTATCAGGAAGAAAATATAAACAAACTGCATTATATATGCATTACTTATACATATATATGCAAAACTGAAAAGCCTATGCATAAAGGGTATTCTCGTCCCTTATCTACGCTGTAATTCCTGTAAGGAAAATGAAGAAACCCCTCCAAGTCAGTCTTCATGTTGTGGAGTGTGATAAGCCAGACCACCATCTTCTCTTAGAATATCTTCTAAAGTAAGGCTAGGCAACTGATAAAATCCCAAGAGCGCAGTCTACTTCTACAGGTTAAGTACACGAGTTCAGTCCATTACCCTTATCGCACACGGCAAATGTGCTCTTACTCAAAGTATTTTAAATGTCATATGAGACACGGTTGCAAATGATTTAGTAAATCCGATACTACCTATATTTACTTATTATGAAACAGTGACATTTTGAAATATTGACAAGTAGCATGTTGATTACATTTATTTTGTGTTACCTCACCCACTGCTATATAAAACTTCTGAGCAACTGACTGTTCTCTGAAATAGTATTTTCAATAATTAATTTTTTTAATCTCAACCTTCAAAAAGCCTTATTCTGTAGACATATGAAAATCAGGTTTGAAACTGGATAAATATTTAATATACTGAAGTCAAAATTCTACTGAAATGTGATCACATAGAGAATATTTATGTATGAAATATGCTTTTCTGCCAAGTTCACACTTTATCCATGTCTTGGTATCACTACTACAACTGACGTGCTTCTTAGTAAGACCAGGCTACCATCATACCCTCTTGAATGAGATGTTTCCAAGAATCAATCTAAGCACCTCACAGTAAATACCAACGAGTTCAGCCTAAATGGCACATTCTCTTGTATGTGAAAAATCTTGGGTTTATAGTGCTAAGTAGCACATTTCCCAACAGTAAGGAAGGTCAAGGTGAAAAATTGTACATTTGTCTCAAAAACTGAGATAAAAGCGAAAAAAATGCTTTAGTCTTGTATTTTGATTTAATATATATTTAAAACAAACCTCTTGAAAGGATTAGCAACCACTGGGAAAATAAGCTGTACAAAACAATAATCTTGAATTATAAAAGACAGGCAAATACTGACCTGTGAGTTTGCCAAGAGTCCTCAATTAATAGGATTTGCAGAAGCAGATCCAAATAAGGTCGAAGCTCATATGTGTATGAATATGCAACCTTAAAAAGTAAAAACACAGAGGACATAAGAAAGCATTCCTTGAAACATGCAGATTACATGGTGCATTACAAGAACACAGTTAATTTGAAGTTTACTGTAATTTAAAGGGTACTTTGAGATACAATGCATACTTTTTTTTTTTGAAATCTTGATTGTGTCACTTTTTTTGGGGTTGTCATTTTGTTGGGGTTTTTTGTTTGTTTGTTTGTGTTTTTTAAATATAGTAGGTTTTGTAAAGGACAAAACTTTTCCTCAGGGGTTTCTAACACATCTGAAGCCTTAAGTATGAAATGCTGAAGAAGCTACCTTAAAAAAATACTTTTAGAAAAGCAAAATTACAAAATGCTATTTTTCACTGACAGTACAATCAAAAGGTTATCTTCAAAGGTTATCCTAAAATGTAAAATACATGGCTAGCAAAATATCAGTGAAGTGATTTTTATTCTGATTCTTTCAAGTGCCAAACAAAAGGACATAGAAAAATGTGATGTTCACAGGGAAAAAAAAATGGGTGAATATAAAGATGAGCTAGCACAAGACAAAAATTTTATTTGGAGTGCAGAAGCGTGACTAACCTTATAGAGACTACAAAGGAAAAACAAGACAGTCCCAAAGATTCTTTCCTGAGTCTGAAGCCAAGAATGTTCTGCAGACTTGTAAAAAAGAACCTTACGAATATACTCAAAATAAATACAAGGGAGATCTTAGGAAATGATTCTAACTTCCCATGCAACATAAGAAGCTCTTTTATGGATAATGACAGAAAAGCTAAAGGAAATGCTCTTGCAATACATAAAGACCACCTCAATCTAATTATTTTCCATCCTTAACATAGCGTTCCTAAATCATGAAAGGTTGATTGCTTTCCTAAACTCATAAAAGGACTTGTCATAGTACTCCAACGTGATATATAGACCTAAGAGTGTAAATACTGACAGAGGATGCCACCTTAAGGAAAGTTCATGACATTCCTATATATAAATATAGCATCTTGCATCATACACATTTATACTCCCATCTTTCTCCTAGCTTTTTATTTTTACCTGCCATAGAAGTTCACTGAGGACAGTGGAAGAGAACTGAGGATTCTCCCAACAGCAGAAACGAAGCAATTTGATGGTCTCTTCAGAATTGCTGCAATCTTCAATAATTTTCTTCACGTAACTAGTTCTCACAAACAAAATGTCTGCTACGTTCTGCTGAAGTGCCATTATAGGTTGAGATAAATTAGGATCACCATAAGGGTTGGCAAGTGGGGGATTACCTAAAACAAACAGTTATTACAAATGAAAAGGTACTGAAGTACTTTCAGGGTAGACACAACAAAATATAAATTGATGTAGCTCATCAAAAAACAATAGATGGAGAAAAACCCCAACCCCTCCCTAGCAGTTGATTTTCTTTGAAAAATACTATGGTATGAGACAACTAAGTTTTGACTGTGAAGCTTGACACTTGCTGCCTGAGAGCACTACTTCTCCCCCTCAGATAAGATTACGCAATAAGATTACGCAGTGACAATCGAAGCAGAACAGTTGGAGACATGTTCATATGCAAGGAGAGACATTACTGAGAGTTTCCTCAGTGAAATCCTCTTATCTCCTGAATTTATCTGCTTCACTGCTTGTATAATGCAGCCCAAATCTATCATATTTTAGGACATAAGGTCTATTTATTTCACTAGGCAATGGGAAAGGGTTCAGAGGAATACCTTTCAGAACCGTCCCATCTGAAATGTCAAGAGTGTAAAGAGAAGTAATACGCTCTTGAAAGAATGAAAATTAATGTATCTTATTTAGTAATCTTCATTTTGTTTAAGGAAAGACTGTTGATTTGCTCCTGATGTTTCTAAATTTAGCAGTGTTTTTAGTTATTGTTTGAGGATGCCCAGAAGTCCAAGAGAGAACTTTTCTAACTTAATATGCTGAAGCAAAAAAAACCTTTTCTCTGCAAATAGTAATCAGCTACTAATCAGAGTAATGTTCATACAAATTTTTTTTAGTACAACATTACAAATACAGTGAATATACAATTATTTTTCATAGGTAAAATATCTTTCCAGTGTAAGCCTCAAATAATGTACTGGAAACAAAACCAAATCAAAATTACCATAACGTTCTGAACATTATTATAGCACAGTAAAATTTTCAGTTCTTTAATCTTACTGTAGCGCATTCTAGCCTATTGACTTTATAGCCTTACACATCAGGCTATAATGAGTTTGCCATTAAATAGCTTCTCTACAGGCTCCTAATTAGATTTTTCTAAAATATGCTTAATAGAACATGTACATATACAGGCTATAAAGTCCACATAGCCCAATATTCTGTCACCATTTCTCAAAAATAACTGCACTCTATTCAACTACTGGAGATATTAATGATTTATACTGTGGTCGACCAATTTCTAGCTGATTCTTTATCTTTTATAAATTAAAGTGCTGGCTTCTGTTTGTCTTCTTGACTTTGAACAAGCACCAAATCATTTTCAAGAGCTATCTACAACAACGCAAGATCTCTTTCCTGATAAGCAGCGTTAACTATTTCAGAGCCTGCTGTAGTCTTTTTCCTGTGCAGATTACTTTTGTGCTGGTAACATGAAAGTAATCTATTATTTTATTGCCTACTCAGAATCAAAATATCTTTATGCAACTCTTTACAAATGAGCTTAAACTATTTAAAAATCATTACCAGTTTGTAATCAAGAAACTACTACTTCACTACTCAGCTGTTTTCCTATATCTTTAAGGAATAAGCCAAGAAGCATAAAATACAGAACAGATTCCTGTCTTGTCCTTTTTAGTATGTTGGTATAGCAAATCAGTTTTGCTTACAACAAAGAGATTTCTGTCTTTAAACAAAAGGAGTTGCTAAACATAAAAGACGTTCTTCCAGCTAATGTAGCTTATCCATAATAGCTAAATATGCACAGAAGACATTTACTGATATATTCAATTAATCTAAGGAAAACTTAAAATTCACTATACCGTTGATAGAAGACTGCATCCGTGATGACACATTGCAACAACGGATCAGTTGTGACACAACAGTGTATAGCTTCCCCAATTCAGCATACTGGTATTTAATTGGAGGACCTGGACCTTCATCCAGAGCCACAAGCATGAAGGTTGCAGGAACATTTAGTTTCAGAAGTTGTGTCTTCTCTGCTACACCTTTATGGGAGGAGGGGGGGAAAAAAAAAATCTTGTTTCTGGCACTGACAATGCTTTTTTTTTTTTTTTTTTTAAAGAAAATAACTACTGTTTATATGATTCATAACTTTTCAGTTGCTGGGTTTGATTATAACCATCATTTATGCTTTCTGGGGGAAAAAAGTCAAATCAGTAATGATGCACATGAAAATTACGTTCAGCTGAAAAACTGCATTGAAAGAGTGTTGTACATGACCACAATTTCTTAACAGTGCTCATTAGCACTTACGTAACTAGCATCTGCGTTAAAAGCAAAGCCTCAGAGAAGTCTTTTGGACAAAGAATAAATCTTTTTATTGTGAGGCCCAGGATAGGATGAACACCACCCCTCCCAGTATATTTCATTATTTATCCATCGTGTCTTAGACACATCAGTTAATATTTAAGACATTTCCAACTGTGCCATACTATGCAGTAAGTGTAAATAAGAGTGAGAAAATCAATTAAAAAAAAAAACCAAAAACAAAATAAGAAAACCTCCAAAACCAACCAAAAAATCCAAACATACAGCTAGCTTCACTGTAAGAATACCTTGCACATACTATACAAGGCCAGTAAATTCAGTTTGTCCCTTCTGATCTTTTTTCTGTTTCTCAATTTGGTTAAAAGTCACGATTTTTCACACACTTCCAAGTTTTTTCTTATTCTGAAATACAGCTGGACCTTACCCACCATCTTTCTGATAAGGAGGAATCCAGATAGCACCTTATTATAGCTCTTTTATAGTATCTTTTTGATTATGCTAGTTTTGTAGTTACATCCTTTGTAGAACTCATCTCTTGCTTGCCTTGACATGAACAATATATTATTTGAGTTCTCAAAATGTCAAACAATTTAATCTTTTTCACAGAACTTCAGGTGCTGCAGGAATGATGTATTGTGGCTTCTGCTGAATGAACACTCTACATCCATACAGAAGCCTTCAGTTAACAGTAGTAAGACAAGCAGAACTGCTTAACATTTCCATGTTTATCTTTGTGGGGTAGACTGTGATAATGATCAGACCCAGAAATAAAATTTAGTTGTGCTTTCCCATCAGGATTCTGAGTGCTTTCCTAGTCACAGGCTTCAACTGCACTGACTGACTATGAACAGCTAGTAAAGAAGAAAAGGTAAGTTAGAGCAGAAGAATTGCATCTCTTCTCTGTAATGACATTAAGCCCACTGCCAGGGTCATGACAGAACCCTGCCTGACAGAGAATGCTTTGGTAGACAAAGTATATGAAAGCAACATACATGATAAGTGAAATTAAATTAACACAATTGCCTAGATTAATTTTACAGACAGAAAATTAAATTCCTTTCATGTTGAATAGACAATTTTAAAGAGCTTCCAGAACTCTGTATGTGTGTCAATTTTATGTGGTAATACTGAAATAAGTCCATTTGGACTGACACACTTGCTTAACACTTTAGCCACAAAGTAACCTAACAGAAACTCACATTTATAACTTGCCCACATGAGCAGATAACCAGCAATGGCTGAGCTGCTCAGCATTATGTGCATTTTGTAAAATTTCCAAGGGAACTGGATCTCCTAGCTTCATACTACTTTACATAGAAGGATGAAAATATCTTGTATGAGAGTAAGAGGGAGAAAGTATTCCTCCACTACAGAAGAATATCGTATCTTGTTTAGAACTTGCTGTAGAGGAAGATGCTTTGTCACTTAGGCCACCACATGTGAAAGAGAAACGGGCCCCTGATAGAAGACCCTAAATAACTGGGGAAAGTAAGAATGTAGAGCACTGGGACAATACAGTAGATATTAACCTGTGACTACCCTCATCAACCTGAGAGTACAAAAGCAATCCTTTATTCATTTGACTTGCATTTTATTACTCTTACAATTGCTCTTCCTCAGGGCAAATATATAAAGCAGCAATGGATTAACCCTGAGAAAGTTTATACAATCAATTGATTTCCAGCATGCTGATAATGCTATGAGAAAGCACGACAGAGCTGTTCATTTGGATGTGAATAGAACTGATCTCAGTTTAACTGCAAAAATTATATTTCTTTGGAATAGTTACTTCAGACACAGTTAGTATTATTTTATTCTATTCTTAATATACAAGCTAGTGACTTTCTATGCAAAGAATGTACATAATCCAAACTTTAATATAAGTTTTTGTATACTTCTAAATCTCTACTTATTTCTATTTTCAAAATGCTGGATAAAATTAAAGATCCTGAAGACAGATGGGTGATGTTGAAGTGCCACAGCCAATATTTCATGTGGATCACCACAAAACCGATAACCATCTCATCTCAGTTATATTATAGCATGTGTATAATGGGTCTTAAGTATAGCACCTGCAAACACAGGTAGCCCTACTAGTCTTGCATTCAAAGGTGCTTAAAAAAAATTCATTTACGATCCTACTCAATCTCTAATTTAATCTTTCATCAGAAAATTTAGGACTGTAGTCTCTATTAAAAGACTCATTGTCTCAAGCCTGAGAGAACTTTACTTAAGCCTTCCTATATTGCAAAAACACTGGCTTTTCTTGCCTGTTTATCTTGGAGGAACTACAATACCTTATAAATATACAGTGGAATTTCCCAATTCTTGCATTCTTTTGCCATGTCTATGGTGAAAGCATTCTGGCAAACAATGATGTCTAAGAACATATACAGACTGAGCTATTTCCTCAGCCTCCCAAAGAGTCTTTAAAGGGAAGACAGAGTCAGTGTTTCGCATTCATAGCTGTGAACTTCAAAGGTGAACTAAAGAAATTAATATTGAACTGGCACAGCTGGAATATACAGACAAAGCACGACCATCTGTAGTGATGCTTCCATAAAGGAGAATCATGCATCTCTCTTTTTTGAACTTTTATCTTCCTCAACTTCAGGCTCAAAGCAGTTGTCAGCCCCACATGCTTCTTGGGTCTCATGACCTCCCTGCAAAGGAACCCTGAGCAAAGCATCATCTCTCTTGCCATTTTTTTCACCCCCCACTCTTATTGCTCCAAGATTCTCATTTTAATCTTCCAAGGATGGCAGGAAGACTAAAGCCCCAAACTCCAAACTGGAGGAACACAGATGCTCTAGAGAGCATTTATATGGCACCTAATGACAACAATCTGCCTGAGGCTGAAAAGCTGGATTCTCCTGCTGTTACCTGTGTAACTGGTTCACTAATAAAAAACAGTTTATTACAGTGTCATCAATAAGAACGTGTGTAATTTGCTTACCTAGATTGGCATACATCACAAACAAATTGAAATACTGCTGCAAATGGCGCCCGTGTTCAGATACTTCCCTTCTTAGAAGATTTAGTACCGCTCTCAGTAAGTGATCACTTAAACTTAAGTTATCATAAGCCTATAACAAAAAAAGTTCTAATGTTAGTTGTGGAACCTATCAAATCTTTATTTAGGTTATACTTTCTACGATGGCAGAAAACAGAATTGGTTAAAAGGTGTGGGATTCATACAAGCTCCAAAATACTAGCAGCTGGGTTAGTCGTCTGTATCTTACACAAAGACAGACAGACATACAGGGGTTAAGACTCCCATCACTAAATACCATATCAAGTCCAAGAAATTATGCAAGTATAGAAGCTTTTAACTGAGCTTTTTCTCCAACAGCAGCTAGGCTTAAATACTCAAAAAAGCACATGAAGTTCCACTGTGAACTTCATAGACTAAGACAGACAACCAAATACAGGTGTATCTCAAATACCTCATGAAACAAAACACTGTCAAAGCATATGTACCTTTAACTTAATACAAATTCTTTTGCTGGATACAGTAATGATTACATTCCGAGAAGGTAAGTGGAACAATACAAATAAAAAGTGTCCTACTGTAGATATTAAAAACATGACAAAACAAAGGCTCAAAAAATGCTGTTATTTTCAATTTTAATACAGTCCAAACAAAAACATTGTTATGACACATATTATATTACATTAAGATTTTGGCTTTTTTTTGTTTGTCAGTTCTACGTATAAAATTAGGCAATTCACTGTATACTCCTATGCCAAGTTAAAATTTTTGACAATTTCAGTGTTGCAGAATAGAGGGAAAGAAAAGTTGGGAAACTCCTGCATGTTTTCATGGGTTTTGTTTGCCTCTTTTTTGTTTTGTTGGGGTTTGTTTTTTTTTTAAATATCTAGATAAGAACAAGGGTTCACTCCCCTACACATTATTATAACCCACTACTTTTATTTTGCAGATTTCACACTTGCAACTCAACTCAAAGTTCTCACTACTTAGTCTTCAAAGCAATTTACAAATGAAAGAAAACCGAACCACTCTGACAGCAACTCTCACAAACTGGTCGAGTTGACGTGATGTATGTAGTGCAAAATGGACTGTACAGCTTTCCTGCCAACACTGATGCATCTACTCCAGAATCTACTTTACATTAAATGCTTATAATGAAGAAGAAAAAGTTTCAAAAGCTTTTCGTTAGAAAATTAAATACCTGACTGGAAGGTCCAGGAGATGCAAAAGGTGAAGGACATGGTCCATCTTGCAATGAAAAGTGTGCAATAAATACTATAAGTTTTGCAAATGCACCCCTCACTTCAGCACTAGGGCATTCCAAAAGATACTCAGAGAAGCGGTTTGAAACATTAAAAAGGACGTTGTGTGCAAACCAAAAGCGTACATTCTTGCTGTGACGAAGAAGGATGCATAATGCATCATACCTGAAATAGAAGATGATACAACTGAGAGATCATGATCAAATGTAGATATTCATGAATTTTGGCTAACTTATTCTTTTGCAGAATTTGAAGAAAATACATGTTAAAGGTGATCTCCAAACATTTTTGCTCACAAAATGCTTACAATCAGACAAATTGTAGTTCCTATAGTGATACTCTGTTACTAGTAACCACAAACTAAAAAGATATTTCAATTACAAAAACTAACATTTAACCGTAGCATTTTACTTCTAGCACCCATAAGAACTAAGACAGGATAACATCTCCTAACTCCTGAACTACTAGTCAATGCAGGTCCTAAATTGGCAGCCATCATTCCCTCTGTAATGGAACTGGGGGAGAGGGTGAACAGTGGAGAATGTGAGGTGGATTTCATGAGCTGTGTATAAGACAGATAACTAAATATGTAACCCATCAGGAATTTATATTCTCATTTACAGATCTAAAAAACCCCCAAATCCCAAAAAGTAAAATATCTGTTCCAGAGAGGATTCTGTGTGACTGTCCTCCTTCCTGCAGCAATATCTGAACTCCTCGTGATCTCTTACAGTAGCAGGAGTAACTTGGCTACTCTGAAAGTTGCTACTGGAGAAAAACTTGAGGTACATATTTGCCACGTATTACGCAACTACTTCCTAGTAGCTGGTAGACTACTGATCATCATGAATACAGATTTTCTCTCTAGTTCTACCAGTAGTAATCCACACTCCTCTCCCCAACACAGAATAACCTAAAGACTAAAATGCTGTGGTGCTATGAATAAGATTGTACTGTTTGTTATACTACAGATTTGAATTACAGGCCCTGTAGCAATGTACATAAAGCACTCTGCTAACAGACTCTAGAAGATTATATACATGTTTCAGAAACAGAATACAAATATAAGATGCAAAAACGGGTTGAAAAGACCTTTGTTTAAAACTACTCAAACCATGAACAAACCATTCTGAATTAAAAGTCAGAACACATAACTTATTAGTTTTGCACTATCGATAGATTCTACTCCTTTATTCTTTTAAAAAGACAGACAAAAGGTAGATTTAAGCTCTGTTTGAAAATTAATTTTCAAGCTGTTCAGCTCAGCAGCTTATGTTGATGTTCAGTTTCTTCCCAGTATTTTCTGCTCAATTTTCCCCCTGCTTTCATGCGCGCCTTGACCATGTATTTGGGGGAGGGGCGAAAATGGAACAGACCACTAACATCTTTTATTGTCATACGATTATACCAGGGATCTTTTAAAGACATCGAACTTCCAAAACTGTAATTGTTTTTAAAAGACAAGATACCAATCACTAGCAGGGCCACGGACTATTTTCTTTGTATGAAATCCTGTGGTGAAGAGAAATCTAGCAGCAAGCTGAATACTAATCATAGTTATTTCTTCTGCTTCAGGCAACAGATGATCTTGTCCTAAAGAAAAAAATCAAAATAGTCACATGTAGACAAAGTAAAAGCAATTTACTTTTAATAATTTAACTGATTCCAGATTACTATTCTGACACTGTGTTCCCATTTTAACAGGAAACTTGATCAAAACAGCCTCTTGCTTCTGTAACGTATCATTTGAAAACATAAGCTTTAAGACAGTAACAAGTACCTGGAGGTTAACATATGCCTGATTTTTAGAAATTCAGCATCTCACCTTTGAGAACTGTCTTCAGCAGAACAGCCCACACTCTGAAGTATTTAAACATGACAGTACATAAGCTGAATAATAGTTGATAGTTTATCAAAGGATCTTTTGCTAAATATTCTGGCATGTTATCACTGATGAACAACTCAACAGCAGATGTTTAACTGCAGAAGTCCAGAAAGACAGAAGTATTCAAAGCTGAATGCACAAAATTTTCACTGGCTAGACAAATTCTTGGCAACACAAATCAAAATTCTTCTTGCAAGAAATTAATCCATAATTATTGCACTGACATACTAACCTGGAGGAGGATTTAAGTAGACACTATTACAAGTAAGCAACTTCTTTATGAACTGGAAATATTCTAGGCTGTACTGCATACGATTATGCATGAACTGCACATTCTGCTTCCGTACACTTCGTTCAATGGCTGATGGCATTTTAATCTGATGGGGCTTAGTGGTGATAGCGAGTTCTGAAATATATTTTATTAGTTCATTGTCTTTGTCTATTGTGTCCATACGTTCATAAAAAAGAATGTAAGCATTCCACCATCTCTTCTGGCGTCTGTAGGACATACGCTTCATCATATGATCAAACACTTCTCCCATGTATTCTCCACCAAAACACTGGTTTTTCATTTCTTCATCATCATCCATTTTACACTCTGTCACATCTCCATCATCAAATTTATACCACCGATTTTTCTCACCATCTCCACCATTCCTCTGGATAATATAAGAGTAATAATGGCCACCACTGGCCTGGCCACTGTGTACCAGTACACCAACAAGTCTGTATTTCGTGCTCCCAGAGTGTTCATTTTCTGACTGTTCATTTTGTATTATCTGATTTTCAGGATTTACATCATCTCCTTCCAATTTAGCCACACCTGCCACTGTGTAAGGCTCCATGTCCAGCTCTCGTGGAAATTCAAAATAATCGTTGAACTTGATTGCACATTCCCTTTCCCAGTCATAATCAAATCGTTTCAACTGGATTGCAAGAACTGGAGGCAACTTCTTAATCAACAAGCGTTTCACTGTATCAACCTAAAAAATGACATGAACAATTATCAGCTGTTAAGTTTTCATTCATACACTCTTACCAACAACCAAATTCAGTAATTAAAGGCTAACTTTTTTCCCTGAACGAACTAAGACTGAATTTAGTACGGCTATCACATCACAGTTAAACACAAATTTAATATATAAGGAATCAGTACCTTTTTGTTGCATTTTTCACAATGATATGCATTTGCACCTTCCAATAAATCTCCTTTGACATACTGTTCCAAAGAATCAAGAAGGTTTTGGTGATTTCTTATATCTACATTCAGAGTTGTGAAGGATTCCTCACATTCATACCTACCGATGAACAGACAGATATAAGAGAAAGGTAGAAATGTGTTCAACTTTTATGTTTTACAGGTGCTATACAGCACCTTACTGCAAAAGTTTTATTCAGTATTTGATGTCAACTTCTGGCAAAAGGAGTTAAGCAGTAAAAAAAAGAACTGAACTCTTATTTATTGTAGTCTTCCTACAATTACAATACAGTATCTGCAATAACTATAGTTATTTTACAAAGATCTTAGAAATGACTCATATGACTCATATGTCTCAAGTTCACTGAAAAGATCATGGAAGGTGAATGTTTTAGCACATCTTTTTTTTAAAGCAGCTTAAGTAGCGTGACAGACTCGTGGCTAACTTAAGGTAGTGGAAAAGCACAGATAGCAAAGTAGAGTACTTCTTCCATTGCTGACCTTTAGTGTCAAGAATTAGACTGAAAAACACAAATATTGTATCATACCTAAAGACAACAGTTAAAGAAAAAAGTGCCTTTTTATTTTTCCATCTGAAAAATCCTTAATAGCTGTCTTCATAAACTCACTTTGCATATTTATGACTGGCTTTGACTTACTGTGTTCTGATATAACCTTCAGATTCCTAGCAATGAACCAGCAATGCTTGAGAGACAACCAGCTAAGACATCTTGGAAACATTTTTTTTTTTTTTTTAAAGATAAAGAAGTCATAAGTAAATTAAAAAAGTTGCATCTATTCCAACATAACCCTGTGAGGCTTGTTTCTCTGATAGGCAACCAAGCATACAAAGGTTTTTATAACAGTGAATAAATTAATATTTAGAAACACTTCAACAAAAACAGTAATATTCATTCATCTATTACTAACTTACAAATTTAGAAAGGCTGTTAAACTGTCATACCCCAATCCAATAGTTCAGTTTATCATCACTTTTCTCCTCCCTAAACTACAATCAGGGTAACATTTTTATTAAGAAGTACAATTATGCAAATCCAGTAGAGTTCCAAAAAGACAGGTAATGCTTCACGATAGTACATAATATCAGGAATGAATTGTAACTCACATTGCTTCACATCTGTATCTTCCATTTAATTACCCATTGCATATAAACTAAAAGCAGTGCTTTTATTTTATCTTGCAATATTTCAACTTACTTCTGGTCACATATTTTAACCCATAAAACTTAAGATGTTCCGCTTATAAGTTCTTCTAATTCACACATGAGCTCAACTGAATTTGAAAGATTACCAGAATAAAATCAGTTTGTATCAATGGTTTTTTTCCTGTATTTCAAATGCTAACTGAAGGATAACAATAAACGGTCAACTTTCACTATAAAGAGGATTTGCAATGGTAACATGCAGACACATCTACATCGTTTAAGAATCACGTGTGATCTGAAAGATGTCATGAACAGTACGAAGACCAACTGTTAGTGATACAAAATTTAACACAATAATAAAAGCAGCAAACTATCCAACAAGTCCCTTGTTAGGCCACCTTGAATCTTGCACGCAATTCTAATAATCCACCTCAAAAGGGATACAGAAGAAGAAGTCTAGAGAAGTACAACTGTACAACAACTAATTCTATTCTTTCAACTAAGCATTCATCATTGATCACCATTATCAAGACAGTAGGCTATAGACTTTCAGTCTGATTTGGTATGGGTGGCTTTTCACATACCCTATATGAAGCTGAATTTCAGTATTCACATTAAGTTAATTAAAAATACAGCAGAAATCTTAAGAAAAAGATAAACTTGCTATACCATTTTCCTTAATTACAGCTTACACAGTGAGTATGAACGGAGTTTTACTCATTGGAATTAAAGATTCATACTTGGGTTAGCTCTATCCACACACCACGGAAGACAGAAGACAGCAATAGCTGTTGGCCATGTCTTAAAATTTTATACATTGCATTTGGTCCCTAAGTTGTTTTCACTTTTAACATGAAAAAGCTGTATCTTTTCCTCCCGTGATCAATACACAATGCTTCACATACAATCTGCTTAGCAGAAGCAATAATCATCAAGTATTTCAAGGCACTTGAAGACAAATTAATGTTAAGGCTGTAGAAAACACAAGGCAGCAAATTCTATTAGCTTTAAAAAAAAAAAAAAAATCAACCCCAAACCACACAAAAACCCCACTATTGACTCTTCAGTCACTTTCATGAAGATACAAACACAGGTTGTTTTTCTGTAAGAACGGAGACTCTTAAACACTTACCGATGTGGGCATCCTTGACAAATCTTCTGATCAGCAAAGGACCCTCCTAAAACTTTACTTAACATTGCTGGATGGCCCAAAGCTTTTAAAGCTTCATCTAAACTGTCCACCAAGGAATTAAAAAATTCTAAAGCATCATGTTGTTCACGTAGATTTACAGGTTCACCCCAAAGTCTGAAAACAAAGGCACATTCTTGTCAAATATTTTTGTTTTGTTCTCCAACAATTTATTTTCTAAAAACTATTATTCAAGCTATTAATCCCTCCTTCTTACTGGGCAAAACTATATATTGGTTTGTGGTGTAGTATACCAACTGTTACTCTGTCCCTGACACTTATTTACTGCTAAGTAAAACCATGCTTTTGTGTATAACGTCATATTTAATTCAAAGTCTCAATATCAAGGTCAAGAACCACTAGAATTCAAAATAACCATCTTGCTGTAGACTTTGGTTTATCAACAGACTTCTACAGAATGGTGAACAGGTAGGATAACAGACACAATGCTGCACAAGTTCTGCTAATTTCCACTTAACACCACTATCATTTCTTCTACTATGATTAGTTTTGTTGCATTTCAGTGGTCGAATGAACAGACAGCAATACTAAATTTTCTATTTACCTAAATTGCTTCCAAAACCCCCTTGGTACATAGTACTGTAGCCTGGAAGCTGCTAAATGACCAAAAATTACTTGGAGATGCCTCAGAACTCCAATATTGTACTCTTTTCTATCTTCTGTTTTACTCAGTGCTGGTTTGTCTTCATACTGATGTGGATAACCAAATACATCATCTCGTGGGTCAACATTGCTCTGAAAAGCAGAAGAAAATTTGTGCAATTAACTTTGATATGTAGTTATCTCACAGCTAGTTGTATCCTTTGTTTCATTTAACAAGCTAAGGTGTTTCATATTCTCATCTGAATAAACAATGTTTTTGTATGCATTAACAAATTCCGGTGGCAGAAGTGGTGTACAGTGCTTTCAAGTACAAATCCATTAGGAGGAAGTCTGCAAATCCTGCTACTTGGATCTTTTGAACTGCCTTACTTTAATAGGCTCACTGCCAGAAAGAACTTACTATGCTATTGTCCCCACTGCTAGCAAAGTAATTAGCAACTTAAATGTTAGAACTTTTTCATAAAAAATAATTCTATTTTGAAGATAAGCAAATTCTATGTAATTAAATTTACCTCATTGTCCTGCTTTTCATCCCCAGACATGTCATCATCTACATCACTGCCTGTGCCTTCAATTGCAAGAATCCCATTCCTGATGGCTGGAATCATGTACAGCTGCTGAATGACAGAATTCATGTAACAAGTGGCACCAGCATTTTTTAGTCCTACAAATCCCTTTGGCGGTCGAGGCCCAACAGGTGGCAGATACTCCCATTCTGTAAGCGCTTCACAAGCTAAAAGAAAATAGCAGAATGTGATTAGGAAACTGTTCTGTTATAAAAGACTTAGACCATCAATGCAGTACAAAAGGGCAGTTGCATAAAATTAGTATTAGCCTGTATCACACTGAGTTTAATAAAACAATTGTTCCACCAGAAAACGTAATTGCTAAAATGGCACAACTTCTATGAATGATAGTTCTAGCTGTAATCTTAACATTACACAATTTTTTTTCTACTGCATAACTAAAAATGTGGGTAGACAAAAATTCAGTCTATTTATGTATCAAACAGAAGTCTTCCCTCAATACCAGCAAGTTTCTTAGCTGAAGAATTCAGTTGAACAAATCTAGAATACATAACCAATTTATAAGCCTTTCACAAACTTATAATCCTTTAAAAATGACAGTATTTCACATATGCCTCACTCTTCCTTGCCAGGATGGGAAACAGTTTTAGATAATGCTATCTAAATGACATGTGATAGATAATTTTCCCCTGAGTCTTCTCCCTCAGACCTCTCACATCTTTTCTGAGTACCTTTATGATCACAGGTTTCCTACGCTAACCTGTTGTTCCATGGTTTTAACACAAAGAATTCTGATGTAAAAGAAAGAGAGCATGCAGGTTTACAAGCAAACTTTACTTGGTATATGAAACACACAACATGCACAGTTCATACATGTGTTGTCTCTTCTGTCTGACATACCACAGAGATCTGGCGTTCTATCATGCTTATCAAATATTTGAGTGGAAGGAAATGACATAAAATCCTTCAAATTGTGAGGTGATAAGAAATACGCTAGTTCCCAACAGAAAAGGGTGAAGAAAAAAGGATGAGGCAGGGGGGGAAACCATGAAGCTGCCCTTCTCATTTACTCATTTGAGATGGAACCAAACAGGAAGTTATTGAAAAACCTCAGATGACTCACTGATACCACCAACTGGGCAAGTAGCACTGCCATTGTGAGAGGCAGTGGACAATTCCCACCGTGGGATACTGCTTCTAGTTGCTTAAAGTTTTGCTGAACTCCAGGAGTTTAAACATGCTGTTAAATCACAGCATGGTTTGGGCTGGAAGGGACCTTTAAAGATCATCTAGTCCAAATGCCTGCCACGGGCAGGGACATCTTTCACTAGATCAGGTTGCTCAAAGCCCCATCCAACCTGAGCCTGAACACTTCCAACAATGGGGCATCCACAACTTCTCTGGGCAGCCTGTTCCAGTGTCTCACCACCCTCATTGTAAAGAATTTCTTCCTTATGTCCAATCTAAATCTATCCTCTTTCAGTTTAAAACCATTGCCTCTTGTCCTGTCCCTACAGGCTCTGGTAAAAAGTCTCTCTCCAGCTTTCTTACAGGCCCCCTTTAAGTACTGAAAGGCCTCAATAACATCTCCCTGGAGACCTCTTCTCCAGGCTGAACAACCCCAACTCTCCCAGCCTTTCTTCCCATACAAGCTTGGGTTTGCTTGGTTTGTGGGTTTTTTGGTGGTATTTTTTTTTTCTTTTTTTTTTCCTTTCCCCCTTCTCCTCCTTTCCCTGTTAATATTTCAGCCAAAATGGTTTAGCTATCACATTTAGGGCTGCAGAAAATACACTCTTGCTTGTTCATTTTTAAGAAAGTCTTACATGTTTTTTATTGATAACAAAATCTGTGTTAAGTATGAGCCTTTTGTCATCCTTGTGAAAATTAGCCCAAGTTTCATTTGGCTACCAGCTTTTGAAACACTAACATTTTTAAGTTTGTTTGTACATACTGTAATTGCTATAATCTTTCTCCAGTGAGAAGGAGAAAGTTCTTTAAGAGCAGAGCTGTGCTGAGAAAAGGCCAAAACTGAGAGAACAAAGATTTGAGAAAGGACTATAACAAGCAGAGAATGAGTACAGAACTAAAAAGGGAAACAGGAGAGTGGACCTGTGTCTGTGTGTGAACAATGATGACGAGTTAAGTGAGCAACCAGGACACTGGCACTAAAACTAAGCCGAAGATACCTGATGAGGTTCTGGGATTGGTTAGGCAGAGCCTGAAACAATGAGACAAAAGGAGAAGATAGAGACAGAATAACGTTCCTGGGAGCTGGTAGGGACAAAGGGGAGTAGCCAGAGATAGGGTAGGAAGGGTCAGACTGTGTAAGTCTGACTGAGACTCAAGCTTGTGTAAGACTGGGACTGAAACTTGAATGCAACCATGTAATGCAAGTCAGTACATTTACTGCATGAAGAAGAACAAATAAAGGCTACACTGACAAACTTCTCCAGATTTTGACAGCCTGATTTTGCAACATTAAAAGCAGCCACAAACAAACCACAAACTAAAAAACTCAGCATCTGTTTCAGTTGATAATACAAACAAAACATATACATAATATATGCATTAAAAGGTAGAAAATAGATAATTAAAAATATTACATACTAGTGATTGCTGTACCTATGTAATACATTTCAGTCAAGGTGTCTACTATCTGTTTGAGATTTCGGACACATCCAACTGCTAGTGCAACTAGTAGCTCAAAGCCAGCATTAATAGTAGCTGGTGAACTACAGACTGGTATGGCCTGCTCAGCAGGCAATTCTCCATTTCTCATGTATTGTAGATAAACATTGGATGCCGGAAAGATGAAATCATCTATCAACTCCTGAAAAAAAAAACCAAAACCAAAATAAATCACCTGTTACCATACAAATGCACACTATTTTATAACAGAATAAGAGTTAGGATATAAATGAATGTCTGAGAACCAGAGGAGTGCTTAAAAAAGCCCAAGAGTTAAAACTGAGACTAACACCACAACAAGCTTTTAAATTTAGAACAGAGTAACTCCATTCTAAAGTGGTTCCCTGTAAACCCACCCCCCCACTGCAAGTTAAAAATAAATCTGCATTCCCAGTTGATAAAAATTTTCTTCTCCTAAACCAGTATTATCTACAAAGCTCTTTATCAATTAGTGCTGAAAAAACCAACATTGTTGCTGTATAATATCAGAGGTACAAAGAAAACACGTCTGATTAAAGAGACGCTCAGATATCATGCATTTTTTCAAACCTGCCATAAACATTAATAGCACTAATTAAGAACACGTGGAGAAAAGACAATACAGGGATAATGAAAGAAAGCAGTCCTGCACAGGACTACCCTGTATCTAGCTCACTATCCTCGTGTGATGTTTGCCGAGCCTTGGAAAAACAGCTTACAAGGTTACACCAACTCCATACACAGTGGTTCCAAAGAATGAGAATGTTAAGCACCCTTATGAGTGAAACGTGCAAATTTTTTTTTATTATTTTTGAAGAAAACATTAAACTCCAATTAGAAGCCCATGTCAAACAGTTAAATTGGGACCTTTTATGGTTACAGACCATAAGATGCAAAGGTTCTTTTTACCAATTTATAGTAAACAAAACCAACAAACAAACAAACAAAAACCTCCATAGGTCAAAAGCCTTGAACTTACTTTAATGAGATTAGCACCTCCTTTTTCACAACCAATATGGTATTTCTTCTCAGGTGTCTGGAATGCTAACAACTCTTTTGTTACTCCAAGGTGACCCTCTAAGATAGTTTCCTCAACACCTGTTTCCCCAGTTCTTTTTACTTCATCCTGCCATTTAAAAGAAAGTTAGGATTCTCTAACTAATATACATTTACCAAGCTTAAAACTGTACTCTACAACAATGCAGCAAAAAGCTGATGATCAGAAATAAACTGATCCTAAAACTTACCCTAATCCTCTTAAGCCAGTCAATTTCATTATTGAGAAGAACTTCAGCATTGGGTACATTAATATTACTGTTGTAAGCATAGTTAAGAAGATGTCTTAAGAGAGTGAAGTAGTCTCCAGAATGCTTGGCTCTCTCTCTTGCAGTACTCTATGAAAACCAAAACCAAATGATATAGAACTCACATGCTTCTACTTATCGTGCAACGCTAACGTATTTTCCCTAAAACTGGCAGTAAATATGAAAGAAAAGTATAAGGTAATTTTTAACCTTTTAGAAGTTTACAATTGCATTTAACTGTTAATGAATGAATTCTGGACTATTTTAGTAGCAATTTCTACACCTGAATGAGAAACAAACAATGAAGCGATCAAATGTTCAAGAGAGCCATCAGCATGCAGAATTGAAAAGCCCTGGCAGGCCCAGCAAAAGGCAGCAATAACTAAGTATCTATCTGATCTGCTAATCATTTTTACTTGAAGGTTAGCATTCAGTGAAGATCAAATGCATATATTAAAGCTTATTATTCATGTTCTTATCAGAAAATGCAAAAAAGTCCCTTTCCCCCTCATCAAGCTCAAATGGAAAATTGACTGTGCTGCTGCTTACCTATAGGTCAAAAGGAATCTGTATTTTAGTGACTGCTGTTAATAGCAATTTGCCTCTTCCTGCAGATATTCTGTCTTATTACTTCTTACAGAAATTCACATTGTACTGTAGCCTTTACCTCTCAAAACTTACCCCTAGAACAGTAAACAGCAGGGTAATGAAGAAAAGGAGAGGTCTCTGTCCCATGCAACACCTGGTAGCCATTAAAAAGAATTGCTCCTGTGCCATCTGACGAACAGTTCTGGAAATCATTTAATAGAAACATTAAATACAATCTCCCTATCCAAACAAGACATAAAAAAAAAAATCCCCCAATTAAATTTGTGCTTATCTGTTTCATGCCATTTTCTAAAACTGCACATAACACAAGAAATGGGAATACTTTAATTATTCACTACCCATCACATTGTTTCTCCTTGCAGTGAAATTTTAGACACAAATTACTATGACAAAAATTGTTCCACAAATCAAATATTTAAAGGTAAAAGAAAAAGAAACTTACCAGCACCTAACCACTAAACCTTTGCAACTGCCAGCAAACATTGCATAACACAACAAGCAATGTGCAACCCTAAATAAATTTTTGTTTTTTCTAATCAAGCACCAGTTCTACCTGAAAGACAAAATAAAACTATCCTAGTAAAGCTGCTCTTATTATCACTACAGCAGTTTGCTGAGCATCTATAAAGTGTTCAGAATTTATCATTAGGAAGAAATAAGAAAAAATGACCCCCTGAAAATTCAAGTGGCTAAAATTAAAGGAATTTTTCCATTTAAGAACTTAATCTAACCACTGGAATAATGTGGGAGTGGATAACCTTAAGGAAAAAAAAATTAAGGCAAACACTATTCTTTCAAGTTGTATGATTAATTGTCTGAGCATTATAGCTCATAAAAACTGTTAGAAACAACTCTGCTTGGGTGGGGAGAGAATACAAATGAATGCTGTCCTTTATGAAAGTACCTCAACATATAAGAAAATGAATTTTACAGTGTCTTTCTAGTGTGGCTATCATTGTTTTCTGCCCATGAGGTCACTGTGGAAAGTACATGAAAGAATCGTATGTCCTTCAGAGTTCTTTCACGGGCGGTTAACTGTGCTTCAAAGACATGCAAGAATGACCTCAGAGCAAAGATGCACCTAGCTGAGCACACTATCTCTGGTATACACCTATGAAAGTGCACAAGAAGAGGGAAGCATGCAGTGACACTTCTCCAGAACATTCTCTCAGCTTCTAACAATTTGTGGTTGAGGAAGACTACCAAAAGCAGTATTTCACAGCCCTCGCTGGACAAATTCATGAAATAACCCCTCAAACTATTTCCAAACTGAAGGTTTACACTGCTTAAATGCAGAGCTCAAGAAGCTCTTAAATGAAGAAACACTGTTCTCTATTTATTCTCCCTTTGCTACTTCTGATTTTAAAGGTCTCTGTGGTATTCTCCTCCCACCATTTATCTCCTCTACAATATGAAGTGCCCCAAGCTATTCAGCTGTTCCTCAGATGGAAGTCATTTCAGAGCTTTGATCTCCCTTGTCACCCTCCTCTGATCTTAGCAAGTTCTACTACATTGCTTTGAGTTGCAGAAGACTGTGGGGTGGAGGGGGTCTGTTTTGTTCTTAATAATTGACATTTTATGGGATCTGATTGCTGAGCTGACATTTTCATAAAACTGCTCACAGTAATTTCTTTTAAGATACAACTCTTCAACTGCTTGGGACACATCACATAGGCACTCCTCAGGTTCATGCACTTAAAAGCACAACAAAATAGATAAAGGTGGTATTTTCCTGAAGTGAGAAACGTGACCAAGGAAACACATATTTCACACTGTTATGTCTCTAAGGAGTATGCAGTATTTGAACACAAGTATTGTATTTTCATGAGGCTATAACCATCCAAGAGCTCTTAAGGAACCATGGGAAGGATGCATCTGCCTAAATGCAGGCATTTAGTGCCATGTTAGACACTATGACAACAGCGTAGAGTTGGCAGATAGGACACAACTTGCATGATGAACTCACACTCACCTAGTGAAACAGCTGGAGGCCAAACGCCTCCATTAAGGCAGGCCATCTGAATCCCATCCTATTGAAAGCTCTAGGGTACAGATTTCTGTTTAGTTAGCAGAAGTCAGCCTCTTCAATGGGTATAAGCACCATTGCTTTACACGGGCAGTAAGAATTTTTATTTATTTAGGCCACCTATGTATGACCACCAAACACTTTGCAGCCATCTGCAGAATACTTCTGGGTTCCAGGATCATTTGGGACTAACTGTTCAGCGATCTATTGTTGACTAAGCCAGTCTTGTATTCAGGGGCCACCACTATAACATCAATTACTTTGGAGAGTAAGAACTTGTCTGGTATTAGTATTAAACATTTTGCATTCTGTTGCTCAATTTATAGGTAGCATGGTTATGCTATGAGGAAACAGCAGAAGTCCCATACAATCTCAACCTCTGGAAGAAACAAAACCCACCAACCCATCTGATCTTTTCTAAAATGATCATATTTGTGAGACCTGAACTTGATCATCTTCCTTGACTTCTATGGTGCACCAGAAACATTTTCTCACATGCATATTTTTGCTCACATTGTTCTCTGATTGAGGACAGGAGATTAGAGAACAATAGTTGAAAATGGAAGGATATTCAGAATTCCATCTGGTATTTGCTGAACTTTCTCTGCACTGCAAACACTAAATCTGTTTCCCCATTAACGCAGAATAGGACCTTTTTTTAGCTCAGTTCAACTTCACTGTCTTCATTTTCAAAGCAGTCTTCCGTTTCTACTCATGTTTATGCTAGTCTAACCATCACGTAATAATGAACAGTTGCACTCTAAGTGAGATTATCGTATATATCGGAAATTTGACAAGCACATGAGAGAAAAAAGCTTAACGGTTAGCTTCTTGTACTGACGGTATGAGCCATTTTTCCATACAATAAATTCAGGTCATTTCCTACTCTGGTGGAGAAAGAAAGCAGAGATAAGGAGCTGAGCAGCAGTCCACCTGGATAAGAGAAGCTCTTAAAAATTTTATCCCCTCTGACAAAAAACCCCAAACAAACCCCATCCATTAATGCTACTCTTATTTTTAAAGGGCACAAAGCTAACGTACCTGGTGAATTAAGGCACTGATGTGCAGACTTGGGCTGACATGCCAACAAAACATGTGGAAAGAGAAGCCCCAGCTTGGGGACACATCTAGTTTCTTCCAGTATTTTAGGAAGAAAAGTGTAACAGTGAACTATTCACTAGGCCTAAAAATATGAAATAGTTGGGTATCAAATTCAGTAAAAGCAGCTCAAACCAGCAAGAAGAGTAACCATTGGAAGAGACTGGCAAAACCGTGACAGATACTCCCATCACTAAATCAAGACTGTAGGTTTTGCTAAAAAGACCTTCTACTTGTGCAAAGACCTAACCTGCGCAATGAAATTCAGAGACTAAACTGTTTAAGATTTAGAAGTTCCCGATTTGAACCAATAGTCCGCTTCCTTAGGGAAATATGACCAGAACAGAAAAATCCTCACAAAGAGCTTCTTTCAAAGACCGAAAGAGTGGGAACAAGTCCTCTTTGATGTAGATCTGTCATTGGCACTATTCATTTTGTAAAACAGAACATTGCTATCTTGCTAGTAACTATTTTAATATTTTACATTGTGCTGTAAATGTAAAACAAAGCAGACTAATTATTTTTTGTAATTAATTAACAGTTAAATGTACTCATTCTATGTTTCTTTTTGTTTGGTTGTTTTTTTTATAGTAAACATTAACACAACTATTCTGTGAGTTCTTGGAGCAAAAAAGGCATTAAGGCACAGCATTTTTAGAGTGGGAAAGATCACAAAAGAGATTCACAGTAACAAAAGAATATCCCAGTATTTTCTTCTTTCAGTTATTCTTGATGACAAAATCCTGGCCTATTAATCCAAACCAGTGAAAGTAATAGCAAGTAAGAAACTTTTAACCCTGACACCAGATAAATGGTGGCAGAGATAAAACCAAAAGAAGAGAGATATCTAGCTGTGATGACAGCTTTCCAGCCCACGCAAAGTGACAACAATCTCAGTTTGTGATATTCAAAGCTTAAAGAAAGGTTTTAAGACCATTTCATGAGACACATCTCACACCAGAAGCAGCCCCAGAAGTTTTAATGTTGTAAATTAGCACAAGGATCACACAGATTTGGCCACTAGATTAGATAATAATCTTTAAACTCTCCAAAGTTGTTATTTGTGCAAGCATACTTCTTATTTACAAACTGAACCTGAGAACTGCTCACTGAACTTAATATGCAAAGAAATACTTCTGTTTTTGAAGTGTTGATACCAAACACTAACTGAAATATAAACAAATGCTGGTGAACACGTGAGAAATGACACTTAAATTCCAAGTACAATGCCAGAAAGTCAGATAACTACAGTGAAATTTACTATAAAAATTATCACCCGTTACTTACATTTGTACAAATAAGATCATGTAAAAAAGCCACAGATCTGATAAATCTTTGGACCCACATTAAAAAAAAAGAAGTCAAAGGATGGGGCAGCACTAACACTTGCCCATGCTATTCAGCTGTATTGGTACTCCGAATCTGACATGCAGCCAACATATGCTTACTGAAAAATAGTAACTTGTTATCAACTGTTGACAGTTTTAAAAATAAAATTTAGTGATTTCTTACTCATCAGCCTTGAAATTTACCAAAAATAGTGAAAGACAGCTTGTTTCATTTAATGTGTAAAATTACAACATACATTTATCAGCACGTTTTGTTAAACTTATCTAACTTAAGTGATAATAACAAGCTTCAGTGAAGCTGAAAATTCAACATCCTATATCACAGGCTGCAAACTAATAAAGCTTGTGGGATTCTGATAATAACACTCCACAACTCCACTTTTACCAATGTGGGCAAGTAGTTCATTGTAAAGAGATACTGATGATACTATTGATCCTTTTGTTATGGTGAATAATCCTGAACATAAGACTTTTCAACCTGTTTTATCTAGGAGAGTAAAAAACCCAAAACCTGGTGCTGAAATTCTGACCCCAGTCATCTCAGAGCGCCACAATCTGACTCCATTTAAAATGTACTAACAGGCTTAGAAAATTTCACTAATTTCTGATATCTGTCATTTCTCAAAGAGAAGTTAAAATATTCATGGAACAACAGCAGAGATATCTTACAAAACTAGAATTAAATCTTTAGTAACAGTTCAAAGCACTGATAACTTTAAGTTTAATAAGAACATACAAAAGCTTTCCACTGCATGGCTTCTAAAAATACACATCCCAATACTTCACATCACAATTTCAGATGGACTAAAAGTCACAGGACACGCATAATACAGATGCTGTATCGTGCAGATGCTAAGGAGACCTGTAGGAATAACTTGGAGATAACAAGAGATCCCTGAACTCCACAGCAGGGCAACTGAACCACATTGCTCTTGGCAGCTCCTGCACGTTTTCCCTGTCCATCTGTCCCCCAACAGTGCTAAGGGTTCCACCAAGATGCTGCTACTGCACCAAGTGACAGCTCCAGTGCGACAGCTCTACTTAAGACATGAGAGTCACGTCAAGAGTCACAAACGCACCACTCCAATGCAAGAAAACCAGAGGATTAATTTCCCCCCCTCCTCAAACTGCTAGCAGTGTAGTCTTGTCTTTACTTACAAGAAAAAGTATAGGAAAGTTCTTCTATACCCAAAGTCACTTAAATATACTAACAGAGCAAGTATTCATGTAATTTCTGAAAAACAAAGTACCTATTATTTTATTCTAAATAAGTTGTCCTAAAGCCATCAGCAGCACATTCTCAGGCACCCATCTGGCTTGACAATATCGTCCTTACGAGTACAAAGAAGATGGGACTGATATAGCTACGACTTTAGGACAGGTATCCAAATTACAGAATTATATTGCTAAAGAATAAATTAAGACAACTGCAGAAAAATCACTTAAATAAGAAGTCACTGCTCTGCATTTAGGCTTTATATTAATTTTGAATTGTAAAGTAATGTAAAAAAAAAACACGACCAAAACTTACTTGCTGTGACAGTGCAATAGCAAATCAATGATAAATGTCTGCCACGCCTTTTCTTTACTGAGTGCATCCAGTGCCGTTGGAATCAAAGCAAAGCACAGGGTCATCACCTCCAATGCTTCACAGCAAACTTGTTCATCTTCCATGTCTGGTTCATTTCCTGCATTTGTCTGTGAAAATAAACAAGAGAGCACAAAGTGGGTATAGAAAAAAATCCCAAGAAACCCAAGAGGCTCCAAGGTATATACACTAAATACAAACACAAACCACAAATTTGTATACTAAGTGATTATCAGTGCCAAGTATTTTATGCACTTCACTCAGATATGATTCAAAGCACTATGCAGGGGGACCTGAACTTCCAGTACTGTGTTTCTCAAAGGAGGATTCCAACCACAAACTTAAGGAGCTAGAGGTTAAGTAGGAAGCTTGTAGGCAAAAGTTATGTTAGTTAGTACTGTTGGGTTTTTTGTTGGTTTGTATTTGGGTTTTGTTTGCTTGGTTTTCTGATTTTTAAATAAGATGCTTTTCTTTACTATTCAGAATCTGGAGTTTAAAGCTTTAGAAACTGTTGCTGTTTAAACAGAGACAGGCTGTAGAAAGGCTCTAGCACTGTATAACTCGTCAAGAAGACCAGTTTTTTACAAAACTTTGATACTCAACTTATTTGACCAAAAGCTTCTTAATACTGCTAGAATTTATTCAGCACTTCACTATTTTTCAGACACACAAAACAGCTGAACCAAATTTCAAACACAGTTTTTGTGATGACTTTTGAAATACGAAAGGATAATATTTCTAATTGCTACATAGGTTATTCTTTCAATAAAAACACTTGAATCAAGTGAGTTGATTTTGCTGCATTTTCCCCGAAATAAATACTTTGAGAAAAGAAGCAAGACTTCTCCATCTAAGCAAAAATTAATTAGCTTGAAGAAGTTTTGAAGAAACTGAACATGAGCAGGTTTCATTCTTAATTCATCAGTAATTGTGGCTGCAGGTTAGCAACATTAACCAGAGACATAAATTAAGTATTTATTTTATATATGGAAAGGTTATCAGGATTAACTAGGCAGAAAGAAGGGATTACAATGCAGAAGAGATAACTAATTGTAAACAGCAGAAGAGGACAAAGTATGTATCAGTCTGGCAATAGACACGATTTTGTCTTTGCACTACAGCTAAAAAAATCAGAGACAGTCACTACTACTGCAGCAGGAGGATGTGGTAATTCTGACACATCTCAAGATACGAAAGTAAAAGCAGAATGCTTTCAACAAGTTCAGGACTGCACCTGCTCTGCACTGAAGCTCTGTTTAGAAAAAAAAGTTATTTCTGCATGGGTACAGGGATCTAGTAGAAAGGCAAAATGCGTTTTATACTCAACGAAGTACTTCCCTATACTCAGGCACCAAGAGCTGACGGTCTGTACAAGCAGTACACTTGCAGTATTTCAGATAGGTATGGGCCTTCTCTGAGCTAAGAAGAAAATGGCGGTTTGACACCACTGAAAGTTGCACACAGTCTTCTTCAACCACTGGGAGGACTTGCATACCAGAATTTTTTTTGAGGCAGGAGGCAGAAGAGACTCCGTAAAACTCATGCTCTCAGAATAATTTATCTTGATGTTAAATATTAACTGAATTCACCAGTTAAGGTCAGGAGCTTCTTAAAGTGCTCAGAACATTCTTTCAGAAGCCATACTTGATGGGACTACTCTGAGGTGCCTCTTAAAAAAACCATTTACCATAGTTGCCTTTGATGTTTTTAGGAATCCTGACATGTCATTCCTGATTCCACAAATATCAGTCTGCTTTTGTTCTTAAACTGACATTTAATGATAAACCTCTACCCCACAGACTTAGCAAAAACGCTCCTATGACCTACGAGTTAAAAGCCTAAGGTTTAGTGGTCAACTTCAAAAATAGAAAGCATTTTTCTTAAAATACTTTTTCCCCTGAGCCAATGTTTGCCAGTGACTGGTATATTAAATCTTTATAAAACTACCATAGGAGTTACTTCCTCTCATCTATAACCAAGCACAACTCTCTTAAATTAAGAGCATGTCTTGTCTTGCATCATATTCCTCTATTTCTGCAATACTTTCCTCTCTTTGAATATTATTTTAACGAAGTGTACTTTATTCCCCCTTGTTATTTCTTCTGCAATTTATTCCTCCTCTTAGTTTCCAATTTTTCAGTTCAATTTTTATTTCCCTTTTGTTCAGGATAAACAAATGCAGCTGCCACTTATTATAAATGTCCATGTAAGTGTCAATAAAAATAAAAAAACCAAACGTCCCCTCAAAAAACAACTTTGAAGAATGATTGATAATGCATAGCTTAAATTTCACCTATTTTAAAACTTCATTTGAAAATATTTTTACAGAACTTAACTGTAAAATTTTCACCCAGAAAAATGTCAGAAAAAAATCATTTAGGTATATTTTCCTTCAGGTGTATTTTCTCTAGTGCACTACTGCTCTTAAAACATCAAATGTATAGATATAAGAGCACATCTTCATGTGCCTGGACTGTAACACTAACTAAACCACTTTTTACGTGCAAGTTATATCACCTCCCCCCAAAAAAACCCAATGAAAAAGACCCCAAATTCTTTCACGAAGAAGTCATTCTCACAGCAATAGAAGCAGATGCCATTATACCACTACATAAGCTAAAGGGAAAGGTGTTGCATTTTGCTGAAGTAAATATTATTCCTCTAATTGATCATTTAAGCACAGCAGCTAAAAACACCAAGAATAAAACTTCCCTATATATTCCTTGCCCTTTTACTCTCAGACAAGTATTGATGAATACTAAACTTGATTTTATAAGGTGAACAAGTGAAGATGTTTAGAGAACAAAAATATTTTTTAAAATCACTGTCAAAATACAGGTTACTATTTCCTGTAACTGTAAGCAACATTCTTTAAACACAAGGTGTATGATAACATACTAATATATAACCCTCAAATCCAAACTATTTGCATAAACCACATGTGAAACCATGAAGATGGTCTAGATATCTACATAATAAAAGGAAAAAAGCATATAGGATTAGCAATTATTTCATTTTACCAGCATTTCAGTGCTAATTTCAGATCAATTAGCTCTTATTTCTCATTCTAGACTGCACATATGCTTTAAATCAGCTTCTGTAGAATAGACCTTTTAAATCTGAAGACTAGAAAAATTAGTATTGCGAAGAAATGCTTATTTCTTATTTAGATATGGAATCTAACTGGGCTGAAGACATGTTACAGCATCTTACAGAACTAGTGCATTTTTGAACCGACACCAGGTTCAAGTTACAATTAAATAGCTACCAAGAAAAGTAATTTGGAATAGAAAACTAAACTGTGGTATGACAACTGGCATATCATACTAGACTCTGAAATACCTAATCACCAAGATAACTACCTAAAAGCTCATCGCACTCTAAGCCTGACCTGGTTGACACTGTCCCTTCTGTAAACAAAGGAACAGTTATATAGAAAAGAAGTCACTTAGTAATTCTTACCTTTTCATAGATTTTACTAATTTCCTCATTCGAGCTGAAAACCAGCTGAACTGACCCACAACCTGATGCCCAAACAATTTTTTGTACTGCCCTAATAACACAGATGTCAGGGATGTATTTTGAAGCCTGAAAAAAGAGAAATAAACCAAAGCAACATTAAAATGCGGTTGCAAATAACATTACAACGGATTCCAAATTCTCACAAATGTATTTACAGAAAGTTTAAAACTTAAAACTTTAAAATTTAACAAAGAATTTGTCCTTAAATAGAGAAAAAGAGAGATGTATCTTGAAAAGCATTTGTACTTCACCTATGTAATATATCATTTTTTAACAGAAAGTAGCACGTATTTTAGTTGTATTAAAGAATCTTAAATCGTAATGCTACAAGTACCAGGAATTACAAGAAAGAGAACGGTTTTGGTAAATAACCAGCAACAATTTGATTCTGAGTAAGATTTCACAGAAACTACCAACTTCAATGCTATAACATTTTTGTTTTGGGGGAAAATAAAACCCAACATACCACCAAGCATGCATCTGGAAGGCAGCTAGCCTCTTAAGTAACGTAACAAGTTGAAGTTACTTTAGGGTTCGTGTCCCCCCCCATGATATTTATTGTGCTACCTGATAGCTAGACAAACTAACACTTATCAAGTATGTGATTAATATATAAAGGGACTGTTCTGTATTCAAGTTACACAAGGTTTAAAATTAATAAGAACAGAGATCATGTATCTTATGAATGCAGCCTCACTCTTCAGTATTTTCGGCATGGTTGGGAGTTAACATCCAATAGTTTCTACTGATATACAAACATTTTAAAACATACTACAACTGTCATTATTTAGAGTTTGCACCAACTTTCAAAAAAAACCCTGAAGCTACCTGGAGTCTATATTCAAAGTAGAACTCTCCAAGAAATGAGCAATCTTTAAAAGCAGATGGTGGACAGTTCTCAAATTTCAAATTTAATTTTTCTAATGCTTAGACTTAATTAAAAAAAGGAGACCAAGAAGCTTAACTAATAAGCTGGCTGCATCAGGAAACCTGAACAATGTGCATTCTTGCTACTGATATGGACAATAACAGTAGTTAAAAGAAAAATAATAGGTATTTCACTTTCGCCACAAAGAAAGCAACCTTACACTAACAGCATCACAAGAAAAATTTGTCACACAAAGAAAACATTTTATTTTTTTAATCTCATTGTAGTTTTAAAATCTTCAAGTATCAAAATTTTTTGAAAAGGTGAAAGATTTCCTTCTGTGCTGTAGTCTTCTGTCTTGCCTACAGAAACCATGTCAGATTTATTCTTTTAAAAATTGTTAGGTCAGTTGAAAAAGTCTTTGACCATCAAAACATTAAAAGAAAAAAAAAAGTCTTTCAAAGGCGAACTACAAAACATATGAAATATAGATCTACAGCAGTTTTCATAATTTCAGAAAATTATAGACAATACTTTAACAGCAATACTGTGTAGACTCTTGTAAAAGATTCAGATTTTGTTTGCTTTGATGTGCCTGGTGAAAGAAAAAATATTTATTTATTTATTAGAAGACCTCCAAAAAGGACAAGGGCACGAATAAAAACCTTTCTTCATACCTCACCTCAAAAGACATTTCTGTGGAAGGAAGTTAATTAAATCAGAGTTCAACTGGGTGATTTTACAAGTACAATCCCCTATGGATGCAATACCACCACTAATGGAAGGCAGATGGTGCAGTCTTGCAGTCTAGTACATTGTGCTTTCTTTAGACGCAGCTCTTGTCAGAAGAAATAGTGTACTTTTCAACATTAAGATGATAATACAAGACTACTTTTGTTTAGATAGCTCAGAACTGTTTTGGCAACAGCTCTGCAGAGATCCCATACAGTACAGAAAAACAATGTTCACTGCTTCCACACTGGAAACTGAGGGATCCCAATTCACCATGGAAGAGGAAGTTGCACTAGTTCCCATTTTAGCTTCTGCTGAATTCAGCAGAATTCACTAATGTATTCACTAACATGACTCATAATTCCAAATCCAAATGGGGTTTGGTCATACTATACAGTACCACACAGATAAGACTATTATATTTGCAAAGCACATTGTTTAACCCTACTGAGCTCCACAATCCAGTTTTTCACTCATATCATTAATGTATTTTCAATATAGAAAGATACACTGCAAATGAGTTGAGACTTATCTTTCAGCATTTAAAAATCATGCTCAATATTGAAAAATTTCCTCCCCTTTTCTGCGTTTCTCTTCAAGAAGAGAATGTTACTCAGAAACCAAAATACAAAGGATCAGAAAAAGAAGAAAGTATCACAAGATGTCTTCAAAATACCCATTAACTTCTTTAAGTCTATTACATCAAGTTTCTAAAGTTCTAAGTGTAACAATATTCACAATCCATTAAAGAGCTTGTACAGAACCTGCCTAGTTCACTTAAGGCTCTTTATGCTATTAGACACTGAATTTCATAACTGCATATGGAAACAATTAAATACTTTTAATTAGTTAGCAGCTTATGAACCATATGAACATTACCTAAAATGTTTTATGACATTTTAGAAGGAAAATCCATGTCTTAAAGCAATAAACCTAGGGATTTAAAAAAAAAAAAGATACTACAGGAAAAAAGGTGATACAGAAAGGAATTCACTAACCTCATCAGATATTTGCTGTGCAAGACGTATTGCTACATTTCTTAGCATGCATTCTGAAGTTGGATTAGGAATGTTTTGTAGGGCATTTTGTAGCACCACTGCCTGATCATGCGTAGCCTGGTTTATCTGGAAGAAAGTATTTCTTATACTTATTTTTACATGGAAAAAAAAGCAAGAAGATATGAAAATAGAAAGTTACTTGGAAAGGTTTGCTAGAAGTAGGTAAGATCTTAGAAGGAAAACTACTTACAGAAACTGCAAACACCAAGAAAAATAAACCCCCTCATTTTCAAATAGATACCATCACATCTGAAGACACTGTATGCTACAGTGCACGATCATAGAGCAAAAGTAGTTAAGAGGAGAGGCACCTGTTCAAAACTACTTATGTTTGGGGGGTTGTTTATTGATCAGACTATTTCAAGTTAACAGAATGTTTAGAATTAACAATGATTCCTTCCCTTTCTGTTGATGTAGGAAAGAAAGGGTTTGCTGAAACAATGGCTCTCTCTCTGGATGAGCTAATAGTGTCCAGACAGAACACAGCTGCAGTGTTCGTTACAGTTAAGTACATTTTAAACATTTGAGTTAGAGCACTATTGAAGAATTCTGTTCTGGATTATCCCTCCTGTTCTTTATTGTGCTTTCACAACAGAAACAGCACCAAGGCAAGTTTTTATCTTTTCCGTATTGTTTGAGCATAGAGCTCCTTCTCCTTGTGCTGACAGAGCTCCATAGTTTTGACAGTTCAAGTCTGAAATGGTCGTTTCCTTCTCATAGACAAACTTGCTTGAAAAGACTCTGTGCTGTGGTTAGAAGTTAAAGCTTGACAAAAGAGTTTCTTAATTTTCTAGTACCATTTCATGCAAAAAAACCGGTCTCAAATGCTGCTCAAAAGACACACTGTGAAGTTGATCTGTAACACCTGGCGCTGATCATATCCCTTTGCTTTGTCAGCTTCACTAAGACACTTGATTTGGGGAGCAAAATTACAGAACTCCCACCAAAGACTATAACAGAGCTTACACAGTCAATTAGCTATCACACACGGGCTGTAAAAGGATCAATCAACATACACGGGGGCAAATCAGGATCTATGTACCAGAATACTATGTTTAACAACATTAATTCAGCTTTCTGTGAAAGCAAGGAAGAAAATACAAATTTAAAAGGTCCTAGTGACAGCAGCAGACTGGTAACAAGACTGCAGATGCATAGTCTTAGTTACCTCATTTTCAAGTACCAACAGAAAGCCAAGACAGAAAGTTATGCTATGCTACTTATGCTTTAGGTATGATAGATGAAAGGTATTTACAAATCCCACCTCCATTCCAAGGTGTAAGCTTATTGGTGCTGCAGCAATAAAAAGTACCAAGACCGAAGTCCTTCAAACAGGATGACAATGACAGCAAGAGTAACCGTGTCTTTTTTCAATAAACCACTTAATAAAGTTAGATGTTTGCAACACTTAACAGTGAATGTCAGTAGTCATGAACAAATGTTACTACCTCCTAAGTGGTCAGCATATATCTGTTTCAAACAGTACTGTCATTTCAAACAGTATTTCAAGACTCAGCTGATGTAATCTGTGTTCCAAACTGCCTTTTGAATAATCGTCATTAGCAAATACACCCGTAAAATTCCCTCATTTTTAATTAGACGAAGGATAGGGTAGCAAACATGTTTGCTTTAAGATATTGCTATTATATTCTAACATGAGACATGAAAAGGGATCTTCACCTCTTGGTAATCATCAAGAATTTTGATCTCCTTGAAAAAGAATGAATCTGGTCTTCCAACAGATGGAGCTAACCAGAACAGGTATTTATTTTTCAGACTTAAGGGGAATGTGTTTCTCTGCTTCAGAGATGGATCTTAGTAAATATTCTGGAAGAAAGCGCTCTGAAGTGGTGCCCTCTATGTATTCTTGAGTATAGGCTGATAGCTCAAGCAACTATAAGGGACAAAATTTCACAAAAGAAAAAAAAATAGCTGGAATATCTGGAAGGCAAACGCCCAAGAAGGACAGCAGCAATTTTTAATTTTTGAGCTCTATGCTGTATGCCTACTGTAAGAGGGCAGAAACAAAGTCTTGACCAACAACATATTTTTCCAGATGTAGAAACACTAACTAGCCATATTAAACATGCACAAAATCTATTACTATGGATATGTGAGATCACAGTTCAGAACACCTGTGTTACACTTTCCCTTTCTAACTCTGAGAAATCTTAGGGTAGGACACCTTCCAACTATCAACACTTAACTTTACAATGTAGCTAGTTGATCTCTGCAAGAATTTTCTACAATGGACAGAGTTAGGAATCTGGCAAGCCAAGGACTTATTTTTGTGTAGAAAAAGGGCTGGCATGACTCAACGTCAGTTCAGTTGTTTTATGCTCTCATTATAAATAGGAGATACAAGAAATTCAGAGGCACATCCTTCAATCAACTCAAGAGCTTAAAAGAATCAGAATTCGCATTTATGGAATAGATGTAACTCCATTTTCAAGTACCTATACCAACAATCATGCAAACCACTGAAAATCATATATAGAGCAGGTGGATCTCACACCTAACTTTTCTACAGTCAGAAAGAAACAGGATTTGCTTAATAAGTTGATCTCTTTTTTAGAATTGTCAGACAACATTATCTGAAAGTACCATGAGTTCTTGACACGCAACTCACTCAAAGAGATGGTCAATGGAGAATACACAGATGTTGCTGCAGACAATATAAAAAACAAAGTACATTGCTATTTGCAACAAGAAAGATTTATATTACCGGTGAAATTGTACTTGTGCCTTCCACGACTGGCTGACAAGCTTCTGCCACAGCTCTAACATGGCCATATCCAATTGCTGTTAGCAATAATTTGGCTATCTTTAGAGCATTAAGGTAGGCACCCCTTCGAGTTTCCATATCTGCATTTGGCAGGAAGTTATTCCTAGTCAGCATGCTCAATACAAGAGGCAAACCACCACTTTTTAAGAAGTTGTACTGGAAGTCACTGGCATCTTCTCCCAGAGGTGCGCTGGCAGGCATTAACAAGGCATAAACTACCTGTAGAACAAATTACAGAGTTAACTAATAGAAATGCACTAGCTTGAATATAGATGATTGAACATGAGACTATGTTGGAATACTACTTAAGCAATGCTTTGACAGCATTGGCCATACACCAGTTTATTCCAGTAAAGTAAATTGGTAGGTATTTTCAATTGTTAACTTCAAACCAGAATTTCATCTTAGGCTTCCACAATGTTACAGAAAGGATTGCCAAAGAGAGTTGAAGATTTTTAAAGAACAGGCAAAGAATCACAAACCTCTGTTAGATACAGCACTTGTGAGGCAGAAGGACCAAAGAATAGAGAATCAAGAGATGGACTAAGGCTGCTTTCCCCGAGCTTTGCGTGATCTAAACAAATAGCTCTCAGTTTCTCAACTGTAGTGTTATCTGCAATAAAAACACAACTTATAAACATTTTATAACACAACTACTGCAGAACAAGCCAGTAGTATTTACAACTATAAATCTGAAAAATTTTAAGTGTATCAGAGAAGTTGCAAAAAATAATTGACAGACAAGATCAGACCATGAAGTGTTCTACAATGATTTCTTCTGTCAGGACAAAAGTGATCCTATTAAAGTAGTGCTACAGAAACACTTCAAAATACAACGCTTCTCCCCATTTTCACTGCACTGCGGCACTGAACCCCAGTATCAACAGCAAACTATGCAACTTCATATGACAGACAAGAAGTAACTATTTGGGAAATACATACAATCCTAATGAGGATAACAGTCATGAATTACAGTATCAATATATTACCAGAAAGTAGAAAACACTCCCCTAACTTCATTTTAATATAACAGGTGAGAAATTATTATACAAGATATTACAACATAAAACAGGATAAAATAAAGTTTTACCTGGTGGCATGAGTTTCATAAGAACACGTGCTCCATCTCTAAGAGGTGGCATATTTAGGCTACTGCCCAAGTCTGCAACTTGCCAAAGAAAAGAGATGTATCGAGGATGCAGTGACATGATCTTAAAATAAGCAAATAAAAAACCCCACAAAAATGGTTAGTTAAAGGCAAAGTATAGGGAAAAACACTTTTAAACTGTTCATTTCAGAATCTAAGTGCATGCTTACCACTCCAGGCAAACAGCTTTCAACTTCTGGATTTGGACCATCGCTGTAGTGATTGCCATGGTTGCCCGGAGAACCAGTTGAAGAGTCAGAAGAACTATCTGGACTTGAGGGCATATTAGAATTTATCTGTGTAAGCTTAGCTGTAATTAGCTGAAAAACACAACCGCAGTTTTAATACTATGCAAAATGAAGATTCTTTACTAAATAAGCATCTAACAGAATGTTAATGGCATAATACAAACAAGGAGGAGGAATGGAACGGAACTATTTCACAAGAATAAGGGATCCCATGCATGGTATTTTTCAAGCATTTCCACAAGGGAAGTGACATCTGAATTGACACAAATAATCAACCTGCAACACTTACCGTTTTGTCTTTGAGATTCAACTGCCCAATTAATTTTCTATCATCTGCAGGGTCCACCAGCTCACCACCAATGAACAGCTCTACTTTTGTGTGTGCACTATTGGCTTTAATACGATTGAGAATACAGCGCCGTACTTGGCCAATTGTGTCATTTGTATGAGACCAAATATCCAAATCTTCCACCTGTCGGCCTTGGTTTGGAAACCGAACTACCAGTGTGATATGTTTACCACGGAAAGCTCTGAAAATAAACAAATCAGAAAAAAGTTAATTTTGCCCTCATTAAAGAAATTATTTTTCCTGCTGTATTTTGTGTTGCAAATATTTCAACATCAAATCTTTATATATGGTGGTATACTCCAGCATGAGATTATTTTGTGAAGGCACCAGCAATTACGCAAACATAACATACGCAGAAACTTTTGAGAAGCCACACTCTGCACAAGTGCATTAAACATATGGTCAACTTTACAGTCAGGCTAGGAACATTGACAGAATTTTAAAAAGTCTCTTATGAAGTTTTAGATCCTTTCTCTTGCTTGTAATTTCCCGATCAAAATGCACAAATAAAGCACAGACTGGCAACTATGTTTTGCTCTTTTAGCAAAACAATTTCACTTCTAAATACACCAAGATCAGAAAAAGCCATCAGGTCACCAAGTCTTAATGCCTTCTGTCAAAAGCTGTTTAAAGTTTTATATTGGAATTGCAATTTTAGTAAATCAAAATGCTTTTAAAAAATTCAAAGAGGTCAAAAAAAGAAGAAACATTTTCACACCAGCAGTGATCACACTTCACACAATGGCAGGGAACTCATTAGGGAAGATGTGCCCAGATAAGCCCAACAAACTAATCCCATGCAACAAAAGGCGGCAAAAATTCCTCATAAAAGCTCCTTGCAAACGAGACCTGTGAAAAAGTTAGTCTAATCAAAGAAGCAGCCCATATAAAAGATGCACTTGCAATCAACAACAGAATTTAGTTCGGACTAATTAATCAATATATACTACAAAAATGCTGTAGGAGCACTGCAAATTACTGACACATCAGGAAAAAACAGCACTCCAGTTTTCTTGACAAAAAGGGCATTTAAAATAAGGGGACAACAAACCCCCACCATGTCTAAAAATATGCCAGCTGCATCATAAATCCATAGCATCTCAGTCTACTCCTTATGTATTTTTGAGACTTTCTTCCCACAGACAGCATCCACTAACACTGGAACGTTTAAATCGTTTTCTGTTCTGCCTTCCTCTCTTAGGAAACTAAGTATTTTGTTTGTGAAAATATCTACATGACATTGGATTTAAGTGCTTCCTTTTTCTTTGTACCAAAGACAGAGTTAAAGACGGAGCAGCTAGGACTTAAGTTTTTACTCAATGACGAGTATAAGAAGAGGAGTGAAGTTATACAGAAAATAAATACACTTCAAAGTGCTGTTCTCTTCTTCCCCCCTCTTCCTGAGGAACTTACACAGAATATTTCATTTAGAGATAATCCTAAATCCAAGCTTGCAAAGTCAGATTAGCATCTCTAAACAACTCTGGAAGATGAATATATACATTAACAACGTGTTTTTGTATGACAGGACTATGAAAAAGAAAGAAGGTTTGCCCATGCTAACTTGAAGAATGGTATTGCTTTTAAATAATTATCTGAAAAAAAGGAATACATCCAAAATAATCTAGCCACAAGGTATGTTGCGCTAGTTCTAGAACAAAACACCAGACACAAGTTTATTCTCAGGCCCACTGCCCCTTTCATATATGCCTGTATTTACCTGATCTTTCAAATTTATTCTTTAACTACAGATCAGAGTTTAGATGTATTAGCAGAGAAAACGGAATTTTGAAACTCCATAAATACACTTCCTGAATAAAAAACCTTTAGAATGCAAAAATCACAAAAATATTAGTAATATTTTAGTTAACAAATCAAAATCACAGCAGTACATTTTCAGACATACCTTGACATAGGTAGAATAGTTCTCTCTTCGTGGTAATCACTGTCACATTCATTTATGTACTCTCTTAAAACAGTCAATACTCTCACCATTCGTATTGCTTCTTGTCTTGCACAATTGATACTGTCTTTATCTCCATCCAACACACATAAGGTATCATAGGAGGCTTTTAGACGATCAAAACAGGACTGAATGAAGTCTTCATGAATCACTACCTGATTACATTAAAAAATTGGTGCAATTACAAGAAATAGTAAAAGCCATCTTTACAGCACGATAATCCAACAGTAAAAGTAAAAAAAAAAAACAAAACCAAACCAGGTAAGTTACTCTATAAAGCTGTTTTATCCCACTTTAGAATAAACTCCCATTGATAAATAGCTCTAATTCAGTGTGTGCTTCAAAAATCTTGCATGCCATCAGTAGCTCTAACTTACAGTGAAAACTTGCACTTAAATAGAAAAAGTGGAAGTTTGCACAGAGAACGCTAAATTGGACTTTCTCTTCTTCATTTCCTCAGCCTATGTTAAAGAATCTCTAGCTGACAATCTAGTACAGGTTAACTTACTTTAGTCTAAGAGTGAACACAGAACATTTACAGACCACCAGAACAACTATGCCCCCGCCTGCCCCCCAATCACATAACCCAGTATCAGATACACTCTTTTCCTGCGTAAACTCAGAAATGGGATTTTGAGCTAGATTCAGTAGAGTGACAGCTGCAACAAGTCTCTTGTTCTGCCCAACATCTAACATCTCCTTGCTCCTGGACCTAGACTGACATAGAACCTATAGCACCACTGTAAAATGTCTGCAGCGAGCGTCTGCAGGTAGCAGCCTGCAATAGAAACATTAACAGTCATAGCTATGGCAGTAAACCACAGTCCAGTAGCCACTTTTCTTAGAGGCAGCTCAGGAGCAGAGGAGTTACACTGAAACAAAATACTTGCGTGAATATTAAGTAAATCCAACACCTCCTGGATGTGTCAGATCTAACCATGTGCAGATGGACGGATCTATGCACGCTTAGTAAGTCCAAACGTATAGCAAGAAAGAAGCATACAGCCCATCTGCCACTACAGTAAGATACAGCTTGAATGGCTGTAAATGCACCACCTAGAGCAGCTTGTGCTGTATCTAGCAGACTGGCAGCTCTGAAGACTATAAAAGTGTTTTTGAGGACAAGTATGAAAATTGGGAGTTTTAAGAAATACAACTGGCAAGCTACCAACTGGAGGTTGTCTGAAGGACAATATTCCCCCCCAAATTTGTGAAATCCCAACAGTTCACTTCATCTGACCTTTTAGAAACCCATTATCTCTTCTCTCTGTCCACTGAAACACAGCTCCCAGCAAATATTAATGTAGGGAGAAAGTATCTGATTTGCTAGAGCTCAGCTTGACCATTAGATAGAAACTCTGCGACCCTTTGTAAGGGACATGACGTAAGAAAAGATTAGATTAGCTTGTGACAACACTCAACAGACCCATCCAGTGAACATACTAGTACAAATAAGTACCGCAACTGGAAGTTCAACAAAAGGCTTACTGAAGTGCATGATATGAACTGTTTTCTGAGTAGAAAGAGCAAATACAACAGATCAATTTAATATAAAAAAATTTATCAGAGTTCAGTCTGTAAATATCAGAAAAAACTCTTAATTCTGCATGTGACCAGAACCTGATGGCTGGACTTGGGAACACACTTTTCAATGAAAACATGAAAACTATTCTCTGTTTTCAAAGCTTTCAAGTATAAAAATACCACTAAATTTAATTTTATCACTGTTTTTCTGTCATATTATATTCCAGTGTTCTTGTTGCTTGTTTTTTTTTACCTGATTAACTTGTAACCTTGGGCCAAGATTAGTGTAGATCTCTTTAAGAAGATCTATTGCTCTGTTTGCGATGTCATCATTTCCCTGAATCACAACCTGGCATAATAAAAAAAAAGGCATTAGAACATCTTAAAACTTTCTGGTATAAAATTTAAAAACAAAACAACTACTTAAATATCTTGACAAAATAGTAAGTCTTATTATTTTATGAGGTGAAAGTGACTAAAATGCTTAGTTACAAAATACAATCAATACAACTTACACTGAAGTTAAAGAATCAAAATTAGGAATTACCTAGTTTAAAGGAGTTCAGAGCAAAAAAGCCAATGCTTTATGAACAGAAGGAAAGTAGTGTTTATATATTCATCTTCACATTACATTTCCATTTTCACTAGTTTCAGAGAATAAGACAACTATTTTTTCAGATGCTTCAACAATCTTCATCGCCAAAGATATAAAAACAGAATTTTAAAGTATTTAAATGACTGCGAGTGGGTGGAAGGGGGACAGGCAAATGAGTTCTGTTTCTAACGTGATCATCTATATTTTAATTACTAGCCACCAGGTCTGAAAGCAGCCCTTACACACAAACCCCGCAGGATACTGAGCTGAAGCTTCATGAGTTCTGTCATGCTGCCAAACAGCAGGGCAGATCCAAGTAAGTCAATTCCCACAACTAAAACTTGCTAGCATTATGTGGGCACTTTGTACACAAACATTGTGTGAAAACTCATTTGTATAAAAACTGTGATCTACTTCAGCTTTAACTATTATCACCATGATTAAAATACCTAACCCTTCAACAAGCCACAACATAAATTACTGAAGACTGCTGCTTTATATACGGCACATTTTACAAAACACAGCCACGATAATCGTGCTACAGTGTGCCACTGTGGGTTCTAATGCAGCTCATTATTTTTTTCAGAGTATTTTCTGCGTATTTCTAAAATTTAGTATCAAATTAGATACTGATGTTTTTCACCACTAGATTTGGCAAGCTTCAGACATCTTTCTATGGGAAAGCTATAACCATGTTTAGGCAAAAGCCTGTGGATGCAAGAGAAGAATCAGACCAGTGATCACTTGGTCTAATCTAGAATCACTCCAGTTTACCATACTAGCTTATGAAGTGCACAAAACAAAGTTTAGTTCTAATGTGCATGTGAGAGAGAAACCTACAGATAATTCACCTGGAATGATCCTTTCTTCTTCAACAGTATAGGCAAACTTTAATCTCCTGTGCATACACAAATACACTTGATGTTTCACATAACTTTCCATTAAACATCAGTCTGCAAAGTTACCAACTTGCATACTTGCTGGGAAGACAGTGGAGTCAATATCCATGCATTTAGTTTGAAAAAACAGCTTTTTGTAATTTCAGTCTATAACTAACAGATTATGCATTCCTAAGAATATAAAAAGAGACTGAGAAAGACTTAGCAGTTAACCTTTCAGGTGTTTCCTCCAATTAACTTACCCTCCAAAGGTAGTCTAATCCTATTAATTCCAGATCATCCATCATATAGGCTCGTCTCTTTGCTACTAGCTTTCCTTCTCGACAGTTCACAGCTTTGAAGAAACGTTCAAAACATTTCATTCCATTTTCTGTTAATAGGGAAGGATCCAGCTGAAGCACATTATTTTCAAAGAAGTCCTTATTAATGTCAGGGTCTAAGTCTGGTTCATCCCCCATTAGTTTGGAATACCATTTAAAACAGGCTTCGCGATCACAAAGATAAACTGCATTTTCAGCTAAACACTTCCATATTTGCTTCGCCTGAGGGGCACAGAGCCACAGCTGACCATCCTTCAATAAAAATCTTGAGCAAAACAAAGAGACAATTAACAGCACTGTCTAATAGACATCTGGAGTTACAATTCAGTAAAAAATACAGGCAAAAAGGTGAGTATGTATAAAATACATGTATATATCATAAGTACAACCCTGAAAACTTTATTTACATCATCAGTCTACTCATAATTAGCTCCATGATTTCTCACTAAGTTCAAACGGATCAAGACCTTGCAGTCCATTGTTTATATATTTTACACAAACAAATGCACATCTCCTAATATAAACTATTTAGTTTAAAAGTCAGGTCACAACATAAGGATTAAATTACTTCTGCAACCATTTGCTATGTTTTAACACTCACTTTAGCAAAATCACAAAATAAGGTATCAATTCTATGGAACAGAGCCAGAAGCAGAAGCCAACGAACTGGAAATTTCTCCTTTTGTTTAAATAAGTTTTCATTTGTGTTAAATTATGATTAAAAAACTATTAAGAACTTCAATTCTGAGAGTTAACACTAAGAATGTTTCATGAAGAACAAACAATAATCAAATTTCTTCAGAATAATTTTCTTTGTAAAAGAAATCGGGGACTAAGTTATGGCATTGCTTTTCAGAAATTGTTACCTACACATTCTACATTTGACAGCCATGGGACTTCATCAATTCTTTTACATTAACAACTAGTGAACTTAAAAGAAGTTACAATTTTTAACATGCAGGAGCAATAAATTAAGTCTGCTATCCATATGCTGTTGTATAATTTCATTAAACAGTTGTTTAACACTTCATTTTAATTCATAAAAATTGATGGTAAAATTCTAAAATGCAAAAAAAAGTCAGTTAGAAAACAAGTAAAAAATACTTCAGAACTTGACAGTTTGACAGTTCATGTATTTTTACTTGTCTAAAAAAGGTTAAAACCAAGTAAGAAAAAGCCAAGGCAGAGCCTAAAAAGCATCAACATACTGCAGCTTTGTAATGAGCAGGGTTCCTTTGTTTTCTTATTCTACTCAAACAGCAGCTGGTCAAAAATCAAAACAATTTTTTTATTCCAACCTCCTTCTAAGGCTCAGTCACTGACTACTTAACATCAGTGTCTGACACAAGTATATGTCAGTTTATGAACATACATTTAACTCGTGTGGTACAACAAATAAGGACACAGGGCATACCCCTACATGGAATATTTTAAATTTTCAGCTAAGTTACCCCAATATGTATGTAACTGTATCCACATGCACACTGTATTCAAGTCAGTAGGGTTCTGCATACAGACAGAAAAAGCCCATACAAATCTAAGTGCAGAATCAGAGCCTCAGATTGCAAAAGATCCCAATAAAATTTATCTGAATATTCTAATACCTGCACAGAAGCCCTCTGGGGAAAAAAAAAAAACAAAAAAACAAAAAAAAACACAAAACAAAACAAAAAAAAAAAACACACAAAAAAAAAACCAAAGCAAAAACATTTGGTGTATTTTTGCATTGGAGTTTTGAAAGAAGTTAGCACAGCAACTTAAAACTAGCTAAGAGAAAGAGATACTGAAGTTTTGGTTTTTTTCTTTAAAGTATTTAAAGTATCTTTACAGAAGTTAAGCAAATGGTCAAGTTAAGACTAACCGTAAGAAGTTAAGTCGCTCCTGTACTTCCTGCACATGACTGTATCTGCTCCCTGGTCTTACAGTTTGAGGATCATATTCACCATGCTCTGCAAATATAAAAAGTTTTATTAGACAATACATTCAGAAAAGACATGCTGACTCCAAAAGACAGGGCGTGTTTGAAGACTTGTTAGTCTGAACATAATTAAAACCACTCAAAGAGCAGTAAATTTTCAGTATGGTATGAAAATAATTTTCAGCAGCCTGCTACCAGCTAATTTTTCATCCTAAATTAAAGTCGGTATAGGCAAAGATTACTGAGGTCTATAATTAGATCAACAAACACTTATGTGCAGATCATATGCTCATCATTCAGTATAATGAAAGTATTACAGAAGAATTAAGAACTTGCACTCTACTTATTTGAATCAATTTTTTTGTATCTCAAGTAGTCAGTTTGAAGCCAGAAGTCTGTTAAAATACAAGTATACCAAGCATATAATTCCGATTATCCAGTGTTTTTTTCTGAGGATGCTTTAGTTTCGTTACAGAGCATCTTTCCCAAAATTTCAGTTATCCATTTTTAGTGTTTTTCCCCTCCAGAGGAAATAACGACTCCAGTTTGTTAACACCTTTATAAGTAGCTACATACGTGACATCACTCAGAGGAGGAAAGTATATGACAACTTTCTTCACTGCAAGTTTCCAAGTACAAAAAACAAACGCCTGTAATACTGACAAGCTTGAAACAGAAGTAGTTGAGACAAACTTTAATCTACATTTTATCAAATCTCATCATAATACTTTGTTTAACAAACAGCTGTTTGCTTCACAGGAACTTGTTTTTGGTGTGGTTTGGGTTGGGTTGGGTTGTTTTTTTTTAATTAGAGAGATACAATCTAGATCTGTACTTGTGCTACCTTGATAAGTACTAGTAATATTTCATCGTGACACATGTTCATTATGACATTATAATTATAATAAATTATAAACTAATTAATGTTATATTTCTTATTTGCAAAGGTTACAGATTACACTTAACTAAGATGACCCAGCTGTGGGAGACTGTATCATGACAACATCCAGACTCATGGTAAAATTTATCTTCAGAACTGAAAATCAGTATTTCCTCTCCAAGGGGGAACCCAAACAAGTAATAGCTGAAGTGCATCATCAATGTTTCAAAATTAGGAGAAAAACAATTGTCATAAATACTGCTCTCTATATACAAGTGCAAAAGGGAACAGAAGACTAGAACTGATGTCTACAAAACTGGAGACATTATGTTCACCAGAATTCCATCAAAAATTTGAATTTTAATCCTAATGAAGTGAGCATAAATGGGCAATTATCAAAAGAAGAAATGTGAAAATATTCTGAAGAAACAGTATAAAAGTAGCGGAACAAAAATTAGTTAAGTATTAGAAGTAGAAAATCTGAAAAATACCCTGTGGGTCTAGCAGAAGAAACAATTATGGTAGATAAGCATATTGCAGGGAAATTAAAACAAATTTCTTCAAGTGTTGGGTGTTTTGGGTAGTTTTTTTGTTTGATTTTGTTTTGTCGGGAATGAGGTGGTGGTGTTGGTTGTTTAACTACTGGGACTATCTGGGCTTTTTTTTTTCCCTCTCTAAATAGAGATTAATTCACAGACACAATTGTCAGGAGTGGCAATGACAGAAGAATTCAAGTATTAAAGGCCAGTCAGTTGCCCAAAGGCAGTATATGTACTTAAGAATTCTGAAAAACTCTGAACTACAAAAAAATTCAGTATCCTTCAATATTCTGCATCTCAGCTCCTTTCTACATTTGCCCAATTTATTTTCTACACTGTGCATCCCACAGCAAGTCTAAGTGTGATCTCCTTCAAAATTCTCCCTACATACAGGAGCAGAAGAATGAACACAAATTATAGATCAAAAAATGACCGGTTGAAAATTTAAGTATAGTTAGTGGTAAACACATAGAAGATCATATGGCACAATTTCTACAAATAATTACATTTAATAAACACTTTGGTTTTTATTACTTCAGAAAAAACAGAAGATGAACTGGCTAGCAATCTTTTCAGATTTTCAAAAGCTCTTTGATAAACAGTCAAAAAGATTAAACTTCTTCAGGACTACACAATGCAACAGCAGTTGTCTCATCTCATGGAGGACTTTGCAGAGTTAGAGGAAAGGGTGAGTTCAGTAGAAGAGGAAATCATGGAAAAAATTCTGAAACATAGATTAGGTTTTTCCTTAACCTTAAAAAGGCAATCACATAAAAAGGAGTATGATAGAAAAGAACATGCATGAGTGACTAACAGGACAATAGGAACACTGTTCTCCACCACAGAACACAACTATGGAAGCCTTCAAGGAATATAAAAATATGGCAAATTCAAAATTAATACAAAAAAATAGTCACAAATTACACAGTTATTGTGGCATTAACTGTCAGAAAGATCTCCGAGCAACTGGATTGCACAACACCACACCACCCCCCTCACCACCCCCCGCCATGGCATTTGTTTGACCTCTGCTGTTTGGATGTTTGCCCCGAATTTTCTCCCTCTGTCTCATTCACCTTCTCCAGCTCAGCTTAATTCTACAGCTGTCCAGTTCTTTCCTTCTGTACTCAGAATCATCATCATCTTTCTTCTCCTTACATTTATTCCCTTCCCTGCCCACCCCTGCCACCTTCCTTCAGGAAGGCATGGAAGGCAAACTTCACAGTGCTTTCTCTATGTTCTGCTCTATTTAGTATATAAAACAAACTCTAAGAGAAGTTGCACAGGAACTGTGTATTACAGTTTTAGGACAGCATCTGGAACATTAGGAGATATTTTCTGGCTTCACTTAATCACGTAATAAAGCATCTAATAAAAAAAATCCACACTATTGTTCACCTGTTTTTGTATTCTGATGCAAATGAGCAGAAGTTCTGCAGCAGCTTTGTCTCAAGAAAGCACAATATAATTGCTTTGTAATTAGATTCAATTTAAACTCTTTGCACACTTATAATTCCTATCGTGCTGAAGATATTTATATTACTGCGTTATAGTTGGGGAGGGACAGGACAATGGGATGTGTTTTTTGGCACAAGAAAAGAATCATGCAACGCATCAGCTTAATTTTTCTGCCAAAGTCATCAACAATTTGATAGGTAAACAATATTGTCAAAAGTGACCTTTGGCTTCAGGGTTTAAAAAGAGTTGAAATTAATGAGTAATAGTTCACATATCAATAGTATGTGTAGGCTATTTTGGACAAAGACAACACTGCATTAGAATATAGTTGTTTGTTATGTTTCTTTCATAACCCTGAGGGCCAAACCCCAGATATCGTAGCTGGCCAAAGTCCAAGAGAGGGAGAGAATCACAGAATCACAGATTCTAAGCCACCCATATAGTTAAGATGCGAAGTTCATTATAAACAAAATTGCAGTTTTGCATCACTTCAGCAAAGTTAAAGAGCACTCCAACGGCTTACACAAGTTACATGAAATAATACTTGTTCTATTCCACCTTCCTGGAGAAGACTAAGCCTAAGACAGCATGGCTTGAGAACAGAACAAAGCATTTAGTATTATTTTAATACTAATCAGTGCAATGCTATCATTAATTAAGGAACTTAAATTAGGGTAAACCCCCTCATTTATTCCTGAATAGAGAAATATAGCTGCAGTATGCAATATTTAGCTTAAATGTCACTCTCATTGACCTATACCTGGCTGAAGCTATTATCTTCATATAGCTATTATCTTCATATTCAAACAAGTCTTCAAGGATGTATTTTGGCTATCTTCTATCAAGTACTCCAAAATAAAATGAATTCCAAAATTAAAGATGTCTAGGCAACTTCCCTAAGTATTGGAAGACACACAAACATGCTTTACAATGTGCAAATATCCTGTCCTCTCTGAACAAATCTGCATTGAATTCCTACATAACATACTGTGTCATTTTTGAGAAGTAACTGAAAGGCTGGTAGGATGTTATGATGCCAGGGTAGAATGGTCCCTAGTTCCAGTCAGTAAAGTAGATGACGGGGGCAGGCCATAAATCTCCTCCTCTCACTTCTGTTGGCTTAATTCTATATATAAAGTACTGTGGTCCAGTGTAACATGGAGTTTCCTGGTCCATCATTCTCCTTCACTTCCCTACTTCTACTGAGCTAGAAAGCTAGTCCAGAATAAGAGTGTAAACTCATCAGTGAAGGGTTGGGTTTAGCCTGAACTATATAAATACTAATACCATGTGCTGCCAAAGTGTTGCTGATAACAAATGCAGTGAGAAAGCAACTAAACAGAAATGGAGTTGCATGGTAAAAAGAAACAGTATCTCCATGGTCTAAAGCCCCTCTCCCTGACAAATTCCAAACACTGGCTTCAAATAAAGATTAAAAGACTTCTCAAAGGAGCTTAGAAAAATTCAGAACTAGAAGTGGGACAAGAGCCAAGATTATTATTATTAGGACTTTCCACAAAAATAACCACCCTAGCCTAAGTAGGACATGATGATGTTTATCAATCCACAGACAAACAAGAGCTGCCACTTCCCCAAATTCTGCTGTAAAACACACAATTTCAATCATGAAACAAAATGTTTACATTTTAAGCTTTTCTTGCCCAGACACCACAAGGGCTATCAACCCCACAGATGCTCGAAAATTAAACAAACTTAATAGTTAGTTCATTATGAGAATTTGCTTTTAACTCCATTTTCAACTGGAGTTTTCACACACACTATTTATGAGGCAATTTTAAAACTTACCTTTAGCATACTGCCTCATGCTTTCCATATAGGCAGAGAGATTTTCTGCAACCAATGTAACTAGGGCATGATTGTGCTGAAGTTGATTGATTAAGTCATGTCGGTAAAACACATGGGGACTTCGCTGAGTTTGACTGAAATTAAAACGCAAGTGTTATAAGAAAAGTGGAGAAGTCTTGCATCTAACAGTTCAGAAATCCATTTAAGAAACTCGTCTTTGATGCGAGTTCTAAATGGTCCTAAAAGATCTCTAAGAGAAAGCATATTAAGTCTCTGACAGTATTTTTCTTCTGACACATCAACAATTCTTATCAGTTGTTAAAAGCAGCTAATTAATGAGGATTATACAGTTACAGTATGTATGAAAAATATCAAAGCAATCTGAGCAGCTCAGTATGCTGCAGGGAGAATATCTGCAGCAAGACAGGAATAGAAATACCTGCCCACAAACTGCATAGTAAAGATAGAGACCCTCAACTGTAGTGTAACTGCAATACGCATAACCACAGTTTCTTTCACATCCATCTGATATTCTTTTCTAAATTTAATATTTAATATTAGAACACTAGTTTTACTAGGTCAATTTTCAAAATGAAAGCTCATGGTCTTAGAACTATAGCGAAAGAACACTAGCCAATAATCATGCCAATTCTTTCCATACTTAAAAAAAACTCCACAACTCTGCATTGTTTTTTCTAACAATATCCAAAAAAATGTTGGTACAAACCTACGAAAGCATAGTTATGCGGAGCACATAGTATAAGAAAAAACAGAAAAGTTTAAGAAATACCCCAATTAAATAATTAGCGAAAAATTTAAGTATTATCAAGATCTGACCAAAAATGCTGCTCTCAAACAATACTAGACATATTTAGATTACAAAAGTAACCTGTAAGAGAAAATACAGAGCCTGGATTCAAAACCCACATGCCGTGAACACTATCAAATTCTAAAACTGAGGAACTAATCACCTCTGCAGAATAATCTCAAAATGCCCCAACTTCTGTAGATCAGAGCAGTGATCTTGGCTACATAAACAATGCAAACTTGCACTGCTCTTCCACGGTAAAGAGAGGAAAAAAAGAAAAGGGCGGGGGGTGGGGTGGGGTGGCAGGGATATAGAAAGAGACATTCCTCATTGTATTGCCACTCAGCTGATCCCATAGTCTGCCCTGAAGAAATATAAATGTCATTTCAGAACTGTTCTCCTTTCCTTAAACACTGAAGAAAGTAGACCCCAGAATTAGCTGAACGGATTACAGGTAGAAACTCTTATCCTGCCTAGGAAACAGGGTCTCCATACCAGATGGCCTACAGCACTCTACAGCATCGCCACACCTTTTGAGAACAGTAGGGAAGGACAGAAATCCCTGTTCCAGCATCGGCTGATAATGATCTTGCAGCTGATAATCACATTTCACTGTACATGTAACAACAACAGATAAATTGATTCACTGGGCCAAAGATCACTGTCAATCTGGGTTTAAAAGACAGAAGCCATCAACACCCTTCCAATAATTTCGTTATCTGCAACCTACAGAATTTGGCCTGCTAAGCGCAGAGGTCTTCAGAAGACGAAATTTCATAATATGCAGAGCTTTCCAAAACAGCCTGAAAGAGGCACTTAAAACACAAATTGTGTTTAAAAAAAAAGGACCCAGACATTCATCGTAGAGAAAACAAAACACAGACAGAAGCATGAAGGAAGACGACAAACAGGATTTTGTACACGCAGAAAGAACATCCTCTGATTTCACTTTGAGAAACGTTCCAATTACACTTCATTCCATCTTCACCAAACCTCTTTGCTCAGCATAAACCAGCAGCAAAACCAGCAAAAGATTGGATATCTCTATTTTGGTGGCTACCCAAGATTTTACATCTCGACAGAGATGCATTTACAAAGGATAACTGTAAATAAGAACACTGACTATTTGGGAAATAGATATTATGAAACAACTAAAGGAACAAGCAGGAGCAAGATGGGGTATTTTGCTGAATCAAGCTATTGGCGTGTATATTTATATCCTAATAATATTATGCATTTGTATCAATCTTACAAAGTATCACAAAAGGAAAGCATTATCAGCAGAAGACTAAATAAATCTTCCGCGCTAGGCATTTTTTACTTTTCTCCTTTCTCAATCACATGCACAAACAGTAAATCTGGACACATGGATTCATCTTGGTTAGCAACTACTTCTAAGAGTTGAATAATTTTAAGAACTAGAGTTACGAGCTATGAGTTGGGAGTTGTTACACAGTATTTGCGAGCAACATGTAAGACGCTATTTTGATCATCTGCTAGGATGGAGTCAAAGGCAAGACGATTGCCTTCAGTCACAGAAAAAAGCTGGTCCGAGAAGACTTTCTAGCAGCTTTCTAGAACAAAAGCAAACTCCACATGCAACTACAGAATTACTCCTTAAGCATCTGAGGTTAGGCTAAATTACGGTGTTGACATTGGGACATAATCCTTTAGTAATAACTTCAATTTTTCATGCTCCTCAGTTAACAGCAACATCTTTTCATTGTGTTTCTATTACATGGATATCAAAAGCCAACATAGAAGAAGAAAAATTAGCATTTTGAAATGGGTGCCAAAGTACTTTGGAAATACTAAAAAAGACATTTAATAGTTAGAATGCATGTCTATTTGCTAGAAAAATATTGGCAAAGTGACAAAGGCAAAATTCCAAACAATTTAATTTAAATGGATTTAAAACAAAATATTTATCTGCACATATAACTTGCCCAACATAATACTGCACATGTAACTCAGCTTTTGAAGTTGAGTGTTCTTCTACTAAATGAACAAATGCTATGTACCATTGAAAGCAGACATTAAAGATCCAAATAGCAGTGACCAGACCCAGCAAATTCTACTATTTAGGCTAAAAAGTGACTTGAAGCTAGCATCGTCGTTGCCTTAAAGCACTAACAAAACCCCTGAACTCTTACAGAAGGTCCTCTCAATGTTCAGCTAATTCTTCTGGGCAAGTAATTTAGGAGACCAATCTTCTGCTTGAGTAGACAAAGGTCAAAATTAAGTGCTTGAAATTGGTCTACAGGAGGCTCTACCTCCATCAGCCAACACAGAGAAAATTAAGATGATTAATTATCCGTACACTTAAGGTCAGTATGTTGAGAAATAAAGTTGACTATTCCTTAATACTAATAAGTAAACTTGCACCCGTAAGAATCCTTGCACCTAAATAAAAAAGTTATTTTTCTTATGCTGTCGCAATTCTGGTTAAGCTAAACTTCCTGAAACACGTAGCATTTCTTTGTGGTCAGGCAGTTAAATTTTGCCAAAGCAACTGTATAACCAATTTGTCACTTTGCTCAGCTGCATGAATAACTAGCAACAATTAAATCCTCCTCCTCAAAAGAATCTCTACAGTGCCAATGGCATAATATAATTTATACTTATTTTTGCCAAGAATCAGCAGCCTTAGTTCGTTCTGGACCAAACTTTCTATTGCCAATGCCAATCAACTGAATCACCCCAAAAGAGTAGTATATAGATTATGGGATTAATGCTGTGCACAGAAAGCTCTCTGAAATGTTTCTGAGGCAGTTGTCACAAACATTTGCTTTGGTCTATTTTCAATCCAAATTCTAGAAGGCTCTACATTAAAGTTTTAAGTCAGATGAGGTAAAGTGATAGGAACAAGTATTAGATGTATGCATTGCAATTTTCAAACTGTATCAATGCTAAGAGTTATCAGAAAACTCAGAGGACTGGAAAGTCAGGGATTACTTCAAAATGATGTTTTTATTCACCAGGTTTCCCAGTCACCTGGGCAGTGATACTACATGACTGAAAAAACCTCCCTCAACAGTATCTTGCTAATAAAGGCTTCTCCATAGAAAGAGGTCTTTACAAGTCCCTTGATGAAGCCTTTAATTCAAAGTTTACTTTCCTGCCATGTGCATTTTCAAATTCTGCATAAAAATGAGGTATTAGCACAATCTGCAATGCAGAACTGCCTGAAATCTGAGGAATGGAAGACATGGTCTGACCAGAGAGAGTGATATTCAAGCCATCTTTCTAACTATACATACACCACACAGGGAACCTATATTTCCACGATCAAAAGACATTAGGCTCCTCCCAAGATTAATTCAGAGCAGAAACACCTAATCAGTGTCTTGAATGAGCTCTGCTTCAGTAATTACTTAAAGCAAAGCCTCTTTGTTAAGGCATTCTGCTAAAAAGCATCCAACTTGAACAAGTACCATGAATAACAGGTAGCTACATTTGCCTAGAACTTACAGCATGTAAAAGATTAAGGACTCCAAGACACAGAAAACAGACTTATCTGCTAATAAGCAGGTAACTTTGTAACCTTGCTGGAAAAACCTCAAATAATCATTAAAGTGAAACTGTAAAGGATTAAAGTGTCATGAAAACTGAGAAAGATTTTTGCAAACTAAATGAATAAAGAAACCTCCAAAAGCCAGGAATGCAATATTATCACAGCTCCTTAAAGCAGTATCAGTAAGAAGATAAAGAGTTGTGTAAACTGAAATTTTCTTCAACTTTCCCTACCTTGATCCTTCTTTTAAGCAGACTGTAATAGCAACACTGATTTGCTTACAAGAATTAAAAAAAAAGTTAATTAAAAAATTAAAAAATTATGCAACACTGATAAGCAAACAACATTTTTACAATTTCTGATGTGGATACCAAAAAATGTTAGGGGCACAGAATCTCAGATATTTCTGTAGTGAAAAGACATTTAAAATAATGAAAATAAGCACGTATATTTTAACAAGTCCAAAGAGACAATGGCTTTTCTTTTTTTTTTTTCTTCCTTTTAAAAGCAAACAACCCCCCCCCCACACACACACACACAAAACAAACAAAAAAAACCCCACAATAAAACAAACCCAACACATTTCTAATCTCCTCCATTCAGGAGAGAGAATCAGTAAAGCATTTTTCCCAGACCAAAAAAGTCACCTTTGTAGTAAATAAACTACATGACCTGTATAATTTTATCATCAAATAGGGATAGGTGTGTATGTTTGTGTGTACATGTGTATGTACATAAAATATATTTATATTTTGTAAGCTAATTCCACTGTTAGCCAGGGAAGGCCATAGGTTAACAGAAAAACAAACCCGGATTTTCCACAGATCAGACTACTATTCTAAAAATTATAAAAGCACATTTGAGGAAAGAGTTAATGCTCTCTTACTGAATGTAGGTGTCTGAATTTTTAGAGGCTATTTATACACGTTAAAACAAACTCAAGAACATCTTCAAACACTGGTTATGATTTCATCTAAGCTTTCCCTGCCTCTTGTAAAAAAAAAATTTAAAATTTGCCTCATTCCAACCCATTCAACTTTTAACAGACAAAATTTTATTTGCATTCCATTCTTACCTCAAGTTTTGCGGTGCTTCACCAAACAAACTGCAAATTTCTCTAATTTGTTTCAGTGCAGGAATGACCCATTTGTCATTTGTGCGAAGCTCTTCTATAAAACGATCTATCCACTGGATCTTTTGCGTATCTCGATCCTTAAAGAACAAGTGTATATAATCAAAATCAAGTATATTGCAGAAACTATCATTCCCCTACTTTATTTGTTCCCAAGATAGAACAGAACATAAAAAGCCACACAAATACTAGATCAACTGAGTTCTGAAGCATACAAGCATAAGAAAAGTATCTGAACAGCACTACATGTTGGCAGAAGCTATCAGCATACTACAAACTCTCTGCCTTCAAGCACTCAAGCATTTAAGTACATATTTAAGAAAACCTGTAGCTAGAAAGGATCATCGGTGTTTAAATAATCTGCTCTTTCCCTTCTTTCATTTATTTCTACTCACTGGTACTCGGAGTAAACTGCTGTAAAATATCAAGAAACAATAAGAAACTGTTTCTTAACAACTAAGAAACAAAACCTGCCAGTGGCTGTCAAGACAGATAATGGATTAATTTCAAACCACAATGAATTATTATTCCAGCAGACTTCCACGGAAGTCTGGGTGGGGAAGGAGAGTGTCTAATAATTTTCACTGCCCTTTGCTAGGTCCTTTCTAATATTATACAAGACATATAAGGACTTACTGGGGGGAAAAAAAACCCAAAACTGAACACTGGAACAAATTAGCATAATTGGAAAAAAGCAAAGACAAGAGGGGGGCTGCTTTTCCTTTCTCCTTATGTACTTTGGTAGGGTTCTTTTCCAATTCCTTCAATGTGATCAGTACAGTAAGTCACTAATTGCAACAAGACAGGCTAACTGATTTATTTCACTCTCTCCAATTAAAGCACGAAGTGTGTTACTTGAAGTATGCCCCATAACATTTTAAAAATACCTGGATGTTGGTAGAATAATACAAATCTATGATAAGGAACACTTTCGTTAAATTACCCAATTCCTTGAATTTTTCATGGGGGACAGAAGAAAACTGTCAGTGACTGATTTCACAATAGAACATATCAGATTACTCACCTGTGAACAGCTGTAATCTAAGATTTTAATATGGGCACTAAGAGCCTGGTCCATAATATCAACTGGTACATCATCACTATGAGCCAAATTCCACAAAAGGTTCAGCACTTTGTGTGCCATCACACCATCCTTGTCATCCTCTGCAAGCCGACGAATTAACTCAAGTAGTTTCTCACGCTGTTTCTTGCTTGCATTTGTCCAACTTGCCTAAGAAAAGATTTTGTTTGATATGAAAACCAGTCTTTTTTTTTAAATTCCACACATAACCTGCACCGTTAACAAATGATGCAACAATAAAGTGATGCAACTATATAAAGAACTTTCATGTTAATGTCTTTCATTAAATAGCACATTAGATCAATACATAAGTCAGACACAACTGAATAGCTCTTCTAGTGTTCACAACTAAAGTGTGTTCAACTTGAGATGTAAAAAAGGGATCTTTATTTAAAGATCACAGATGTGTTTGTAGAAGTTAACATCACCATCAACAAGTTCACCAACAGTCAAAACAGAGTGGACTCAGCTTTCCCTTGCAAATGCTTTCTCAAAACTCCTGTGCTTATACTTAAGACTTCTTAAATAACTTATAATCACTAAATGAGTAAAATTTTTGTATCACCTCTGAATCTGACTAAAACAAATGTCCTCTGCATTAAGTTAACCTTTTGCTGAGTAAGTTTCCAATGTAACATTACTTCATATCCACCTCTCAAGGTCAGACACAACTTGCAACAGTTTACACACAGAATTCCTGAGCATTTAGTTCAGTACCTAGATTACAGAACATTAGACCCAGATTTATCAAACTCGGAGACGCCCATTAATTGGAGCACAAATTGCATGTAAGCCAAAATGAGACTGTAATGCATTTATCTAAAAACAGAAAACAATCTACAAAGCTGGCTTGCATTTTCCAGTACAGCAGATCACCTCCTAGAAGTGAAACAGGAAAACAAGCTGGATAGTACCACTACTGGAAGCTACAAATGTTCATGTCAGCATACATAAAAAGACAGTGAGTAACAAACTTTCAGAAACACGTTGTTCTGCAGTTTCAATCAAATCATTTTATGCTTATAAACATTCAACATTATCTTCCCAAGACTGCTTCAATCTATATCTATGTTAACCAGAGAAAAAATTATTACATGATAAGGAGGAAGTTGGGGGAGAGGGGAATGGAAGTCCTTGATCTCCTCTACCTAAAGATCGAAAGTAGCAATGCCCAGTAAACTTCGTAAAACCTACTCTAATGCTAGGAGAAAAAACATTTACTAAACGACCAACACTTAATAATTTGGAAGACATGCAAAAAGATATTTAAGACAAATAACTTATTTGATTTGAAAAAGTCAATATTCCTAGGATTGCTGAAGGTCACCTTAAGAGTACAGGCCTCAACAGATGTGCATTATCCGAAAGCATTTGAACCAGAAAACAAAACTGTCAATTAAACTAGCATAACTAGTCTTTGCTTTGGACAGAAGTAAACAAAAAATCTCACAATGAATGCTCATTAAAGAATAGCACAATCTAGCATTTCTAATATTAAATATTACAGGCTGTTGCTATACACATTAAGAAATCTTTTAACACAAGGAAACTGCCTGTATGTAAAAAAAGTAGGAAGTAGACCTTGAAAGTCACAGATCTGTATCCAACTTCACAACCCATTTCCTGAATACAATCAAAACATGTATAGTTACCTTAAAACAATCAAACAGGTGATCAAGCTGTTCAGGAGAGAAATCCCAAGCTAATTTTGCAAGGAGGTCATGTACATTTTTTACAATGGCTTCATGTTTTCCTGCCTGTCAAGAAGACAAAAAGAATCCACCAACATTTGTAGCAATCCATATTAAGTCAAGCAGTGAGACATCTACATCATTTTTACAAGAAGGCTATTCAAGGTGGCCAGCAAGAAAAGCTGATGCTGTGGGAGCAGCGTGGCAAACTGAATACTTACTTCACTGGGAAGTCTCAATATTTAGATTTCCCTTGTGTGTGTAAGAATGTAAGTGTGCTCTGTGTGCGTGCACACAAGTATTTAGAATGTAAATACTGCAGTGTCACACTATTTATTTTAACAAAATCATGCAGGGACAGCAGACAATAAAGCCTAAAAGGGTATTTTAACTTACAAATCAGTATTTTAATTTAATGTTGGTTTGGGTTTTTTTGGGGGGTTGTTTGTTTGAAAGAAAGGACTTAAAATCCACTTCCTCAATTTCATTGAGGCATTTTAAGCTGTAAAACAATTTTTAGTACTTCCACGTAGTTTCTCAGGCTGAAGTACTTCCTTTGTGCTAGTGGATTCATGGACAACTAAAGCTTTCTATTACAAACAACTTGTTGGCAGACAACATTTTAAAGTCCAGCAGCTTATAAACTTACACAGTCTAACAATCAAGCAACTAGATGTTGAGTTATATCCTACACACTTTTAAATAAGAGAGTTTGGTGTATATCACAATTTTGACATTTAAGGACGAAGACAATAAGGAAAAAACAGCCAGCTCAAATTTAACTCTGGGTGAGAAAAAAATTTCTTTCCTACATGCCCAGGCTGGAAAATGTACCCCGTACTTCAAATCTACACTCAAACCCAACAATTTTGGACTATGTGAATCAATAGCTGATTTACTGCAGAAAAATTTCCTAGAAGTGTAGAATAAAAAATGCGAAACAAATACCTAGAAAACAAACTCTGATGTAATTAATCTGGTACAGTATTAAAAATGCATGCATGAGCGGTTTTGAAATTCATTTCCTTCTAAAAGCTTGCAGTGGTTCACTTAAAAACAACAAAAAAAGAGACCAATAGCTTTGTTACATGCTGTGCCATAAATTCTTTCTAGCGTGCCGTAATTTTTTCTTTAAAAACGGTGAATTTAAGTAGTAACATTAGTTTTCACGTTATGGGTCAGATTATGAGAAAGGGAATTACTAAACCACTTATTCCACTGGATTTTGCAAGACATCGCATAATTTTTCTCTGATCAGACCATTTCCTGGATAGAAAGAAAAACTGAGAGCATACAGGGCAGAAAGAACATCTACAATATAACAAATAAATGGAGAAGTATGCACAGCTGCTGGGGGGGCAGGGCAGGAAGACTAAGAATAAGACATACAACAATCTTGTCTTGGGAGCTTTTTAACAGACACGGGGAAGCCCTTAAGAACAGAAAAGGCTGGGGAAGCAGTACAAGACAGTAGGAGGAGGTAAGGAACCTGATGTTTGAACTGTCAGCCTGCTGTGCTGAAACAGAGTAGCGCATGTCAAGTTCAGTTAAATGCTACAGAATAGAAGCAATGAGACTCCAACATTTATCTCTGCAATTACATTTCTTGTCCAGCTGCATCTTTCTCTGGAACTTAATGCTTGCCTTTAGAGACTTTCAACATTATTCCTTCAATCAAATACATTTCTATTTTGTGACCACTCGCTTTGTAAGACACGAGAACTCTTCAATAAAACTTAAAACTTAGGTGCCTTCTAAAGGCAAAAGCAGCATGGTTTTACTACTTCTCATACACTTACTGATTTTTATTCTAGTTGTATACTGAGATTCTCAGGGCACTTCTGTACCGTCAACTGTACATTTCTGCATGCTCACCCTCTAAATCCAAGCAGCAATGTAACAGCTCTAGCCTGAAAGCAAAACCACACCACTGCTGCACTGAGCCAGAGCTAAAATAGCCTGTCTGTTACATAAAGCTACACAGTAAATCAACGCTTCACTACTGAATTTCATGCTCCAGCTGCTCTTAGAAGCAGTCATTTAATAAGAACTTCTAAAAACTACTAAACACAGGGAGTAGTGAAGCTGGTAAAAACCATTCTGTATTAGCAGATTTTAGTCTTACCTTTTAGTCTATTTTAATTCCATGGCCAAAGCCACAGTGAAACCATGTACCCGAATAATAGTGAATTCAGCTTTCCCACAAAAAAAATACAGGGCAAAACTGCAGCAAGTGCACTGTGGCAACTACCTAATTGAAAGCCAGGTATTTGAGAGCATGGAAGATTTATTCCCAAAAAAAAATTTTTTTTTTTTCCAACTGTTGGGGTGGACTATCCCTGTCTTTTAAGGGTTGCACCACTTGTTCACACTTTTCTGGAAGGGTAAAAAGTTTGGCTTAAACTAGTTTGTCCACATGTCTCATTTCCAGGCACTATGAGTAATAAAACTGCTCGGAAGACTTTTTGTCCAATTTCAGATCCCCTCCCCCCATAAAAGGTGAGTCTCTAGTATAGCTAATACAAGCCTACTAACAGCAAACTAACTTCTCAAAGTCTTTTTTTCCCCACAGACTTCTTACAAAGACAGTTTGGAAAGGTCTGCAGACCATAAGCTGAAAACTAACAGTGTGATCACAGACCTTAATTCAATTAATCTGTGTATTACTCTGTTTCATGATGTAATTTCCTAAAAAGGAGTTAGGGATAACGAGAAAATAAAGACTTTCTTGAGTTTCAGCTTGTGCGGTTACTGTCATGCTGGAATTGAAGTCTAGAGATTATGAAGTTAGTTGAACCACCAGAAATCTCAAGTCAACCCTTCACTAACATCACCTGTAGTCCCAAGTGCTTTAAATGCAATCTGAAAACAGCACACCTGAAAACATGGACACCTTGATAAATCCACTTAAGCCAAAGTGTTACAGTTTCAGAAGAATATGAACACACATAAACTAGAGATATAATACTACCCAATTCCTGTATTAGCCCTTGTTGTGGTATAATCCCAGCTGGCAACTAAGCCCCATGCAGCCGCTTGCCCACTCCCCACCCCACAGTGGGACAAGGGAGAGGATCGGAAGAGTGAAAGTGAGAAAACTCGTGGGTTGAGATAAAAAGTTTAACAAGTAAATCTTTTGCTTTACCTACATAGCCACATACAAGCTACTATGAAGAAGTTTAACTCTATCCCTGCCAAAACCATTACAGCCCTCTATCTTGGAAACTGGATTTAGCCTTTCCACACTTGAAAGACTGGCCTAAGGGCTTATTTCTACAATTAAGTTAGAGTTTCCCTACCAGTTACTTATGAACAAGGATATATGTACTTATGCTTGTTTCTATCCTAAAATGACCTTTTATTTTCTCTCTACTCAATAATTAATAATGGTTTTGTCTCTTTAGCTACCCTTTTCACATGTGCTAAACTCATGCAGCCCACAGCTAGGAAGCCCAGATTCACCCATCATTTAAGTGAACAAGCCAATATTGCAAAATTTATACTTTTTCAAAAATAATCATTACAACACAAAGGAAAGAATCCGCTGTTAAACAACTTCTAGAACAGTCATTATTATAAGCCTTATTAATAGCATTCTGCCCAGGAAAAATTTATAGAACTGTGGTGAACTCACAGATTAGCAATATGTATTATTGCATTTTAAAATATTAAGTCATAACGTGTCATGTACTTTCATAATCTAGACTTTGCTCAACATTGAAGGTTCCTTAATACCTATAAAGGATAATCTTTGCACCATGTTCTGAACTGTTCCTTCAGACTTTACATGCATGTGTAATTGACTCCTACTGAAGACATTTGAGAAGACAATTCTGAGATCCAGGACCCCAAAAAAGAACACCATTTGATTTCAAAATTTTCTTTAGTTTTTTCTAACACCAAGCGTAAGAAGCACAAGTCGTTGTCTTCTCAATACATTACACAAAACAAGATCCCTCCTGCACAGTAGCAGACAAGCAACTGAATTCTTTACCTGTGCAGCCCAAATGTTGTCAAGATCCTGCAAAGTGAGGGCTTTCTCTTTGATGACAAAACGAAGAATTTTCTCTAACTTCTCTACATATTGAGGTTGATGAAGACTATCTCTCAACACAATTGATAAAATATTATTCTGCTGGATCCATTCCTGAATATAAAAAGAAATTAGTGCCATCTCAAATTACTGAAGTGCTGTCACTGATATTTAAGCTAAAAACAAAAATTTCAACCTGTTACAGATTAATGACTTCACATACAGTATTTTAATTAGAAGTGAGAAACATGCAGCACAAGAGGAAGATATTTACCTCTAACTTTCATTTCCTCTTTAAAAAAAAATGGGCATTTTAAATAATCCAATATGCTAGTCACTGTGATATCTTATGGGGAAATAATTTTTCAGGCATATTAAAATAAAGAACTGAAAGCATAAAAATGTTCCAACAACTTCAAACATAAAAAGCCAATGGAAAGAATAGTTAACTCTTCTATTCAAGGAAAAAAAATTTTCTCTTCCAATTCACAATCATTAAATATAAAAATTAAAATGTTTAAGACACGTCTAGCTTTACTGGTATGCCTACAGCATAGGGCATAAGTGATGACTGAAATATAAAAAAGTTAGATTATTTAAGTGCTGCCACTTATACAGTTTTTTTAAATGCTTCTAATTGAATTAGAGGCAAATATTCAAGCCTTATTTAAGTAGGTGCAATTTTTTTCACTGGTGTCATTGACACAGTCAGATTAGGGTTATGGTATTTTTTGTTCCAACTAAAGCAAAGCAGTGTGTGCTTTGAGCGCTGAAAAATAAAGCAAACATACACAGCATTACACCTTCCAACAGTGTCCTTGTCACAGACTTAAAATATTCAAGCTGGTCTCATGAAATACTTAAATCTACAAGTTTTCATTTAAAAACAGATGTCTTGTCTGAGATGCCAAAGTACAGGGAGTATGTAAAGAAAGAGACCTATTTCCTCCTACTGCTTTAAAAAGTTAAACTGCAGTCATTCTTTTTTGTCAACAGTCCTTTTGCAGATTATAAAACCTCACAACAGGTAGCCAATCACAAAGATGGAGCAGAACAGTGCAAACAATCCCTTAACACAATTAAATTTCAAAGATGAAAACTGTCCTTATTTTAACTTCATACTAATTTTAATAGTTCCCTACGTAGGCACTCAAGCGTGAAACAGTATCAAAGTATGTAAATATTAAATAAATAAATAAAATTAAAATGTGATATCTAGAACTTTCTGTACCAAGAAATCCAGCTTTTGAAATGTGGAAAGCAGAGTAGTCTCTTAGAACTCTAATGAGAAAAAATTACTTGAAGCACAAAAACCAGACGAGATCCTTATTTAAATGAACATTCAATTTTTGATACAGTGGCACTAAAGTTTCAAATGAATCACACCTGTTTTATCTAGGTTTGGTGGTTTTTTTGTTTGTTTGTTTGTTGGGTTTTTTTGTTTGTTTTTGTTTTGGTGGTTTTTTTTAAACACTATATAAACCCCATACTACTCAAGGATCCCTTTCTAAAGCATGTTTTTAGCAGCACTGAAGATAATTCTCAACAGTGGCTTTGAAACAAGTACAGCAATTTTTCACAGAAAGACTACTATTAAAATGACTTATTACCATGATGTGATACCTACTGTATATAACACTAGATATGAAAATTAGCAGTGTGTGCAGGATCCATAAAATATAGCTACTTCTACAAGTAAAGCAATAAGGAGGAAGAAAATCTATTCAATGCATTTTGGTGAAGAGGAGAACTTACTGCCATTCTTTCAGCTGTAAGCCACTCTTCCTCTTCAGGATTACCATGCCGATGAGTATAATATGACACACTGGATATTACTTTGTTAACTTCATTTAGTGCATTCATTTTACCATTGAAAGAAGAAATTTGTAACAACCTGTAAGAGAAATTAAATCTAAGAAGTGTGGAAAAAAAAAGTCAGAACTAGCATATCATATTAGGAGTAGCATCTTACCTAAGTATCATTTTTAACCTAAATATTTCTAAGTTTTTTACAGTTTCTTCTTGTCCTGGAACTCTTGAAGCTAAGTTCTTTAGAGATTTGATTATCATTGACAGAGCATCATTTTTGGCTTCATTCTTCGCTTCTTTTTTCAGTTCATCATCTGTTAAATTTTCTAAAAATTGTGGAACCATTTCTATAATTGGAAGAAAATATTTCTTCACTGTATGTAATGTTAGAAATTCGTAACATTGTCCAAATGGCCTAAAAAGAAAGAAAAAAGGGATCAAAATGCCATAATTGGTAGTTGTGTAATATTAAGCTAGTAACAAGCAATTAACTCAAGAAACTCAAGTCTGTTTACAAGCACATGAAATGCTGAAGGCAAACACAACTAGTTAAGAGATGGAGTGAGGGGAAGTGCTTCAAGAAAAGACTAAGCTTTGCACTAACATAATATTTTAGTTAGTCTAACTTTTCTAAAGATGTAATTATTATTTTTAAAAAACTTACTTGATGAGAGCGGCAATTATCTGAACATTCAATGCTGATCCACTCATGAAGCGATCGTGCAAGATCTGAAATCCATTTAATGTGCCAAACTTGTTGATAAGATCTACTAGCCAACCCTGCAATATAATAAACAGTTATTTTCTGACATTAAAAAATTACCATCTAGAAATACTTTCAAGTACCTGTTAGTAATAAAACTTGCTTTAAAAAGTCCTTACACAATGAACTGTTAGAAGGCAATAGAACTGACAGTGAACTAGCATATATAGTTTAAATACTCAGTTTTAAGAAAATGCTTAGAAATAGGCAACATGATCTTTCCCATTATGTCAAAAAAACACAAATGCTGTATATTAATTATTCAAAGAATTTTATCAAATACATAGGAATATAAATTACTATACTTCAGGTTCACCTTTGGCTACTGAGTTACTACAAAAAGCATGACGATTCTGGCATTTTTTTTCTGGTCCTGGATGTGATAATGCTGCATATAAAAGCAGTAAGAATGCAAAATAACGTCTTTCTAAACACGGTTAGTAATGCAAGGAAATCCAAGGACACCAAATTATTTATCTTTGGTTCTTACATATCAACAGCTAACACTTCTACTAAGAAGAAAAAAAAAAGAAAAAAGGAAGCAAGCAACAAAAATATAATTTGGTTAGCTCCTGAAGTTGTACTAATGCCATTCGCAGCACAATTTTGAAAAATTCACATCCAAGAATCAGAACAGTTCACAAATCTGCACTGCCAGTTCAAAACAAAAAACAAACAAAAAAACCCAAACCCAAAAAAAAAACCAAAACAAACAACACAAACCAAAACCAAAACAAAATCCAAAACCACACCCAAACAAACAAAGAACCCCAAACCCACAAGAAACCACCAAAAAAAAAAAACCCACCACACCACAACAAAAAACCCCCACCAAACCCCCCCAAAAACAAACCAACACAAAAAACAAACAAAAACCCCAAACCGCACTAACACTAGCATCTCATGTCCAATTAAAAACAATTCACCCACCACTGGGAACTATAAGAAAAGGGAGAGAAAATTCCTACTTTATCACATAATCTCCTTCTCAAACTATGCCACCTACAAAATCATGTTGAGTGAGAAGGTAAATCCATCAACTGGCAAATACAAGCAAGCCAATTAACACAGTAGGAATGGCATTCCAATAAAGTTGTGCCAGCTTACCACAGAAACACATGACACAGTTTGATTGTGGACCAACGACTGAAAGAGTTAGAAAGGGAAATTTAACCGATCATGATTTAATGTACAAGTCAAAAGCAGCAGAACATCTTGGTGGTACAGAGAACAAAGGGGGGTTTTTCCCCTCTAAAAACACTTCCCTATGGTTACTATGTAATTAGGTAGCACTGCGTAAAATTAAAAAAACACGTCTGGAAATGCTCTCATACCTTTGGTGATCGTGGGTCAGGAGGACGGGCATAAAGTTCATCTTCAGCGAGCTGGACTCCTGCAGGAACTGTTTCTGAGGGACGAGTACCATTGTATAGATGGAATTTGCAGTGAGGATTTAAGGCCATGGCAAGAAGTTCAAGAAGGGGAAACCAATCTTGGGACAGCTTGGCCACGCAGAGTTCCACTAGTCGATGAGTGTTGTTAATAATACATCTCTATTAAAAAAAAAAACAACCAAGAATATGGCAGGTGACTGTACGATGAATATGAACTATAAACTCTGAACCGTTTGTACCTAGCATGCAGAGTTATATAAGAGTTTTACGATGTTGTGTTTTAATTTGTACTTACTCCAATAGAGGCTTTAAACAAACTTTGAATTATCCGTTTTCAGCTAAAAATTAAATTTAGGAAAGACAAATATTTTTTGCTTTTGAGACATTCATGAATCACCACTGAACTGTTAACTTTTCTTTCTTTCACCCATTTCTCTCACAGATTTTCATTTGCTTATGGAGATCTTCACAGTTTCTAATTTGGCACGTGACTAGCTGTCCAACAGGTAGTTTTTATATTCAAGCAGCTGCTACAAACATTCAGAAGTTAGGAGGCTGGTAAAAGCTTTTACTAAAAAAGTAAGTTTTCATGTCCTAGCATGCACATAAGAATAAGCAGGTCTCTAGACATCTGGCCAAAGACAGCCTGCCTAACAAGAGCTGCACTACTGAACACATGAAGTTCAGTTCCTCCCCATATCATCTCCCATGTTTTATTTCCTTCCAAAAACACCAGAGGCAATAAGACTAAACAGTGACAGAAGGATGACAACCCCCCCCAGAGCCATGTATACAAGAGTTCTCCCAGTTCTCTGTTGAGTTCAAAAATGAGATTCAGTCTCTGCAGTCTCCTCGTAGTCACAAAAAGGCAGTCTCCTTCCTCATTTAAATTATTATGCTTTTCAGAAACACAGCTTTAAAAACTCACATGAATCTCAAACTTCCAGCCGCTCACTGCCTCATCTGTAAGGATTTTTGTGAAAGATATTGTTAACCCATCTCGAAAAAATCGCTGGCATGCTTCACTTTTGACATCAAGGCCTATTTTAAAATAGAAAAGAAAAAAACCAAGCTATTAGATATGCAATTTCATTAGTTGTTACATTAACTTTTAAATATTGAAAATAGTGATTTGGACTTCAAAGGTTTGGTGTTCAAAGTTTCAGAATTTTTTTTAAAAAAGAAGCCTTGGATGAAAACAAACTTACATAAGCCTGAATGCAAAAACCTGATGGATTCATGTTCCAGTAAAGCCACCTCAAAAATTGCACTCCTTTAGATACTATTTTAAAATTATTTTAAAAACATGTGATAAGGTTTTTTTTTCCCCACACACCTGTAACACTCAAAGATATAGTAGCAAAAATAACAATAAATAAAATCTTTATCTTCCATTCTTCTGGTATACATGCATTTATGTTCTTCTCTTATTTAGTTGCTACCTGTAAAACTCAGTAAGGAGGAGACAGGGTGAGACCTGCTCAGCTTCCCAAACAAAATTAACCTGCAAAAATAAACATGAATCCTTCTGTCTCTCACTCTCTCTTGAAGTAAAGTTTCTTGTAATTCTGCTGCCAGGACCCAACACACCTAGACCCCAACACTGCCCTAAACCTTTGCAGCCACCATATGTCCAGTTTAATTTTAAAGAACAGTGCTCCATACTTTTCTTTTAACTATTTTAAAACTCTGGAGTTGCTTATAACCCAATATTTCATGATAACTGTATTTCCCCTTCAAAAGTTCAGTTAGAAAATCTAAATAGGGCTAAAAGTCAACAGAACAATATATTGAACATGTATCAGTTCACACTGGAAACAGTGAAAGCCATTGGGCACATTATAAAAAGAAAACTGTGACTTGCCTGCACAGTTTCTTTACAGAACACGTTTAATTTTCAACCAGGGAATCTTAGCATTCAACAAGCCTACAGCATCCAGATTCACAAAAATTATTGCCACCACTCCCCCTACCGCCCCAACCTCCCTAATGAGACATCCTGACAGTAACTTCCACTGGTTTGGGAAGGATTGATTTGGGTTATCAGATTAAAGTTCATCACAGTCACGAACAACTGTACAACAGAGGTTCCTTTCAAAAGTGGTCACAAAACATCTGCCCTGCTTATTAGTGCATACCACAAAGGCTTTCCAAACAGGGCTTGCTAACCTATACTCTTATGGTGTGTGCAGTTCACAAGCAACTCAAGTAAAGCAGGAGTCTTTGGAGAGCCCCTGTCACCCTCCTTGAAACATATTCCAGTGCTCTCTCTTTTTAATCACTATCAGAGATACATGATATACACTATGCAGCCAAGTATAAAAAGCTCCACATTATCTTCCTATGTAGCTTACAGTCTGACTAGCCGACGTCCCTATACTACATAGTAAGTGCTAAGACCAGTAACAAAAGGCCACAAGCCATAGCAATGACAACATTACAAAAGAAGAGAAGAGAGATGGACACTGCCTAAAACTTAGGCATCTGCAGTAAACAAAAGGACTTTGTTAAATTAACTCCTCGAGGAGATAAAGTTGACAACCCTCAGCCTATACAAAACAGAGGACAGGGAAGGCATCCAATGTGGTCAGCTTGACCTAGGGGAAATGTTCCTTTCCAAACCCAAATATAACAGTGAACTTAATTCTTGAATACAAATTTAAAGAAGGTACTCAAGTGGTTTTAATGCTACTTAGGGTACCAGTATACTGCACTGAAACACCTCTCAAATTTTCAAGTATTTCTTGGACCATCTCCCCTGCCAATGGTTGGCCAGCTTCGGTCAGCAAGACATTTCAAACCAAGTTCAGGAATACCAAAACAGAGTATGTTTCAAAATACAGTGTCCTTTCTGTACTTCACTGAACTTGGAAAGAGAGGGAAGATGTAGAACCTTAGAAGGTATGACTCCTGGATGTACAATCACCTTCTACCTTCTCCCACAATGCTGCATACTGCTGAAACAACAGATGACACTTATGGAAGGAACAAAGGCTAGGTGTCTACAAGGACCGGAGTATCATCAAAAGCAGGGTACAGGAGTCCTGAAAGACAGCAGGTTGGGAGAGGAAGCAAGAGTAATCCAAAGACAGTGAAAAGAGAAGCAGCCATTACACTTGGCACCTGGCATCTACTGCTTGAATCAGATTCAGTATTACTAACTCTTAGGTAAGACCACAAGCAGCCACTTTTCTCCCTGTTATCCAAATTCTGAGGGCAGAGAAGGATAAGGAAGAATACAAGAGATAAATAAGTGCATGCAGCCCCAAGCTAAGTATTTGGAGAAAAGTTGGAGAAATGGATTATGCAGTGAGAAAAAAGTGAATACAAAAGGAAAAGGCAACGTGCAACATACAATATACGGGAGCTGCAATTAGGGGACTGGAGGAAGAAGAGAGGGCCGTTTGATTTCTGTACCTGCACTTAACAGCGGTCAGTTTGCCAGATAAACCACACAGAGTGTACTAACCCTGCCACAAGAGCAGGAACACTCTGGGTCCACAAAACTTGTCAGTCCAGATGCAGCTGTAAATGAACAAATTCTGATGCATCTGAGGGGTATTCAGCAGTATAGGGTTAGAGCACCAAGGCCCCAAGCAAAATCACCCAGCTCCTCTTCTCTAGGACTTCAGATTACACAACTTGGTAGCTGCAAGCCCAGAATTGAGCTGGCTCCACACATTGGTGTGGCGTTGTGCCAGTGAAGCCCCCCCAGACCTGGAGCCTGAGGAAGTGCAGCACAGAAAACTTGCAGCAGCTTGGCAAGGGCTGATTCAGACCCCGCAGAACTGACAGTGACCTGGAGGTAATAAGCTCTAGGGAAACTCACACTTGCCCATGGGCACAGTGGCTACACCTGGCACTCACAGACTCTGGCAGACTTTCAATAACTCTTAATCATCATGATTATGATTATCATCAGGAGTATGAGAGTCCTTCTACACCAAGACACTGCACTGGCCCTGCTGTAGTTCACTGAATTGGTTGTAGCCAAAATACCTGGCTAGGAAACTTTGGAACATGACAACGCAAAGCTGATGTCCTTCCTTCAGACAGATGGCTAAAAACCACCATTTCAAGAAAACGCAGAAGCTATAACTTCAGTAAAGAACTCAAGAGTGGTTTCACAGAAATGCATATGGATCGTCTAGAGATGGTGTTTAGAGAGGATGCTGGAAACAACTCCCATTATTGGGCTGCCTAGATTTTGGATGCACATGTGCTCACGCACACATACACTTTTTTTTTTCCTGAGGCTCTAAGGCCTGCCTCTCTACTCTTTCTCACTCTGTAAGCCTTTGCAATTCATCAAAAACAAAGATTTGGGATCAAGGTTGAAGGTTTTAAGTTGTGCAGGGAAATCTCACTTCAGTTTAAATAAGCTACAAATTCTAACACAGTTGCCTTGCATCTTGCTTGTGTGCATGTCACATTGGAAAGTTTTGGCAGCATGTTAAAAATTGAATGTAAACATTAGGAGCAATAAAAGCCACAACAAAGGCAGAGCAGTGCAGAGTTGTTGAGGGGATTTTGAAAGGAAGAGCCTATAAAAAAAAAGACGACACCTAAAACAAACCTTTTTTTTTTCTTTACTTTTAAATTTATAGCATCCAACTCACTACGACATTTACTCCTAGAGCAAATCTCATTACTCAAAACACTTCATAAGTATTGCAGAATTATTGTGAAGATAAACAACAGTCCTGCTATTAAATGCTATTTTTCAAATAGGTTTTCTTCTATTAGCAAGTAACTCCAGACTATCATTTGATAGTCTCGTGGCTTGCTTAATGAAGAATAATACATTGATGCCTACACATAAAAAGATAATCTTCCATAAAGAAATGCATCTGCCAGGAACAATGCAAGTCACAGTCTAGACAGAATTCATACTACTCTCAAACCTGCTCCTTGCACTTGAAGGTGGTAATGATGACATTTAATTCTTATGAGTATTTTAAATTCAGTTCAGTTATGTCCTTTTCAATTTCAGTTCCTGAAAAGATTTAGAGGATGCAAATATCACTCTTATTTTATCGACAGGGTCACAAAGACAGCAGTTACCCCAGAGTCACTCCAGAATGCCAATGCCGATGGCCACTGGCAATGTTAGGAATAAAAGCTACTGAAGAACCCTAACCACTAGAAAATGGTGCTTGATAAAAAAAATTAGTGGGCTCTTTTTACATTTTGTTGCTTCACATCTAAATGAGTTACAGACTGCAATATAAAATTTATGTAATTCAACAGCTGGTTATTTTTCAACTTCTCCTTTCAGTTCTTCCCTTTTGAAACAGAACTCCTCAGATTAAGAAAAATGCCCATGGACAGGTAGCAAGGTGTCCAATCTTAGATCTTACTGAGATAATGGAACGCATTTCCGATCTATTAAAAAAACATACACAACAGAATCACTTATATTACTTCTCTATATATACACAGCTCTGAAACAGTGTCTGCCAAGTTTTGAGCTATCCAGTGTCAGTTACACCAAGCGAGCACCCTATCATATTCCTTGAGCACTGAAAGTCATTTAGAAAAGAACCATCTTAGCCATCATGTAACTTCAAGTAGCAAGGGGGAAAAAAAATCTAGGATGGAACTGTAAAGATTACACAGTTAACAACCAACTACTTCCAACAGCTTTCCTTGTTTTCTCCTTCACCAATAATCCTTGCGTATGTAGACACATAAGAATTCATCTGGAGGGCAAGAGGAAGAATAATTAAAATACAATGCAGAAGCCCTTTTCAGAATTAGGCATCAACAACTTAGTAAAAATCAAAGTGCATAAAGCATATGAATAAACTTCCACTGTTTTTCACAACTTCAAGAGGAAAAAGAGAAGACGTATTGTTTGAGAACATTCAACTAAGTCTGACGCTTTGGAGAAGTACGTTGATGTTACAAGTAGCCAAAAATCTCATTCTGCTCTTATTACTTCATTGCATTGACAGTCTTTTGGGGTTTTTGGTGGTTTTTTGTTTGGTTGGTTTTGGTTTTTTGGTGTTTTGTTTTTGTTTGGTGGGGGTTTTGGGGGGGTTTTTGGGGGGCGGGGGTGTTTGTTCGTTTGTTTGTTTAAATGATGACTTAACAGCTGGCAGTACAAATCACAAGCAGGTAATTTTTTTACTGCACTGTTCCAACAGCCCAGACACAGAGATGGCTTAATTTTCTTTCCGTAAGTTCGTATCTTTTGCTCCTGAACAGATGCAATCACTTGGAAATTCCACACTCAACTTAGGATTCCTGCCAGACCTAGCTACATGCAAAGAAGCCAATTCCAAGTGCAACTACAGCTGATAAATCAGTGTTGGCAACAACACGTCATTATCCTATTTTGGATCACAAGGGTGCACCTTAACTTCTGTTTCTCCAGAGTGCTCCAAAGCAAAAAAGACTTACAGAAAACAATCAAGATAACCCAGAATATCATGACCACAATCAGTTTTTTATTCTTAAAACTGCCTAAGAATAACCTTTATTAACATGGAAATGAAGTTGTCCTGGTCCAGCTATTCGGAAGTATGGAACAGGCACTTTGTATGTCACTATATTTAAAACACAACTAGCTGGTAAGTGTGTATCTCCTAGACAAATATTTTGATCTGACTTCTGGTATTACTCAAATACTGGGGCAACAAACACTGACCGAAAGAGGAGAACAAAGCAACTTTCCAGGAGAACAGAACTTTCCAGAACACAGGATGAACTTGTCAATCTGACTAGTACAATTTAGCAAACACAGACACAGTCCTGATATAGAACCCTCCTACTTCAAAGCAAGTCAGACACAGCAAGCAATATAGCAGAATTATTCGTCTAAGTCACGCTGTTTAAAATTCCAACTTTTCTCTAATATTCTCCAAAGTATGTATGTGCCAGATTTGAACTAAAATTTATGGCAAGACATTTGGAAATGTAGATTAGCAATTTCTTTTAAAACACAAAACAAAACAAAACAGAATTCTTTGAGTTTTAGTATCTGTTATAAAGACCAAACCCACCAGGTCCGATATCAAAGTGAATACAGAAAACAGGTAGGACAGGAATGACAAGATGTTTATTGCTGTGAACTTATTCAACTTCCCTGCTCATGCTAAGGCACCTAATTTCTAAATACATTGATGGCTTTCCAAAAATCTCTGATCTACGAAGGTTCTGCATACCACACTGACACAATTTTCAGGACCAGGGTTGTAACAGAAGTAATTGAGAATTTTTAAGCCTCCACCAGGGATTGGAAAGAACAAGAAAAGACTTTACACACCAGCCCAATAATCATTAATTGTCTCTTCAGCTTACCTTTTTTACTTAGGTCAATAGCAGCTTCTAGAAGAACTTCTAATTCCCCTTTCGGCAATACAGGAACAACCCATCGAGGCCTATATCCAAACACAAAACAAATACGCCTGTATTTCAACTGTGCTTCTTAAAAATCAATAATCCTTGCCCCTTTGTAATGCTTTTAATATAGGGTAAGAATATACATGTTTAAAGGCCCTGATGAGCACTCCATTTAAAAACAAAACAAAACCCACAACCTCTGATTTGAGCCTCTTTCTCTTTACAACTCTAACCCAATAAAAAAAGTATTTCAAGAAATCCAGTGAAACAAAGATGCAAGAATCCCAATTCCGCTATCAAGATATTTGGACAAATAATCTACACCCTCTGAAAGAGTGTGAAAATACCTGTTGATCATGTCATCCAACTTTGCCAGGTCTGTGTGTGGAAATGCAGGCTCCTCATCTTCAAGCTGGGGTGGAGCATCTCCTTGGCCCTGCTCATCAGGCGGGGTAGCTGGGGAGTTCTCATTGGAAGAATCAGGTGAAGAAGTCTAAAATTGGTGTGGAAAACATTTAAATACAGCCTGCACTTACATGCCACATTTTGGCATTTCTCATTCCTATTGTATTTCAAAAAATCACTTAAAGTAAGTTACCTGTCATCATAAAATACAATAAATTTTGCTAAAAATGAGTAATATGCTACTACAGCTGACTACTAACCAACCTCCAAGAACATGGTTGGTTAAGTCCATTTTGATGGGCCATACAAAATACAATGCATTTTGTAGATGCATGCTTATTTGTATATAGAAGTAGTATGAATTGACAATAAAAAAATATTCAAATCAGAACAGCAAGATATAGGAGGACAAGGGAGAACCAAAACCTCAAGAAGATTTTTCACATGTTGTACTGCATCTGGTTGGCATGGAGTTAATTTTCTTCACAGCACCCTGTATGGTGCTAGGTTTTGGATTTGTGACCAAAACAGTATTGATAACACACCAATGTTTTGGCTGTTGCCAAATAGGGCTTGCACAGATTCAAGGCCTTGTGTTTCTCACTTTGCTCCCCAGCAGCGAGTAGGCTCGGGGTGGGCAAGAGGCTGGGTGGGGACGCAGCCAGGACAGCTGACCTGAACTGACCAAAGAGATATGCCATACCATATAGTGTCATGCTCAGCAATAAAAGAGGGGGGATGTTTTTTCCAGGGTAGCTGTTGCTTGGGGACTAGCTGGGCATCCATCAGCTGGTGGTGAGTGACTGCGTTTGCATCACTTGTTTCCCCCCCTACCCCTTCACTTATTAAACTGCCTTTATATCAACCCATACAATTTCTCACTTTTCCCTTCTGAGTGAGTGAGCGATGGGGTGGGGGCCTGCCTGGCAGCCAGGGTCAGCCCACCACACATGTTCCAAAGAGCAATTCATTCTCAGGAAGTAACAACCATTAAACCTTATGGTATTTAATACCATCTTCATACTGAATTAAATGACAAAGCATGGCTTTTCTTTTAAATGGGTTTGGCTGCACTGTTTAAAAGCATCTTTTCTGGTATTTTTTCCCCAACAAAAAAGAATCATCACATTATGATGTAGTATTTGAAAGTTTTTGCTTGTCCTTTGAAAGCAGGATAACTTGTTCAACAGAAACACACTAAGTTGTTTAGAAGGCTAGTATGGAGACCTAGATGAAGCTGTCTTAATGAGCTGATACCTGCTTGTAAGATGTTTTAAGCAAAAAGTGATTTTGCAGAACTGACTCAGGACTGGACTCAGAGAGCAGTTTTACCAACCTGTGGCACGTAAGTCTAAAACGTGGTTCTGAGGAAGCTTCTGATATTATTCCAAGGCAACTTATCATCCAAAACACATGCTTGAAAGAACTATGCCACTGCCTGAAAAGGGAGCATCTTTTGCAATGCAGTGCTCCCTAACTGTATCTACTTTGCCAATAGCACTGCCTTCATCCCTCAAAATCTTTTTGTACTTCCAGACACACCCCGAAAAAATATCTAACTTAACTAGATATCTCTAGGAATATACAAACTCAAGTAATTCAGAAACACTATTTCTGAAGAACTAACCCCTTTATTTTTAGACAACTTGATTGTTAATATCATACCTGATTCTGCTGGAGGGGAGGCTGGGACTGTCCATCAGGAGCCTGGCCCTGGCTATCATTCCCTCCTACCGGAGAGCCACGAGTCGTGGCTGTCATACTCGACACAGGGCAGATCTTTGCAATTTTGTCTGCTTATGTAGTTGTTGTGAGAGAAGAAATTATAGTCCACTTAGTAAAGCTGAGGTACCAGCATATGCTTGCCTTAAAAAGCTCCAACTCAAGAACATGCCATCTTGCAGAGACCATTGCATAACCTGGGGAAAAAAAAAAAAGACAATATGCTATATACTGACACACACATATAAAAGTAATCCATACCTGGAAAAGAACACTACAAAACCAAACATACCACTATAAAGAATATTTTATTTTAGACTTAATATTTCTTTTTAGAGTACGACTCACATGAGAAGGAGGTAATATTTGAAATATTTAAAATTATTTTAATGTTCTAAGTAAAAATTACACTGATAATTACCTCTATACCACTGAGAAACTGACACACATCCAAAATGCAGCTGTTTACTCTGACTCTGTTTTGCTTGAATTGCTACAGTAGATTTTTTTCTATTTGAATTCAAGGCGTTGATCAAGAACCTGGTTAAGAGCATGAACAGCCAAATTTGTCATCTTCTCCAATGTTGTTCTTCTGACACTGTCTAACTGCAGATGTCTGAGAGGGAGTTAGAGATTGATGCTACCTCAGCTAAGACTAAGAGACCCTGCAGCCAAACTTCCATTAGCACATCAGTATTTACCCAGGGCATTTGACCCGTATTCCCTTCTTCCATCATGTGCCTATGAACGCCTGGGCCCACTGGCCTTTCAGGCCCACTGCAAAGCCCATCACATCCCCACCAAGTATTTTAGTGGATTATATGAAGAAAATTCTGACATCAGATTTATTTGATCTTGTAATTATGTTATGCCAACAGTTCAATAATCACTGTTTCAACTTTGTTGTGTTAAATACAGAAATAAAAAGTTGCGTTAAGTTATAACAGCAATTCTACTCTATAACACAGGGCACTGTATAACCACGGAAGATGAAACATAACTTTCCAGAGTAACTCAGACTTCCAAGCACCACATAAACCAACAACAGTACTCAAAGTTCAAAAGCCAAGTACAGTGGTAGAAAGAACTGTATGAGCTTTCAGCAAGATTCATTTGGCAATGTGAAGTTCCTGATTCAGTCAGCAAAAGCTTCAAGCTAACAAGTTGGAGTGAAATTTCTGCTGCAACACTATGCATATTTTTAAGTGTTTTATTATGACGTCTCATCTCCAATTAGTTTTCAGTGCTGTTATCTGTCCCCAAAACACTTTAAAATCCTTTCCTTAATTGTGCAAATTTGCAAGCCATTACATATACAATAAAAATTGACTGAATACACTATTCGTCCCCTGCCCAGTCTCCAATATTAACAGCACCAACAAATTTAGAAATCTTTAATATTGTCCCTAAAATAGTGTTCAGTTTTGAACAAAATTGTATTCCCTGAATACAGTCAATGGTAATCCGTCCCCACCCTTCAGAATTCATATTCATAGGGCTTAGTAAGCCTGCTAAGTCCGGAACAAAGGCATTACCACCTCAAATTTTCTTTACGAAGAAACTGATTTTTTAAATGCAATTTTTAAAATCAACTTATTTTAATTGCTGCTCTTTTTTAAATGCCCTCCTGAGTATTTAATTGTTTTCTATTGATGTTTAAAAAAGATCACTAGGTGGAAAGTATTAGCAAGACTAAGTTTCCTACTCTCTCTCTCTCTATATATATATACACACACACACAAATATATATACATATATTTACACACATACTCCCGTCTACTGCAGTTCAATGCAGTCAGTTCCCCTGCACTACCTGACTGAGGCTTCTCGGTACTTACATAAACCAATGAAATCAAACTTCTGCCAGCTTACATTGTACTTTTCAACACCCCTAAGCCAACTACCACAATAAACCTTCCTTAATCACCATCATTCTTCCTTAACAGGAATGGCCCCATATTTGGCCAATATGGCCCCATAAAAACTTGTGCTGGCACAAGGAGTGAGGTAGCAAAGAAGCAGGAAAAGGGTGACAGCTCCTTTCAGCAGCAGTTGTGGTCTAGGTTGGCTTAGACTGCAGAAAGAAGCGACCACTGGCAGCTGTGGTTCCACAATAACTTACATCAAGCGCAAGCTGCTTCAATCTCATCTTTCTTATTCTAATGCTTCTGGCTGAACTACCATGAAGTGAGTCAGTTCAGAGTAAAGGAAACAACAACAAACACCACCACTACCACCACCCCCCAAACTTCCAAAGGCTGTGATTATTCTTCACTTTCTTTAATTACCTGAACTAGCATACTGCAAGGCCAGAGAATATGCATCCTAATGCCAGCCAGGGAGCCAGGACAAAACTGCGGCTCTCCTGTTAGACTGACTTACACTAGTGTGGATTTACCCTGAGATTTTGCCTCTGTGCTTAGCTGAACAATCTGGGCAAAGCGTTCTTGTAAATTCCTTTCTACTCAAGGTGAGTGACATAATTTAACTAGGAGATACAAGAAAACTACTACTGAAATAACCAACTTATTCAAAATCTTGTAAATTCAGAGTAAAACAAAATCTGTGTAACAAAAATATACAGAATTTTTTAGACACTAGTAAAACCAAAACCTCTTACTTAGTGACAGTTTGCTTAAGACTCTAATCACAATTTCTATGTATTTTACTTAAATTATGTTCCCAGAAAAGTGTATTTCAGGGCCTCCAGAGAAAGGCACATCGCTAAGCCAAGTGAACAAGACAAGGCCAACTTCTCAAGTGAGTTCATCACTTCTCCCCTTTGTTTGTGTGATGTCCTCAGAGGTAAAAAAAGTAACTTCAAGTTACGCTGCAGCTAACTAAAACCACCCCATCTCCAATAAATGGTCCAATTGCTTCTTGTAGTATCTGCATATTCTAAATTGCAAGGATATCCTTGTTCAGGTATTTTCCTTCTAATTACAGAGTATACAAACATGTTTTTGTAAGCACAAATCATCATCCAATGTATGCATTTTAAACAGTATTAGAAGGAAAGGAGTAATTTACCCGTCCTGTTTTCAGCCACTGATTTAACCATTTATGTTTTTGAGAAAGTATTAAAACTGCATGCCCACAGAGAACACACTACTGCTTTAATCTCTCCAGAACTGATTAACCATGAAATTTCAAATTCCCATCACTTCTTTAATTCAGATTATCCAATTGCTGTTTTTTTAGAGTTAAAACTCTAAAGGCATAGTTTGGTTCAGCTCAAGAATAGCCTTTACACCTATTTACAATTAATTTGATTATTTATAAACAAATGTAAACCGATGCAGTGACATCTTGCTTTTGAGTATACAGACAGCCCAACAGAACCAATTCCAATTGCCTGTATCCAGCTGAATTCTAATGGCGACTCTATACTAATTTTTATATACATCTTATTTCTACTATATTTGATTTTGGATTCAGTGCACTAAGGCATGTTAAAAAAAATTATCACCTTTACCCAAAGCTTTGAAGGGATGTTTTGATACAGTGTCAGGATAGAGACAGAGGCCTATTAAACGACAAACTACTCCGTTGTTAATCAAGCAGTGTATGAGGCTATGAAGAATGAGTCAGATGAATCCCACTGACATTTGCTTTTGACCGCCAACTGAGCAAATTCCGATTTGCCATGCTTTTGCCATCTCCTTATGTGACCCTGATGCATCACTAAATTATAAGTCAAGCTTTTGCTCCACCTGACTCCTTGTAATTTTATTAACATCAGGAAAAGGCAACTATAGTTTTTTTTTGACTCCGTATGCTCCCCATTTAGAAGACACCACTGGCTGCAAGCAGCATTCCAGCAGAGCACTAGCAGACTGCGCAGAGGATGCTGGGCATGGCATTGCCCTCCGGGAGGGGCCTCTGCTTCCAGGCTCAGGCATTCAAGTACAGCTGCACATCTGAACCTCACCTCAGCTTCCACAGCCAGCAACCTCACACCTCTGTGGCAGAATAGGTTAATTTTGTTTGGGGAAGAAAGGAAATCAAGCACCTTTTCAAAAGCCAGGAAAAAAACATCAGACATAGGTTCCTGCTTAAGTGCTAGATAAGAAGCAAATATGTACATATTACTCTGTTACAGGATAACATGCAACAGCAAATACAAAGGATGGCATTTTAGCATATAATGATCAAGGAACATACATCATTTTCTAATACAGTTGACTTCTAGAAGAGCTTTCATCTGAGTTTCTCAAAGTTGTCTCCTCAAAAGTAACGGAAATACTCCAATACATACAGCCTTTCTCCAAAATTAGCTACTTATAGTCTCAGAAAAAAGCAAATGCTACGTGACAGATGACAGTAGCAAACCTCAAAATACAATTTATTATTCATGTACATTACCTAAGTCCTATCTAGGGACACAAACCTATTTTTCCTTTATTTAAGAAGTTTTCTGGTTATATACAAGAAAGAATATATGCCACAAAATCAACTTTGCAGTGTAACAGAGCTTTCCAAAAATCATACAACTATGCTAAGGAAAAATAAAATTATTTTTTCTCCAGCATTATTTATAGAGTGACATTTCTATCTTAAAGAGATGTCACAGAATATAAGCTTTTTCGCAGTCCAGCACTTATGGTGAAAAAGCACAACTGCAGTAACACAAATTCTAGGTTGAAAGGGGTCACATATTTGTTTCATATAGGATTCTGGGAACTGCCTTCTTAAAATCCTAATAAATAGTGACTCATCACAAGGGTTATGACGTGATTCTAGTCTAAACATTCCAGACGTAGGAATCTAACCTTCTACCCTATTCCTTTATTTCAATCAAAGCGCCTTCTCATCTGGAAACACCTCCCCCAAAACTGTAACACTGACCTAGTTCAGTAGTTACAATCTATATACACCCACACACATTTATCATTTCCTTTCTTCTCTGTGCCTTGTGTCTTTCAGGAAGGAGGAAATTATTTATATAATAGGAATAGAAAACTGGTGGTCCCAGCAATTTGCTCATTAACACTGACATGCACTAAAATTGAAATGTATTCAATGATTAATGAAAAACTTGTCATTAAGCTACAATTCAGTAGAGCAAGAAGTGTCTAACTTTCAACCTTTACAAAACATCTGATAAGCAGCAGAGAAAAGGTTATTTCAAATAGTTTATGTTACAAAGACAATTAATTTAGATTCCTTCTCCTAGTGAAGAATTGAGTGTACATGGGACTTAGTCAAGCACATCAGGCTCCAACACATGATTTCAGAGCAATAAATTTCTAAGGGATACAGTAAAAGGTTTTGAGTAACTGTAATTGTTTTGAACTAAAACTCTTCTCATTGAAAAATAGGTTACTTCGAATAATCTTTTTTCATTCATCTTTCCACATCATATATCTGAAATTAAGATACTTGGCAGCATAAGTTTCTGGAACATTGGGAACATCCATGCAAACGTACAATTCTATTTGCTCTCAATATCATGTGACAAAATAAAGAGGGATGTCCTGAAACATACTTCAGTTCTTTCAGGATTTTTTTTTTTTAAACTTCAAAGTTTAGTGTTGAGACTAAGTGTAGCTAAGCTACATCAACTTTATGGTATGTGACCACTTTCTACAAGATGATCCTACTCCTAGCATTCACATGAATTTAAGCAAGCAGTAAAAGCACAGAAAGTGAACTTCCAAAAGAAAGCATCACCACTTATTGTCAGGTCAAGGGCAAAGCAGAGGGACCACAACTCTCAACCCTATAAATATGGTCTCAAAGGAGTCATCTAAATGCATTCAGATCTTTGAGTACCAGCTACGCAGCATTCTATGCTGAAGGGACAGTAGAGGAATGCTGCAGAAAATGCTAGTTTTAAGCAATGATCTTTCCTCCTCCCTGAGCAACAAATACAAGTATTATCTGTATTATGGACTCACAGGTGTGACAACCTGATCCTGTTGTCTTCCACCCAGATTTTAGAGTGCTGGGGGGCTTATGAATTTGAAATTCATAGGTTGAAAATTTAAAGTTCTGAGGACATTCAAAGATCAAAGCCTTAACATGAATGAGATTTGGGGAAAACAAAGTTCAACAACCTCTAAGAAATGAAAATACCGTATTTACACCCTGTGTTAAGAGAACTAAAATACCCATACATGTGACATAATTCAAGAACAGGGACAGAGAATTCAGTATTTCTCCCATTACTATTAAAAAAAACCAAACCCAAACAATTAGACATGAAAGGCTTAATGATACAAAGAGCATTTTTTTTTTAAATTATAGTTCTGTTACAGCAAAACCAGGCGGACTATTTTATCTTTTGAAAAAAAATTTCCAAGCAGAAAACTGGACACCAAGCAGAAAACTGGACAACAGTACTGGTTTCTCATGTAACCGGAATTGAGACATACTGATGAAGAGCAGATTCTGACTGCATTTAACTGTTTCAGACATAACAGGTAGCCTAAGCTTATGGTTCTCCAATTCCTTTTTCAGATGACTCGAAGTAAAGTCTCTCCTCAGGCTTCTCTGGCTAAAGCTGACCCACTTCCATCAGAAGTTATTCAGTCTCGATATAAAATTCTCATTGAAATGCCAAGCTTGGAGCCCAAGAAATCCTAACCAAAGTAAACCATATTCAAACTAAGCCTGAGAACCCAGTACTTGGCCCTGCACGTCAAGGCAACAAAACTGGCGTATTCAAAACGTATTATCTTCTTGTTTCCACATGGAATAACTTCCCAAAAGACTTCAAAAAACCCCAAGGAAATCCTTTACAGCACTCGAAGGACTGTCCTACTTCAAGGCAATAATCGATGAAGCTCAGGCCTTGAAAGGGAACTGGACAGTAGCAACAAGTGTCTTTAAGACATTCACTTGCCAGTAATTCTTGGGGCATTTAACGGTTAGATGGCATACCACTGGTTACTTAAGGTACATGATGGTTTTTCCCAGAAAATGTAACAAGAGGTCAGGTCTTCAAATCATACCCTTAGTTCTGGCTGCCAGACAGAAAAGTCAATTTCAGTTCCTGTTCTGAAGGAGGAGTGTTTTGCTCAGATGACAGTAAATAGAGAATACCAAAGATAGAGCACCCAGAAAGCAAGCAGTCAATGCCTTACATACAAAATCAGCAAATGTTAAGACAATTAACCACGTTCCGTTCAGTGAGCTGCGGCCTTGCTGCCATGGTTTTCTGCAGGCGTACATTTCAGGCCACTGTCATGGACAGAGCACTGAGCAAGACTGGGCCTCTCACCCAGTATGACCACTCCTCCGCTCTCAGGAGCTTTCAGTGGGAGTTACGCTGGTTCAACTGGTATGAAACTGTATCCTCAATTATATTCAATATATCTCAATGACAGAAGAAGGAGGGACATAATAGAATTGCAGTGGCTGTAAATTTTATTTAAATTCTTGTTTTAAACATTTCCAAGTGATTAAGAAACTACATTCAAGGCACTGGTAAGTAGCTAGATAATGTGGGGTTTTATGCTGAGATGAGAATTTTGGTTATAACAGTAAAACAAACCAGACTTTCCGAGAACAGAATGAAGTGAACAAAAAAAGCACTCATAAATGTATGCACTATAACCTAAGAAAAGCAAACTTAGTAAGTCACTTTTATCTGGAAAACGCTAACACCCACTTTAAAAATTGCTTAAATGTTTTGAACTATGACTTTCACTCACTATGCAGCCCTTTTCTTGAATTCGCAATGAACATGCAAAGAAGCGGGCAAGACTTCCTTTCACCTTGTATTAAAAGAACAAGCTCCAACTGGAAACAACCTCAAAACTAAAATTAAAAAAAAACAAACCACCCAGATCTAAGAACTTTAGTATGTACATTTATTTCAGAGAGAGTCAGAGTCAATCTCGTGCTGCTAAGCAACACAATGCTATATTTTTCTCCAATTACGCTACAGTTTGTTTATGCAGGAGGCTGCCCTTCTGCAACCCAAAAAATGTGTTCTTGGCAATACAGCCAATTAGGATTGAGTTGGTATCACGGATCCAACTGCAACCTCAGTCCTTTTCAGGCAGCAGTATAACACTGTAAGCAAGGACAAATAATGGTTTAATGTTTACATTTAAATAATGTTCTAGATTAAAAGGAATACACACATTTGCAGTTGTTACTCTATCACCTACGGAGTACTTATTATTATATCATGTCCACTTATCACCACTTCAAGAAAATACTATGCCTGAAGATTGCACCAAAGACTGATTAAATGCTCTTGGTTCCTTATTTCTGATTATTAAATCTGTAGTTTGGTCATGGCCATATCAAATACTTCTAGCTTTTCATCCAATTCTAAAATGGATATAATAGTTACACCTCTCCAAGCTATACAGCAAAGATCACTGTTCCAAACACTTCAAGGACCTGTTTGTTCCTTAAAGCATTAATCCAAATGCTAGTAATTGCAAAATGTTACACTATTAGACTTTTTTAAAAAGATTTCATCTTCATTTTAAAAAGGGATAATTAACCTTTAATGTTACTTCCTATTCAACCTGACTGCTCTGCCTTTTTGCTACGAAGAGCGTTATTATTGGATGCTCAAAAGTCAATGGACAAAAATCGAAATACATTCTCAGTATTAAGGGTAGCAAAAAAATACAGGCTTAATTTCACTTAAGGAAGGCTTTTCTCAGTAAGACATGAATATTTACAGCACAGAACTAGGGAATAGAGGAAAATTTGAAAATTTCTGAGCATTGAGGTATCAATGGCTTCCTACTAGTTGGTGAAGCACACTATAAAAGGGGAATGAAGAGCTTTGGGAGTGTACAGAATGGGATGCATTACAAAGTCTGAAAGAGACAACAGACCAGACACCTAAGTTTACACAGCAGGACTCATCCCCATGTCTTCTCTCCATGAGGATGCACACAATACAGCCTACAATTCTTGCCAATTAATATTCTTCATAAGAGCAGATAGACGTAAACTATATTTCTGTACTGGCATTGAAAGTTTTCTTTTTATTAGTTGTAACAGTATCTGGCAGTGGTTCATAAAACAACTGGACAGTGATAGCAACAGGTTCAGTTTCCTAGTGGAATGAGTCTTTAAAGGTGTTTCAGGAGAACATATAGGTTTGTATACTAACGCAGGTAGAACACAACACCTCATTTTTCTTTTACTTAAAATTTAGTTTTAGATAAGCATATTGCAATATACTAACAAAACAGAATGGTGTATCCCAAAATAATTATTTTTTCTTCATGCAATTTGTTTAACACACAGTCTCCAAATTTATTGTAATTGATGATCCTTATTTTTTAACTAATATGTATTTCCTAGTACACACATGATTATAATTCATAATTAATACATTTAAGACATCCTAGCAACCACCATATAAATCATTAAATGTTGAACATCTCAGCCTCTTCTGCCATGATAGTAATATTTCTGCTCTGAATCTAAACACAAAAGATGTATCAATGTCATAACAAAAAACTTAGTTTCCAATATTTACAACGTAATATATTAAAACAACTTACACCAAATATTTTAAAATCAGAAAACCCAGACAAGCTGCACTCAAGAGTCTTATGATATGATCAAGAATCCAGAGAAATCTACAGACATAACTTCTACTAGATCTTGAAAAACAGGATATAGTCCAAAATAGCACAGAAAGGAAGGGGTGGAGGAGTAGGGGGAATGGAGAAAAGAAATCAAACTACCATCTCTGGACATAAACCCATTTAGTGAAACCCATAGCTACTAATGCTACTTCCTACAGTCTAATAAATAAGATCAACTTAATACTTTTCTTGATCATAAATGTGAAAGATGTTAGAGACTACCCGAATTTCTGTACTGCATGCCCGATTAATGCAGTAATTATCTTGCCTGATTAAATTTACAGTAAACAAAACAGCTTTAAAAACAAAGTCATCTCCACTGATTGAAACTGAAATTATTAACATGATTTTAACAAACAGGGACAACATTCCTAGCCAAACCCCTCATGTATCAATTCTCAATCCCATCCTATTCAATATTACTAATAGCATACACAAAACTATAAAACTACTAATAAATTTTGCACATGGCACACAAACTAATGGGGTGATAAACAATGAGGACATGTCACAGAGTAATCTGGATCATCTGATAAGCTTGGCACAATAAAATGTGCACTAACATTGCCAAGTGTCAGGTCATTCACCTAGACAAAAGGACATACAGAAAACTCGGTATATCTTGGGAAACATGACTAGAAGCATAGTTATTCTAGAAAAGCAACTGCATGTGAACACCACAATTGCATGTTTGTAGCAAGAATAAATCTCAGGACTGTTGACTTTTTAACAGGAGCATATAATTTTGGCTGCAGAACTGATAAGAAACTTGTAAATTACAGCCTTTACATCTAGGAAAAAAAAAAAGTAGCAACAAAGATACCCTCCCATACCAATTAGCTGCCCCAGCGAGATGAGAGTGCAACATGCTGAATCAAGTATCTGAATCCATTACAAGACTGGCCACAGCACAGAGCACCAGACACCATCCACTTCCAAGTCAGCCTAGTTGTTCTGGGGTTTCCAACTGCTATTTATCTTATTCCCTTGCAGTAAGGGAATAAAGATGTCCTTTTCAGACAGCTATTTCTACTCTCTTCAACTTTTGGGCCTATCAAAGGAGAAAAAAACTGAGAAGCCTGCAGGAAAGTACTATTTATAACTGACATTTTCCTTTCAAAAAAGCAATAACTGCTAACCAAGCACATAAACAAAATCAGAAAAAGCAGTGAGGACCTGCTTCTTCCCCTACAACTTTTGAGAAGAGGTACAGAGTTTTCCCCACGTGACATAGTATTTCCTTTTCCATTCCGAAGCCTGAAGTTATAAACATAGTAAGATATTATTTCATGCTAAGAGCTTTTAAGCTGTAGACTTAAAGAACAGAACCAATACGTCTAAAATGTGTGTTTTGCAAATCTTTGGCTAGTCATGCAAAAAACCATTTCTTGGCTGTTTGAAATAGCACACAGATCTAAGAAGACCAGCTGATCCCACTACCAACTATATATAGCTACATTTTCATTTAAAAATAATGTCCATACACAGAAACCATCTTTAAACATAACTTTTAAAGTATAAAGAGTAATATATTCAGTAACACTATTCTTTATAGCAAGCGAGAAGGCAGGATACTGAATGCATTCCCAGAACACCAGGTAATAATGAAGCAGCATATCCATCCATTGCAATTCTCCCACTGAATGGGGTTAGGCATTGTATCTTCCAATATATGAGGAACTAAGTACCATGACATCGTAATGATTTTGCATTGGAAATTAAAGCAGACAGCAGATAAAAAAATATAGACAAAATACGGAACTAAATGGGGAGAAAGGTCTAGGTTTAATAGGTTTGAAACAAAATCAGTAATAGTAGTGTGTAAAAAAATTACTACCAGCTATGCACCGGAAAGAATACCAATAAGTCTTCAGCATTAAAAAACAAAGCCAAAAAAGCACTTTAGCAAAAGGCTCTTAAAAGGAGTTCAATCACACCAGAGAAAGAGCAGTAAACACCATTTTTACCAAAGTCTAGTCTTCCTGAAAGCAAGAACTCAGCAAGAAAGTCAATTCATACAACCCAAGAAGTACACTAGCTTCTACAAAGTAATGTTAAAACAAAAAAATCAAATCTGATTTTGTTAACATGTAACCTTTTACACAACTCTGCTAACATAAGAAAGTGGTCTATTACTTTTATGTTTTTGTGTTGAGCAGTACCCATTTTCGAATTACTAAAGCAAATTAAACCAAGGCTGAAAAGTTTGTTTGTAAAAAGCTGCCAGTCTCACTTCTTTCATCTCTGTGAGACAATGTCTTCAATACTACACTTTGCAGCCGCTTAAGCCTACTTGATTTTGTTTGTGTTCGGACATTATGTCATTTTGCAGCAAAGAATGTGGGGTTTTTTTCCTCACTTTGTTCAGATTTGCCATAATAATTCTGCAATATTCACATTCAGGTTGTCCAAAATAAACAGATGTTGACACATCTACACAGATCTTTCCTCCAAACTGCAAACTCCAGTTTCTTGACCACTTCAGAAGCTCCTTCAATTCCACCTTTAGGAACTGATATTCCTTTCTTCTTTCATGATCAAATCCTTGGACTTTTAACTTCATAAAAGCTTTGGGTGTTGTATCTGATATTGTGTGAGTAGCAGCAAAACCACTCATACATATCCAGAACTTTAGTTCTGCAACTTATGCAGGAAGTTTTTATTGTTATTTTAGGTTGCATTAGATTCTATAATTTCTCTCTAAATCAGGTCCTGAGGTTAACTAGACAAGAACAGGAGTTTTGTAAATTCCAAAAAGAGTCCACAAAATATCTTGCTTCTTTTTGGGAGTTGGGCTCAAACCCTAACAATTTTTTTAGCACAATTTTGTGGGCAGGATTGATGAAGCTAAAACTATGAAATGTCCACCTCCTACTCCAATGAACAGAACAGAATATTTAAGAAGATAATTATTTTTCAGCTGGAAGAGACCTAAAACAATCATCTAGTCCAACTGCCTAAGGATTACAGCTAACATTAATTGCAGACAAAAATCTAAAAACTTAATGAAAAAAGTTTAAATCAAAACACTTCCTTTGATCTGCTATACTGGAGCAATTTAACACCATTCACAACTTCAATTCTTCCTGGGGAACAGAGCGAAAGAGGAGGTAGGACTTCAACGTTCCATCCCTGGAAGATCCCACCAAACTGTACAAATGTCCAAATCATCATTTCTCATGTTCAGAGGCATCCCTAGCCTTGGTTTCCCCCAAGACATAAATACATTGTGGCTTCTGTTATTTCTGATGAGGTTCATACATTCTACCAGGCTACTGCTAGGTGCTGAACGTCTTTTGCTACCTTCATTCTGTCTCAAATATCTGAAGGGAAGCATAACGGCATCTTCCAGGTTCATTCCACCTGAGGCTTTAAAACATGAAATTCTTCATAGTATACTGCACTTAAGGCTTTGCAAAACTCAGCATTATAAGTAGTTGAAATGTCTAAAGCCATTCAGCCAATCAATTATGGATATTACTACAACGTTATTTCTACATTTTACTTGTGCACTATTCTTCTTTAAATCATGCTTGTACACAGCACCTGACCTATCACCATAGCGTGCAGTACCCAATGCCACTACCACAGTTATACTACAAAGCTTCTGTTAGAAAAGTGAAGTTTCAAGTTAGCCTTCAAAAATCAGGCTAGCTCCTTCTGACTCCCTTCATGTTTTCTATGGAGAACTTAAGGGCTTCTCTAAACTACATTAAACATTACACAAAAGAGAATTATTATTTAACTAATTAACTAATAATTATTACTGTTAGTCTATACTCCTAATATCCTGTGACGTTATCGACACATTATAGAAATTTTCCCTCAAAGCATAAAATTAACACAACTTATTGCTTGGTTAACTGCAAATAATTAAAGCATAGTACAGCATCTAAACCAGGTATTAAGTTGGAAGCATTCTGCATTCTTGAATCATGACAAAATTAACTTTGTGAAATACCTAGATATTTTGAAATGCTTTAAATTCAAATAATCTAAGTATTCCCGTTACTGTACTAGCTTTAATTTCACTTTAAAAAAAAAACCACGCTGCTTTTCATGTAATGTTCAATCAGAAAGCACAAATTAAGCACAGGAGCTCAAACACTACCATCATCATCATCAAGCATAATTTAAAATGTCTCAAATACAGAAGGCAGTTATATCAACATTAAAATTCATTTTTCAGTAAGCTTCTTCATAACTGCTTAACAAACTTAGCCAAACTTCCAACTAGTTTTCAATGTACCAACTGCCTATCTCAGCCTGGAGATTTTTGTACAGTTCCATGCTAGCTACCTGCAAGTAAACATTTTGCCATTTCCTGTTGCCTTACAACTATTTCAGTCAGAAGATACTTGTTCTGAAAAACCAAGCTTGCACAAGCTCACTGGAGGCTTTATAAGCTGATAGCTAATTTTTTTTAAGACTGTCTGCCTTAAACATGCTCCATTCCAACTAAACTCATACGAGCCCTCTGCCTAAGCAGACTGAATGCTCAAGAAATCACTGAAAATGATTTATCTGCTCCAGAGAACTTGTATAACAACTGCCCTTAAAAATCCTGGCCTCCCTGCAGGAAATGAGAAGTGGCACAGAACAGCAGTTTTGTCTTCTGTCTTAATGCTCCTTCTGCCAACACAGGGAAGGCTGTAGTTTGATATAAATGCAAAAAGGTAAACAGCAGAGGAAGTTGGATAGAAACAAGTAAGGAAGCCCCTAGAAAGTATATTAAGAACAAAGCAGGGCTGAAAACAGGAGATTTCCACTATACCCACTCCCCCACAGAACCAAAAAGTGACTCCACTGTCTGAGAAACTTAATATTCCTCTTTCTATAAAACCTATCAAAAAGCATGTCATAACCTTTTTCATTGAGAAATGAGGGAGATAATGATCAACTACTACCATGTCCTAAGGAGAGGTTTAAGAACTCTGTTGCAGCTGTCTGAAAACCAAAATGCTCTTCAAAAAGAAAAAAGCCACCACACAAAAAAATCCGAACCCCACATTACTACTTATCTCCCTGCACTGAAAATGGTTAACTGCTAAATCCCATAAACCCCCTTGCTAAAGAGGGCCTCCCTTCAGTACACAAAATAGACTATAAAGATACCAGTTTTCAGCTGAATCCACCAACAGACTAAGAGAGACAAGAGGAATGTCATTAACTGTTCTTCTTCGGGACAGTGCTTAATCTAGCACAAAGTGACAGTGACAGAACTCTCATAAGGTAGTTTTGCCACCACAGTGTGTACGCAGATCTTTTCTGCTTCCATTGTTGGAATCTCAGTTGGAAACAGCAATCTTAGTCCCTAGTAAGAGTATTATATCCTGATAAATTTTAAAACAGAAGTTTCATTGTATTTCTGCACGTGGACAAGCCTTAGCTGAAGGTACAGCTTCATGGTCTGTTTGAAACCAGGCAAGTCTCCACTGTCACAAGAAGAAAAGGAGGGTGATCTTGCCCACTTTCATCCTAACCACATTCTCTCCACTAGTATTAGCCCTTGCGTCACCACATAGTCAGACAGATCAAGAAGCCAATCTGGCTCAAAAGTAACTGGGGGAAAGGAATGAAAATCGTTTTACTTCTCAGCTGCATCACATGCCATATGAACACTAACAATGGCACGAGGAACAGTAAGAATACATAACCATGGATAGAACCAACTCTTTTAGCATCAGTGCAAATCTATCATGAAATACACCCTGAAAGGAAGAGAAAAAAGGAAGGAAACAGAATATGGATAATTACAGTTAGCACACACTTAACTACGATAGCAACCAGTGTTCCCATACATTAGAGCAGAGATGAGTCTTGACAACACAAAAGTGTCATCAAGACCAAAATTTTTCTCAAGCATAATGGATATCACAGGAATACGCACACAGAGAAAGCTACTTAGTATACGATAAATGCCAGGAATGTCAGTTCCTGAACAGCACAAGTTCAGTCATGAAAGAAATATTAAGTAGCCACAGCAAATAAGGCTAAGTGTGAGAAGTCTAAGAAGGTGATGACAAAAAAACCTGTCTTTGCCCTGGAAATTATGATAAAGCCAGTGGAATACTTAACAGATCACAATGAGTCAGGAAAATTAGTTTAGCAGTAACACTTTGAACAATCTGACCACAAGTACATAAATCAGTGACAAAGCTACAGCAGGTAATGCAGATGATGTAAAACACAGAAGCTGGCAAAAATTTTACTTCTGCTGACAAAAAAAAAGGCCAGAGTTATGAAACTATAAACAAGACTGCACAACTCAAATATCTGAAATTCAGGTCAAAAACTGGAATTAGAGATGACAAAGTATGAGTAACTGAATACAACAGCTGTATCCACTGTGACAGTCAATGTCCTACTACTATTTAGCAAAAGAAATTTTCACATAACAAAATTTTGTGTTTGTGTGTGACACAGACAGACAGAACATGCTCTCTAAATTTGTCAAAGGCTCAATTTGTCATTTTTCTCCTATATAATTTGGGATTTTCAGTGTAATCTGTTTTCCACTGTAATTTCATTTCCATCAAACTGAAGTTTGTTTCCATCAAACTAAGTCCCGCGGGTAAACAGTAATCAACTGAGGCACCACAAAGAAAAAACTGTCCATACCTTATTTGTTGCAGAAGCTAAATGTTTTACAAGAAAAGAAACAGAACTGCAGAAGTCAAAGAGAAATCTCTGGGTTACAAGACAGCTATACACAACCCCTGAGAAGCTAATTCTGTCTGTGTCTTGTTCATATATGCTGCTGGAGAAGTCACAGATTTTTCAGATTAACCTCTTCATCCTCCTCTCATTCTTCTGGATACAGAGAAAAAGGCAAAACTGAGAAAGAGCGAGGGAGTACAACAGCAACCTAAGCCAACATAAGCTGTAACACCTGAACATCTAATAAAAATCCATTGAAAAGTTGAAGTTTACAGCCTCTGTGCCTCAATTCTACAACAATAAAACAAAAAAACAGCACAAGCCTTTTAATTTACAGAGTGATGTGAGAAATAATACATTAATGTTTGGGAAATGTACAGTATGAGAGTGGAAAGCACCTATCAAGTTTATTAACAGAGTAATAATTCTACTCAGTATGGGATTTAGACTGATGTAACACATGCATTTACAGAATGAATTCCAAAGATAAAATACTGAACGGCAATCCAATTCAATCCATCTCCAAGACTGAATAAGTCAAGGGTCCAATGGGAGGAAGAGTTCATAATTAAGTGAGGGGAAAAAAACAACACTGGTTTAACGACAAGTTTCATTCTCATATTTCTCCATTTTCCACTTTTATGTAAACTTAGAGGAATCTTCTTAAATTACCCGTGGCTCAAGTGAAAATATCCCCCTTAAATGCTAAAATGCTTAAATAGATCATGACCTGTGCATTTTTTCCAAGGCTTTTTGCATCATTTGTTTTTCACCACACACAATTTTTAAGTAACTTCACTGAGCCATCTGATAATTCAACTGCAAAATGAATAAGGGAAGCATTTTAAAAATCAAGTTTTTAGTTTTGCTGAGGAATCTGCTCTGAAACACTACAAACCCCAAGTCCTGACGAAATAATACGTACTATAGCTGAGAATAGCTGCTATCCAAATTCAATTTATGTTTTTACTTGGGGCGCGAGGGGGGGAGAAATCAAACTTTTCACTTGCATTTATCAAGCATCTGAGCAAAAATAAGGTACCTCAAACATCAACCTTATATTTACAAATTCAGCAAAGCAAAGAAAAAAGCCCAACTGATTATACGTACCCTGGGACAAGTTGTCATCTCTAAAGAAGACACTTTCTTCCCAGCAAGAAAATCTCTCCAAAGAATACACCTAACCTCACCAATTTTCATGAAACAAAACACTAGTTACCCAGAAGCAGTAGCTACCCAGAAGTAAGGGGGGGGGGGGGGGGGGGAGGTGTATGTGGAGAAAGAAGTCCAAAGGAACATATGCACTAAAACAATTGGGCACTCTGAATTCATAAGGAACATTTTCAAGGAAAAATAGCATGAGAAAACACAGAATTAATTAAACAGATGATGTGCAGGAAGAAAAAGGAAAAAGATAAATGCCCAGATGCTAATTTTAGCAGATCAATAAAATCTCACCACAGTGTTTCTTTAAAGCAGACTAGTAACACCAGACCAAGCAGGCGAGTAGGAGCAAACTCCAAAAATTTAATAAGAAATTAGAACTTTTTTGTTTAAGAGTAAACATCTTAAAAATCATGAGAAAGTACTTAAGAGAAAACAAACATTTCCAGAGCTTGTGAAAGAAGCAAAGGTAAGTTTTTATACCTACTGTATTAGTCTACAGAAATGTACCCCAAAAATAATGTCTTCATAATTCCTACAGATGGAGAAACCATTGCAGCTGAACTGTTTAAACATCAACATTGTTGTTAAGGCTTCTCCTCTCCACTTCCGCCCCCCATTTCTGGCACGGAAGTTCTGAGAGAAGAACTTCAATTCATGAAATACACTAGAGAAGCTGATTACGTTAAAGAGATATGGACTAAAGAATTCTAGTGGACAACTGTCATTTAGAAGTTAAATGACATACAATTATAAACTCACATTTAAAGCAAAATTTTGCTGTTAGAAAAACTGAAAGTAGAACTAAAGGGTTAGTCTTCATTGTAAGTGTGAACTGCTATTATTCATCATATTTTCAGACCCAGTGAAGAACCACAGTGGCTGATCAACACTAGAAACCCCTCAAACTGCATTTTAGGTGTAGTATAGCATAAGCACATACTTAAAAGGGTGAAGCAGCTCTCTCAGAGAGATTTTGATTCTCTGCTGTCAACTGTTAGTTACCTGCTGCTGGTCTAGATAAGGTACACAACTTCTACATCATCTCAATCTTCCTGCATGACACTCGCACCTAAGTAAATATAAAGCATCTAAACAAACAGCACGTCAAGTGTCGAGTACAATTTCAATATTAGAAAAAGATGATCTTCTGAAGTACCAACTAAGGATCAATCAACACAGTGCATTTGAATCACCAAATCAAACTCTCATTTTGGCTACTACTTGCCAACAACAAAACACGTTGGTCATTCACTATCCTCATCCAGCTGCCTCCAGGCACCATATATCCAGAGTTGCTACTGGTTCTAAATATTCATTCCATTATCAGGAAAATGATATAAAGAAAAAGGAAGATTCATGACAGGATGCATTACCAAACCCTCCTTCATCTGGTCAAAAATCTTAGGATGGCGCAGATAACTGAAAAACTTCAGTCATACACCTGCTAACCAGAGGCTGATACTGATCACATGGGGTTTTCTTCCATGGCTGAAGACACATTAGCTTACACCAAGGTTTCACTACCACTATGCTAACCTTGTTTCATTCATTGCTGCTGATGAAAATAAAGCTCTTCATCTCACTCCAAAGCTTTTCATTTTACAAAAAAAACACACCAAAAAAAGAACCTGTTTTCCCTATCCTAAAACATGGAAGGAAAGGGAAAGGAATTAATGGCTTCTCAAATGCCGTAAGGGGAATTCATGTTTCAAGTTACATCTTCACTAGACACGTTACAAACTGTCAACTACAGCAATCTGGCTAAAGTGCTACAAGAATATGAACAGTAAGAATTTTCAGGCAATTTGGAGGTTATCTTCCTGTTTAATTACCAGAACTATCACGAAGAAACTCCGACACAGCATGAGAGCTATAAAGCGCTTAAGAAATCTGACATTACTACCTCACCTAGGGAAAAAAGTCAGTACATCATCTTAAAAAAATGTCCCATTGCATGTGGGTGTGTGCACAGGGGGTGGGGTGGGGTGGGGTGTGTGTACACATTATAAGCAGTCAGGAAAAGACCAGGGATTTTAAGGTCCCACTGTGATTAATAAAGCACTGTCTGAAAGACAGGTCAAGCCATATGGAAAGCTGTGCAAAACTGGAGCCTGAAACTGTGGAAGAAGTCATTGGAGCTTTCACCTTCAAGCTCCAGGGAATTTATGTCACAATTTAAAAAAAAAAAAAAAAAAAAAGGAAATCCTCACAGCCAGAGGACTCGAGAAAATGCATTAAAAGGAAACATCAGAAATTACTAAACAATTAACATTTTATTTCTAAATTAGAAATATACAAAGTCTAATATAAAATATAATTTAAACTATAGTTTAAGCTTTTAGTTTATCACAATTTTGGTCTTTCACCAATCTAGTCACCTAAAAATTATGCTAAGCAGATCCACCTTTCTTATTTAACTTTCAAATTCATGGACTTGTTCTGATGAAACTTATTCAAAACCACACTGAAGTACTTCATTGCTAAGACAGCAGAAACATTAAACACCAAAAGATGCAAGGCTCATTTACTGAGATGCCAGTATACTTTGACAACAATGTTCATTCTCGTCTTATATTAGAACAGTAAGAGACTTTTCTTCCCCTCACTGTCAACTTTTATTTCTGGACGCGAAAACTGAGGTTCCACCCACAGCCAATACAGGCCTGTCACCACCATGCCACACCACGTGCTCGTAAGGACACTCCCCTCCAACCAAAAAAGCCTGTCTGCTAACAGAGGGATTCTACCTGGCACACATCACTACGGTTCTTTCTTTGCTGAACACATTTCTAAACAATCTCCTTTTTCTTCTTCTCCATTTCAGAGCATTCTAGCTAAGACCACCCTAACACAAAACAATACCTTTTCCTCCTCCCAAACCTAGTCCTGCTGAAGCTAGCGAAAAAGTTAAGCAGCAATTACGTGACTTAAGGATTGAAGCCTATGGAATTTATAATGTACATTTTTGTGTCATTCGATGTTGCTACTCAGCTGTTACAAAAAAGTGTTACTTGTCTTAAAGGCTCTTCTAGGGACAATTTTCTATTACTTGAGTTTTGGGTATTTTACATGAAAGCTTAATGAAAAGTTCGCCCTGAAATTCCCTCCATGTACTTTTCATTATTTTGAAGCACTCATTTGAACAACACTTCTGTTAAGGAAAAAGAAAACAAAAACAAAAAAACAAAACACACCACCTAAGGAAATCCTCTACAGTTTATAGCAGAGAGGAGAAGAGGACATGAGCAAACATTAAGGAGTCACATGTTTGTGTCTTGCCTTCAACATATTCTTGAATCTCAGCTTAAAAATAAAAACTGGGAAAAAAAGGTTTCTTCTGTGAGAGTTCTCCATTCACAGATGTGCATCTTTAAGGAATGATGCAATGTGGAATTCCCCTCTGAGGAGTGAACTCATGGCTAAATGCTAACTACCAAACAGTATGATTTGCTAAGATGTCCATGCAAAGATCTATATGCAAGAAAAAGCACATTTTTCTGCTGGCAGTTACACATGTAAGGAAAACTAAATCACAAAACAGGGTTACATACTCTTTTTGTAAGCAGACCAAGGATGCTACAAATAAAAGTTTCCCATGGTAACATTCTTGATAGATATCCATCACTTCTAAAGCAGTCTTTATTTTAACTTCATGAAAAAAGCTGAAAATACTAGCATTCAAAACATGACTAGATTTTAAACCTACATCCCATGGATCTCTTTCGGAGGTGTACTAACACAAAGAAGTTAACCAAAAGCAAGTAATCATTCTTACAGTTAATACTAACTAATAATCCTTTAAGAAAACCATACATCAGTAATGTTTTCTTCAGAAAGCAAGCCTGTGAACATACATATATCCAAATGTTTTTTATTTCCAGCATTTTAATTTTTATTTGAAAACACATCAAGAGCTGGCAACAGCTGCCATCAAGCAGATTGAATTTAACTCTCAAATAAAATTAATAACTAATGGCTTCTTATAAAACAAAGCAAACAGCAGAAAATTCACAACAGAAAATCAAAAGGAACTGGCTGTTGTGTTAAGCTCCCGTAAGCAAAACAAAAAAAAAAAAAAAAAAAAGAAGCAAAAAGATTTTACACTAAGTCAGAACTGGCTACTTTAAGACCTTGTTTACTTTCCTCCTCTCCTCTATTGTGGTGAAGTTATTAACAGCTCTCCTGTAACCTTAACAACATTTAATATTTTAAATGATTTTACCAAACCAGATTTACAGAAAGCGCTCAAAGCACCACTGGGCTCAAGTGGACACTGTAATGTCTCAGAAATGCGGTAGTTGACATTTTGAGGGTGCAAAGTCACGACAGAACGGCTTTCTGCCACTGCAGAAGACTCTAAACAAGAAGACCCAAGTCAAAACATGGTTCTGTTGTGAAGTGCAGAGGGAACCTCTGTCAACCATATTCTCAAGTCATGCTAGAGCCTTAAGCGTAACAGGGACAGCCAATACAACATAACTGTTTTAAAAAGGTATCTCAACTCATTACGAAACTGTAATTCAGTGTAACAGTGTGAGAACTTTAAGGTCTTCCTAATTAATAAGAGAACAAAAACTAGACTTAATATACGAAAAATGTCACTGCATTTTTCTAACACATGAATCCAAAGTAGCTCAGACTTCCCAGGTAGAAAAATTCAAGTCTCACTGCATGCAAGCATATGCTTATGAAAGACCTTCTTTCCATCCCTTGCCTCTGCTATGGGAAGATTGTTCCTTTTAACTACCATTCTGCAGTACAAAGGTTTACCACACTGCTCTTCCTAAACATCACCAATTCCTTGGCAAGACAGCAAAGCAACTGACACTCATCACTACTGGATACTGCAGAATAAGAACTTAAGAAAAATGGAACAAAATAAAGATTGTGGTGGATGTTCTATGCTGACGGTAAAGGGCAAGTATAGCACTATAGCTTGATTTTTAATTCTTTTTTCATTAGGTTTGTGTCAGGGATACAGTATGCATAGCAAAGCTCAGTTACGTAAAAAAAAAAGTTGTGTATTTATATACCACAAACATCATGCATGATATAAGACAAGTCTACAGAAACAGCACACAGCATGACCAGCTTTGCAAAAGGCGAGGTGCTACAACAGAAGATAGACATTGTCAAACTGCGTTCCCAAAACATACCCTCAAATACAGCTTTAAATTTTGTACTCTGATTTTAAACAAGGGTGATATGTATAATAAAACTGTACGCAGCTACACAGTTTCAAGAGGAGACACATCCAGGTTATAAGAAAAACTTAAGACATCTGAACAAAAGAAACCATGTCCACATGTTCCGATTAATACTAATGCTAACATCCAGGAAACAATTTTCTAAAGGACACAAAAGCCTTCACACGTACAGCTTTTCAAGTGAACAGAACACCCAGCAAAGTTTCTTATATCTTCAGACAACCACTTCACACTGGTCTCTGCAAGTGCTGGATAAGTAAGACTACTGGCTTGATTAAACAATGTTGGTGATCACAAGAATTAAAGTGTAATAGTTATGGGGGTTTTGCGGGGTTTGGCTTGTTCTTAAAAAAATAAATGAATCATACTTTAAGTGAAAAAACTGTAAGGGACACCTTTGATTCATTTACTTCTCAAGTGATCCTATCCTGCTCAGGATGTTTTCAAAAATACATCTACAGTTTTTAGATCTCTTAGGATATATAAAACAATATTGGGGGTGGGTGGGGGGGGAATATGTATATATATACACACACTCAGAGTACTGCCTAACACAAAAATGCTTCCCATTCAAATACCTGAAGTAAGTTCTGAACTGATTTCTAAACCGGAGCAGGAAGGAAAGAAATATTTCCCATGGAACTTAATGTATTTTCAATATACGCCTGACAAACATAACTTTAAAGCCATTGAAAAGTAATTTGTTCAAACTAATAAATAACCTATTTTTCTGTCCATTTTTACCCAAAGTTGTATTCATATTGGAAAGTCCTAAACTAATTTCAATTTTAAACGTAAGATGTCTTGGAACAAAGGTATTAGAGGTGCTTTTACTTTCTTAAATTTCTATTTAATTTTGTTGAACAGACACTAATCCACTCTTTGTTTACCCTGAGTCTTACTTGTAAGAATACCAGAATATTAATAAAATGTATAAAATTCTAAAAGCGTGCATTTAGAACAGAGAATAGTTGCACTGGTCTACTTCTGAGTACAAATGCACCACAATGTGGGAAATAAAACATTTATGTAAGGATGACAGTGTTCCAGGGATACAGAAAGAGTAAACAGTTTTGCTACCACTATCCTTATTGATTACCACCTCCAGATGTGGTCTTCCTGTCAATTCAATGGGCAGAAGTATCAGCACAAGGGCAAATTCTGCAAGACATGAAGCAGCAGCCTAGAAAAATTAAGACAGAGGCTACCCAAAAGAAATACCATAAAGAAAACCTACACGAAAGAAAAGTACAAAAGATATTGGAGAGAGTGGAAAAAGTTACTATGATACAAACTTACATTTATTTTTAGCTAGATTCCCCCCGCCCCCAAAAAAAACCATGCCGATACTTGAGTTTCATCCACTGCAGCTTTATAATTATGTTCATGGTTTTTGTTCAAAGCTATCATTAAGCATCATCGTTGTCCAGGGTATTGCAACAGAATAATCAATACATGTATTTTATATGTTTCCCCAAAATTCTTGATATTAGCTACTGTACTTTGTTGGTTCAAAGAATAATCATTACTTCAACTCAAAAAATCAAAAGCCTTATTTAAAAAAAAAAAACAAAAAACAAGCAAACAAACAAAAAAAAACCCACCCAACACCCTCATGTATGACTTAGCTTGTTTATTTCAGCAAAACCTATCAGGTACATTTATGGTGAGGAGTTCTGCCAGTTTCTCAAAGTAAAACCTTAAAATATCAAGAATAAAGTTAGCTGCCTACAGACTTCAGTCACACCATTTCAATTCCATAATCAATGAAGGTCAATCCTCCAAACGCTGAACAGTAGTCCCTTCCCAAACGTAACAATTTTAATATCTGTTTGTCAGGCATTTGAGAAGCCTGCTGAAAAACACCGGTTACCCAGTCTGTCTGTCATAACAAGTGTTGCCACTTAAGTATACTTAACACTGCATATTAATATCTAAATTCAACAACTTTTTAAAAACACAGGCCCCAGTTCTGCAACTAGGTCAGCAAAAGTGGGCCTTGTGCAAGCTTTGAGCCCGTGACTTCAGAGGGTCTTTGGGCTGACAGAAACATCCAGCGATATGAATACAACTGCAGAACTGTGAGTATAAATCAAGTCATACAGACAACACGAAGACAGCTGAGACAGACGCAGTATGTCTACAGCGAACCTGGGAGTCCTTTGAACATTTAATTAGAACAACGCTTTTCTGAAAGAATTTTTTTTCCTGTAGGGTTGTGTGTTGTGTGTTATTGTACATCTTCAAAATACTTAACCAGACTTCTGAGGGAGCAACCTGAAAATGAAATACGGCATCTTAAAAAACCACCTCGACGTTTTTGGATGCTTCTGTGAGAACAAAATCACTAAGGACAAAAGAAATAATTTTCAAAGGCTATTCTCTCTGTACACAAACAACGCCGCACAAAGTGGGACAGCACAGGTTAATAGAGTGATCACCAACGCACAAAAAACCCCAACAACCCATCCAACTGGTGAAATCCTTCGTTTTCTTGAGGACAATAACAGAGAATAACCGTGGCCAAACTGCACGTAACTACCCCTTGCCACACACCTCGGACAAGGGGAGGGGGTTATATCGCCTAAAATAAATCGCAGCAGACGAGCCCCAAGACATAACTTCGAGGAGAGGCGGCAGGGTGAACTAGAGGAAGAAGATGCGAAAAGCCACGAGCGTTTTTTGTGCATCGAAATAGGGCTGCTGTAAGCCCGAGACTAGAGGAGTGGCCTACGTGTTAATAATGTTTACAGCGGGCGTGAACGAGCTGGTACTGGTGGTTTTCATTGAGACGGGAGGAAAAGCGCCTCGGCAGGGCCTTATTTCCAGGCGTCGCCCGGGCCTACACGGCTCCAATCACTCCACCTCAGTAATGGCGTTCGGTGCGAAGGGAAGCCAGAACCAGGGGAGGCAAAGCTGGGTGCAGCGCTGCGGGGAGCCACCGGGTCCCCCTCGCCGGGGGGGTACGGGGGGACACACGGCGGCGGGGGGCCGACCGGCAGAGCCCCCCGAGGGGCGCGGAGCGCTTCTACACTCCCCCCCCCCCAGCAGCCGGGGAGAGGATGAGGAGCCGTCAGCCATTTTCCCTTGCCCTCCAAAACACCAGCGATGCAGGGCCACACGCCGGGGGCTGCGAGGGAGGCGCTGCCGCCACCCGCCGCCCGTTATCCCCCCCCCACCCCCAAACACCCCCGCTCCCCGCCCCGCGGGGCCCGGCTCGCCCCCTCCTCCCCGCCGCACCCCGCCGTCCCGCACCCCGGCCCGGGGAGCCCCATCCCCGGGGAGCGCCTCCCTCCGCTCAGCTCGGCACGGCACGGCGAGCAGCGCACGAAGGGCTTCCCTCCGGCCCAGCCGCCTCGCCCGGCCTCGCCGCCTTCCCGGCCCCGGCCCCCCCGGACCCGCCCGGGCACGGCGTTCCGCCACTCACCCCCGCACAGCTTCCCCTTGTCCCGCGGCGGCTGCTGCTGCTGCTGCGACGGCCCGGTGCCCTCCTGGGTGCTGCCGAAGGAGCGCGGCCGGGGACTGCCTCATCCCCGGCAGCCAGCGGGGCAGAGTCTCATGCCAGGCCCCGCGATCCCGGGCGTGCAGCCGGCTGGCTGAGGGGGCGGCTCCGCTTCCCCGGTTTCCCCCCCGCTCCGGGCGGGCGCCGTGTACTGCGACGGGAGAAGGAGGAGGAGGAGGAGGAGAAGGAGGAGGAGGAGGAGGAGGGAGGGCGAGCGAAGCTGCCGCCGCTGCCCGGCGCTTCAGATCCCGGCCCTGGCCGCTCCGCTCTCTCCGGCGCCGGCGGCACCGCTGGGGCGTTTTTCCTGCGTCACCAGCTCCTGCCCGGCGGCCCTGGGCTTCGGCTCCGGCTGGGGCTTGGCCGGGGCCTGCGCCCTCCGCTCCGCCCCGTCCGGGGACCGGGCGCGGGCGGGGGAGGGGGCGCACGGGCACCCCGCGCCTCTCGCCGGGGCCCGGGGCTCGGTTGGGCGGCGGGGGCAGGCGGCGGGCGGGCAGGCGGCGGGCAGGAAGGTGGCAGCGGAGGGGCCGGCCCGGGCGGCTGGAGCGCTCTGCGCTGACGGCTCCGTGCGTGCGGGGGGAGGGGAGGGAGGGCGGGGGAGGGGAGGGAGGGCGGGGGAGGGGGGGAAGGAGGGAGGGAGGGAGCGAGGCAGGCGAGACGCGGCGGCGGCTCCTCGCGCTCCCGGCGGCGGCGGCGGCGGCGGCGGCGCACCTCCGTCTGGCGGGGCCCTGGGCAAGATGGCGGCCCCGGCACAGCCTTCCGCGCCCGGCCCGCGCCGCAGGCCCCGACCTAGCGCGGCGACGGCGGCTCCGCCACCCGAACGGCGTGACGCGCTCCCCGCCCCCGTCCCCCCGGGCTGTCACTCACGCCGCAGCGGCGAGGCCCAGGCCGCGGCCCACCTGCCCCTAGCCCTACGTGTGCAGCGAGGGAGCGCGCGCGAGGGAAGGCGGCGCGGAGCAGCGGGGGGGGGTGGGAGGGGGGGGAAGGCGTGCGCGCGCGCGGCCGTTTCACGTCGGTTGGGCTCGAGCGGGTTCCATTGTGACCCGCCGGGCGCACCGCGCGGAGGGCCCGGATAATGACGTCAGTGCGGCCGCTGCCGTCTGGGCCTGGCCCCTCCCTCCCTCTCTCGGCCGCCGCCGCGGTGGGGCCTGTCGGGGGGGGGGGGGGGGGGCGGCGGCCGGGGCCGCTCCGCTGGCGCGTCCCCCTCGGCCCTGGCGCACCGCTCGGGCCCGGCCCGGCCCGCGGGTCGCCCCGCGGGCGGGCGGCCGAAGCCCGGGGCAGGGCGGTGCCGGCGGTTTGGGGGTGCCGTGGCGCCGGAGCCGGTCCGCCGCGTTGCCCGCTCACCGCCCGCGGCCGGGATCGGGCCGGGCAAGCGCGGGGAGAGGCGGGGCTGTCCGGTGCGGCGGCGGCTCCTGCACCGCTGGGCTCAGCTGGGGCTGCGCCGCCCCTCGGGCCTCGGCCCCCTCCAGGCCTCGGGCCCGCCGTCTGGCGAGGGGCTTTGGGCAGGGCCTCGGGGCCGGCGGAGACGGAGGCGGGGGTGTCTGCATCCGTCACTGAAACGCTGCCTCCCTCAGAACAGACATCTGGTTAGGGGGCACCAGCATTTTAAAAAGCTAAATGGATCTTTTTTGTTGCTCTCGTTTCTTCTGATACGTCTACGTTTATGTGCGTGACCACTTGATAGAGCGTGAAGTCAATAGAATCCTAGCCTACCTGGATGCTTTGTATAGGAACCGGGGAGGCTCTAAACCTGGATTTAAGACCTGTAAAAAATGGGAAAGTGTGCCTTGTGGAAGGACAGAAATTTGGCAGATGTGGGGAACATACTTTCAGAGAGTACCTGAAACGGTGCTTAATTTTTTGTTTCATTTGTTTGTATTCCAAGGTCAAAGTCTCGTTTTAACGACATCATTCAAGAATTTCAGAGCAGGAAGTGAAAAATACAGTATCCAGCTGAAAACACAGAAGGAATTGAGGTCGCATGGGTTGGAATTTGTTCAAGAGGCTAGGGCTAACAGCCTTAACTCTTGTGCAAAATGTTTATCTTTTGAACCAGGCAGTGACAAAGACTGAAATACCGGTTGCTCATTGCAGGAGGTGTGGGTGGGTGATTTTCTGTAAAAAGCTAGAGCTCAAAACCAGGTGGTGATATCTACTGTTATTTCCTATTTTAACAAAGTTAGAGTTAGTCCTTTTTTTGCTAATCACTAGGTTGTGTTACTTGGGAAGGAAATCTGAAGTACGTCTCTACGTTAACCACTCAGTAAACAAAGCAAAGGATGCAGCTGCTTCATCGCTGCACAAATGCAACTGAAAGAATAGCTTTACCTGCATTTTCTTCACCAACAGTAAAAACAAGCCATAACCACAGTGAAAATCTGTGTAAGTGTTTGGGTAAGAAAGTAATCTGTTTGGGTTAGAAATATGTGTAATCATAGGAAAAACAGCCATTTTATCTCGGTGATTTTCATGCCTCTGAGCATGTTATTGTGGCCTCCTTTCCCCTTTTTTGTCCCTTATCAGTTACTCTGGGATTTCCCACCTATTTCCAATTTATCCAGTTTGTTCTTCTGGGAAAGCATTAAAATTGCTGCACCTATAATGCATTTAACTCTCCTTGCCTGCTGCAGCATTCTCCCTCGAGCTCTTCACTGTTCATGATGACTTAAGGAGGCACAATGGCGCCTCAAATAATTGTAGTTGTATATTTTTTGACACGTCTTATCCTTAAAAATAAACTGCTGTGTTTATTGATGTTTATTTCTTTTTATTGTTAAGTAGACTCCTGTTTTAACGACAGGCCAAATATTGTGTTCCTTCTAACTACTATGGGGTTTTTGGCAGAGCCAAACAGTGACACGTCAGTGGATTTTTATAACGTGGGCAATTGTCCACCAAGAAATTGACTGTCAGTTCACAAAGAATTCAACCAAAAAAAAAAAAAGATACAAACAATACTTGTGGAAACAACACTGGTACAATTTGTAGCAAGTGGTCCCTCTTGTGAAGAAGGGTTCCTGCAGCCAAGAGAAAGAGTAGAAGTCCTGATTAATTTAATTGAAACCTTAGGTTTGGAACAAACTAAGAACCGATCCCTCTTCAGCTTTCTGGGTCCTTTGGTGGTATTTTTCTGATTTTAGATTCTACTTTATGTACAGCTTGCAGAAGGGTAATGAGATATACAAGAGGAATTTTGCACTTGTATGGAGAAAAAAACCACGTAACCGTGTTTATTCTCTTGCTTTTCTATTTGACCTCCTTCTTGTTTTAAAAGTATATTCTGAAGTGCTTTGACAGACCGGCAGTTGCTTGTAGCCGTGCTAATCAAAGGTCACGATAGGCTGAAGTAGACAGCTATTTATGGCACCGAATAAAAGAAGATATTGGGAGGGCAATGGCACGTTGTGGTTACTGAACAAGCAAACTGCACACCAGACTTCTGATTGGGGAGTTCTTCCTCTTCCCCCAAACAGAAATCAATGCCCATCCCTCTTCGCTTGGGCTTCCAGAGTTCCCTGGGGGCATTGCCATGGCTGGTCTTGTACAACACTGCTTTGCCTTTGGAAGAGGTTGACGCTTCCCCCCCACCCCCTCGATACTGCAGATAAATGTTACTGGTTTATCTTTGTGCAGCAACTATGGAAACAAAAGGATATGAGTGAGAAGAATTGCTGACTGAAGAGTATCCACGGTATGAAGAGAGAAGTCAGTAGGCACTCGCAAAACTCGCTAATTGTTCTAAAGTAAGTGTCCACGCAGAGGACTATGACAGACTCTATTCCTCAGCAGTCCTTCTGGTTAATTCCCCTCTGTACACAACCATTGGTGTGACTGGAAATGCTTTTGCAACGTTTTTAATTCAGTGCGAAAATGCGGGGAATGGAAGCGTTTCCCTGCAAGCTTCCCAGCTCATGCGCTGCAGCCAGCCTATCAAACAAAAAGTGAAACCAGTTAGGAACTAGCTGATTGTGTTGTTCATTGACTAACCCAAAAGAAATGAAAACCAAAACATTTTGGTGAGGGAATGATTCAGAATTTAGAAAATCTCTATGTTAGTAGATGCATTTATCCCCAGTTCTTAAACTGTTATTGGCACCACGCTGCTCTGTAGGCAAAAATGAAACATAACGCTGTTGATGCAGAGTAATGCTACGGAGCTTTGCAACTGGGTAGCATAAAAGAGCAATAACAAAAGAGAGAAAGCAGAATTTTATCACAGACCAAGGACAGATAATTTTTTTCCTTCTGGTTCAGCCCCTTAGACGCTGCATTATGTGATGTCTCCCAACTCTCAGAAAACAAAATAGGGGGGGAAGTTTCTTCTTAAAAGAAAATAAAACACTGCTTGAAAGTGAAACAGGTTACTGCCTGGACATTAAGATCTATTGTAAGGGATCATGTCAGGGATCAATCTTGCAACATTTTCAATATTTTTGGGCCCAATCCAGTAAATCACTTAAGCACATGAGTAGTCCTCTTGGTTTACACAATTTTTCGTTAACTTATTTAAGCCTGCATGTGAGTGCCGGTAAGGAAAAAGAGTACTTTGCACTTGCCCGAGCCTTTGGTTTATGCAGCATATATTTTGTGTAATATTTTGGCAATAGTGATGTGCGGGTATATGTCATTTTGTGCAACATCAGATCGTAGGATGTCATCCCTTTCAGAAAAGAACTCCTATTTTTCACAATTGTAATTTCTAATGTAAAGTGTAACTATGTCATAGTGGGAACAGAACATTACATGGGTGATTAAATGATATTTTCATACTGGGAAGAATAACGAGTCCCAAATACAACACGAGTGGAGGACAGCGTCTGATATTCCCACAGTCGCACTCGGTGCATGTGTTGTGTACCATTGTTTGTGTAAGGTGTGATGAAAATTACTTTTCCAGAGATGTGCAGAGATGTTCCCCATGGGAAACGGGTTTCATCAGGGCACCCCAGGGACTAGCTTTTCCCTGGGGGCCGGGAGCAGCGGGGGCTCCACATGGAGGGTGGCAGGGCACGCCCTGGCAGCCCAGGCCCGTCCCACTGCCCATCCCACCACTGGGGCAGCCCCAGCCCCAGGCATCAAGCACCTCCATGCTTGGCTGGGCTGAAATGGGGTCCTGGGCAGGAGTATGGAGGAGCCCCAGGGGAGGCTGCAGAGGGGCCCTGTTAGCGCGCTTAGGGCCCTGACACATCTATATTTTCTGGCCGACGTGGCAGGTGATTAGTGTGATGGGAAAATGCCAAGCAGCTCAGTGAGAACTTTGCCCTCTGTATCCCTTAAATTGATAAGCAAAACCCGATAAAGTCATTCCAATAACAAATAATTAAGATGGGTTTAAACTGTTCAGCATATAATTAATATATCTAGACACCATGTATTTAGGCTTTTCTATATGGAACAAAGCCAGGATCTAAATGCAGTAAATTTAAAAATTGACCTATTGTGTATGTATTCCAAAACTCGGATGTAATCTCTACCTTCCATAGTAGTCTGAGTTTAATAAACTCGGGGGTGGGCTGGGAGGTGTCACCCTGAGGTATCAGGCAGTACTTACTATACCTATCGACATTCAAAATTAGGAAAAAAATTGCCATAGAAGTAATGTATCAAGACGTTGCAAAAACTGCTCTGGAGTGATGCTATATCCCTTTTCTGTTACAAATAAAGGTCAAGTATGGACATTTTGTTTTAGTTTCTCCTGAGATGGCTGCTTTAATTACCATTCCTCACATCAATATAAGACTTCTCTTCATAGTCATAACTTTCCGTCTTTTCACTTTCGATTTCTGGTTGTATGAGATGTTAACAGTGATGTTGGAGTGAGCGTAATGTCACTCATAAAAGACTCATAGAAGCAGTTAAGCCCAATTTGTGCTCCATACTTACAGGTACAAAAGAATGCGTGCTTAGGTAGAAATCATAGCAATTTGATAAGAAAAAGATTTTGCAGGGACCTGTGGTCTCTTATGTTGAAGAAGGAATGGTGTCTGATTAGGAACAATTCTTAAGAAAAATATGGTGGGGCATTTTCCTGTTATTCATTTAGTTGTTCAAATAAAGGTTAATTGAATAGCATAAACAGAAATTCTCTGTATGTCTACCAAATATCGCAAGAGGCTGGTTGTGTAAACTTCTATTTACAGGCCCAAAAGTGTATCTCGCCATCTTTTGGAGAGAGAGCCATTCAGAATACTTTATTTTTCCTGTCTAGTTAGTTCCTAGCCGAACTGTCCTCAGATAAACCATGTGGTGTCCATGTGAAAAGCATCCATCTCATAGGATTTGGACAGAGTTCAACAAATTGATTTGACAACCATATGGTCCTCTTCATCTACATGAACCTTGAAGAAGTCTGACTTCCTTCCAGCCTTAGGAGTAGAGTGAGGGAAGAAGGGAACTGTTCTTAAAACTTGTCAATGCTCCTAAGTGTGCTGGATGAGAACATTGTCAAAAAACTGCAAGAAATTTTGTAGATTTACAAACTGCTCCCATTTTACCAGTTTTTATGAATGCATCTCTGCACGCAGAGTGCTTGTCATTGCACCAGTGTAAACTTGAAGGAGACTGTTATTCACAAAATTATATCCGTTATGTATTATGTGATGGTCATTTTCACTTGTAGAGGGTTTCTAAACACAAGAGTTGCTATGTGCACAGTAGGACTGAAGCAGCTTGTTTTCCTAAGGCTGAGCATCTCACACCCTTCCAACCCTGATCTCCCTCCAACCTTGAATTACATCCCTCACCTGCTAAAGTGCCTGTTTTGTGTTAAATATGCTGGACTAGTCAGGAGCTTAATTAGCTAATAGCAAGCAGAAGGTATAATAACTAAATTGTACTTGCCTTTCCAGCAGTAGGCACTTCTTTTGTGTTTCTTCCTCCTCTTGCTAACAGTCTTCCTAAAATTTGTAGGAATTAACGTCTCTTTGGAAGCCCTTATGCCTTGTTCAAAGTTTATTGAAATTAGCTGAAGGGCTCAAGGGGAACTGATAGGCAGAGGGACAGCTGGGCAACAGGATTATGTGAAACCGGTATCATTAAGAAACCATGAAAAGTTTCAAAACAGGATAGTCTGACAGGAGAAAGGCCACTACTGCAGTTTTGGAATGGAAAAAAAAAAAGACAGAGGTGTGATCAGAGAGAAAGAAACAATAGAAAAAGATTATTTAAGAGTAAACCACAAAATTTGAAACAAATACACTAACATGATTTGAACCAAAGCACAGATCCATTTCAGATCTTGTATCAATAATTCTATCCTTTATAGCTTTATAAAATAGCTTGTCAGAAAGGCTTAAACTGAAAAATATGTACAGGAAGGAAGTTTGGAATTTTGTAAAACCAGTTTTCTTTTTCCTTCTTGGGATTGAAGCTTTTTTTTCACTCTAAAGAGGAATTTAACAGTGCAGCATGCAAAGTAGTAGGAATTTGGAACCTTTAGTTACATGTTTGTCACTCCACTCTTCTTTTTCGCCAGAAGCTTTTCTCAGCTATCTATATTTAATTGCCAGTTACCTGCAAAAATAATCCCCATTGTCAAAAACTCCTCTAAAAAAAAACATTTCTTGTCTTTTCATGAAATGGTGTGGTAAGCAAATGTCAGTTTGCATTGCTGATTTGGAAAGACTGAATTTTGGTAACTGCAATTATATTGCTATTTCATTATCTCACTGTGACAGGTCATTTCAGAATATAATGCGGATAAACTTTTTGCCATATTGTATTTTATGTAGCCCTATAGCCTTTCTGAGAGATTACATACATTTAAATTATATTTGATAAATATGAAGTAACTCATACTAGGACTTTTGTAGTAGCGGTGTTATTTTAGCTGGGAGGTTAGTAATAGTAATAATGTTTGAGCAATAGCACTGTCTTTGTAGCCAGAATGGTATAAGGCAATAAGCAAGCCAGAACTTGTAAGGAGATGTAATATCTTTTATTAGATCTGAAAACAGGCTTGTATGCATCAAAGCTTGTCTGTTTTTACTAGACATATCAGTTAGTCTACTGAAACAATATATAAGTAGGTCCTTTATCATCCAGAGGCAATCTGCTTTTTCTCAGCACACTAACTCTTTTCCATTTATTTTTTTATCTTATTGTTTTGGGAAAGTAAATATAATTCAGGATCTAAATATATGGAAATAACTGAAGGGACAAAAGCTGAAGTTTATGGTGTAAACAAAAGTTTATTTCTGTGTTTTGCCTTTTTGAATACTAAGCAAAACACGCTTTAGAAGTCCAATTGACTTGTCACTACTTCTATCTTTTGCACTGCTCTCAGTTACAAATTGAAACCAAATGGACAGATTTGATACCAACAAGATACTTTTCTTTTTGAAATCTTCATAGAATCATAGAATGTCCTGAGTTGGAAGGGACCCGCAAGGATCATTGAGTCCAACTCCTAACTACTAGACTAGAATTCTGTATTTCTGCTTTTAAACTTATTACCTGTTGTTTCCTCAGCTAAAATGAGTCAAATTTCAGATAATAATGTCCCTTTAATTGTTTGCCTTTCCTTGTGTTTGTACTTTTACATGCACATGTAGTAATATACATTTAGGGGTACTTCCATATTTTTAAATCTTTGACAGAAAATCTTAAAATCTTTAACAAAACAAAAATGAAAAATGTAATGTATTAATTTCCCAGAGACAAAGTACTTTCCCAGAGACAAAATACTCCTTTATTTTCTGAAAGGACAGAAGAAATCTTAAATCATTCATGTTTTGTGCTAGTTTTTTTTTCTCTGAATGAGATTTTTAGTAGATGAACCAAAATGCCAGCAGCTCTTAAGGATTTTCATTTGTGACTATACATCATTACAAAAGACTGATTCCTTACTCTTCTCAGGTGGAGAGTCCAACTGAAGTCCATGGATTAATGCCATTAGTAGTATTCATTTCAGTGAGCAATAGTAGACTTTGAAGTTCTCCTTGAACCTTAATTCAAGGAATGTTACAAGTATCAAAAACATATGGCTGAAAGACTGCGGCCGATTGCAGTTTAGCACAGATCCAGCCCCTACTTAGTGGGCTAAATCCATCATAAGTCTGTCTCTATTTCAAAGGAGAATGAGGCTCCTAACATGTTAAACAAATAGTCGTTTCAGCTGGATACATCTCACTAGGTTGTAACCACCTACAAATGGGGCACCATGTCGGATGTGGCTGCCTGAAATCCCTGGGCAGTCCATGGGGAAAGGCAGGCGCTCCCCAAGCACGACTTGCCCCGCTCCACCATTGCCTTCCAGAGCTGCTTTCCTTTCTCCCATAGCGGCAGACAAAGTGTGAATGGCTACATAATTTTCAGCCGGCCAGCATTAAGTGATACGAAATTTCGGTTCTCAACAAGGGGGGTGTCTGCCCAGAAGTGAGTTTTGCAGCTGTAAGCAAGCTGAGCAAGGAGCCCACTAACAAGTAAGCGCCTATGGCCAGCGCCAGGAGGAACCCTGCAACTCACGTTTCCCTTAGTCAGCACACAGACTGCAAGCGGATTACAAACTGCCCAGGCCAGAGGAAGAAAAATGTGCTGCTCAGAGCATCTGAAGTATTCAGAGAGCAGATATAATGAGTAATTCATGTAGCGGGGTTGATGACAACCACTTATCTGCTTTACCAGACATAGATGAGGTGCCATGGCAGCTAATGGGAGAGAAAGATAGGGTGAGAAAAGAGATGTGATAATGGGAGTCTGAGCAGAAACAATTATTTCCAGAGAACAGTTTCTTTAACTTATCCTAAACAATGGGATATTTCCATTGGGAAATGTCCAAATATTACCTACATAGTACTTGAGAACACTCATTCTAATAGCAAACAGCTGTTTGATTCAACTGCATTTATGCCCTTTGCTTAGTGTCCATGGACATTTGTATGATTCGAGTTTTGGTCAGCTGTTCAGGAAATGTCTGACCTTCTAAGTACGTATCTGTCCTGCACATGAAGATACTCTCTGTTTGACTTCAGTCAAGCATTATTCCTCGTTTCCCTCCTTCAAAGGCTTAATTCATTGTATCAGGGGGTAGAAATTACAAGATGATCATTGTTTCATGTGTAGATTGAAAATTTTAGGTCCAAATTGTTCTTGGGAGCCTCACATAAATTTATTCTTCGAAGAATTGTTTTAAAACTGTAAACTGGACTCAGGAAATGAGGGGCTCATCACACTGCATACATTTTTCAGGTGTAGCCTCTTGGAGTTGCCTTAAGGGTGCTGAATTTAGATGACGGTGCTTGCAAGAACCAATACATGATAGAATAGCTCAGTCTCATACATGTGAAGATTTCATCAAGATTATACTTGGGGTTTTTTTCAATTTCTACATGTGGGTGATACTTTTTTGTTCACTTACTTTTAATGGTGAGTGAAGGTCATCTTTGAAAGCCGTATAGGTGCCCTCAATGGTGAAATTTAGTATCAAGTATTTTAAGTCGTATTAGTACTTCTTACTATCTGGGATAAGTACCTGCTTAATTCAAAACCACCTGGAAGAGTTTTCTGAAACTGTTTCTTAATTTTCTGGAAGGAATATTGTTTTCTAACTCTATAATCTCCTAGTTAAAGGCCAAAAATATAGCTTATAAATGGAGGATTACTATTGAATTTATCTTGAGGCACATTTACAGACTTCAGATTGTCTTCATATGATACAGAGGAACAGCAACAGAAGCAGAGAAACAACAGGAAATGCGTTGCTGCCTTTCTCATCTTTCTTTCATGTGTTCATGAAAGACCATCTAAATTTCTTATTGATAATACTTGCTCTCATATAGGCTGGATACAAAAAATATAAAGGAAGACTAAGTTGCCTATTTTGAATAAATATTGCTTGGATTCTCTCATCCCATGTTCCAATTTGGTACACCAGAACAAAACATGATGAATTTTGAACATGCTAGAAATCTCTCTTATTCTTGGTAAATCCCTTATTTCTTTATCTGATTAAAGAAAAATACAAGCTAAAAGTTTTAGCTTTTATCAAAGCTTAAGCTTAATAAATATTACAATTACCTATCTCACTGTTTCCCACATAGCTGTAGTACAGTGCATGTTCCTCTGTTCTGGCACATATCTCTTGAGGAATTTTCTCCCACTAAAACCTACTGTAAAGGGGTGAAAAATTACTTATCATTGAGTGCATTACTCAGCTTCTGTGAATGTAAAATTTTAAAACCAACTGTCTTGTAAACTAGGGAAAAAAAGTATTATTTCTGCCTAAGTAAGCACTACACGTTCACTTAGGAACGTACTGCATATTAACAGGGAAATATTATATAAAACAAATACAAAATGAAAGAGTATAATCAGCCTTGTCGCTTGTCACTTGATCAGCTCACCCAAGATGTGGAAAATTTCAAAGACAGTAAGCAAATTCTCCTCCCAGATTCTCACCACACTAATTAACTTTGACTTGCTATTCCTTCTGTGAATACAGAGAACTTTGACTTCAGAGAAATCCCTAGCACTGCAAGATGAAATGATCTATAAATTCTGTTATTTTGTACAGTAAAAATGGGTGATGTATTTAACATAGGCAAATTAAAAGAGCTATCCCATGGTAATCAAAATATGAGCTATCAGTGTCAATTTTATTAGAAGTATTAAATAAATATATAAAAATGTGTAATGCAATGGTACAACTACACAGCTGTTCACATAGTAAATGCGAAAAGAAAATACACAGCCTTAAGTCTTTCCCTGTCATACATGTGTATGTAGCATATTGTTAAGTGGTTACATACTGTGCATGCTTAATTATAAACTAAGAAATAATAATATAGTGTGGCTTTTCTAGTACCTTAACCATGCATAGATATATTGATTATGGAATATCAGATCAAGATAATAGAATATTTTGCTGCAGCTATGAGGCTTGTAGGAAGAAGAAATATTTTTTTAACATGTCAACTGTCATAGTTCAAGAATTCAGACAAGCTTTCAGACATACAAAGCCATTCTTCAGAACTGAAATAAAAGCAACAGATTTCAAAGATCTGGGGTTTGGACTGGATGGTCTTTAAAGGTCCCTTCCAACCCAAACCATTCCATGATTCTATGAGTTCTGTAAGATAAATATGAACTGAGAATGATTGCTCAGAGTTTAGCTGGTTACGTACAATTAGATCACTGCTTAAAAATAAAGGTACTTGGTACCTGTGAAGGATGGGGCATACTGCAGGAGAGGGGAGAATGCATAAGATAAGGAGGAATTTCAGGCTTACCACCTCCTGGGGGAAGAAAGCAAGACTCGTACTTTATAACCAGTAGAGCACAGAGAGGTTAACAGTGAAGAAGAGAGTTTGTCAAAAATATATCTCTCTTAAGTCTCCAGCTTCTGGGATTGTGCAGAGTTATAAATGAGCCCATAGTTCCCCGGCTTATCTTCAGGAGGTTTCTCCTAAGGGTCAGGACTGAAGGATTAGGATGAAATGACCCTTTTGTGAGAAACATTGACCCACTGGCAAGTAGGTGTTTCTTCCTCTATAGGTATTTTGTGTGAATTCTTCCTGGGGCACAATGGTTATTTACTTTCCTTTCCTTGCTATCATGCACTGGATGAAGTATATTACATTCCTGGATACTCAGGGATAGTATCCAGGATTATTCTGCTTTAGTTGATATTTCTTCTGCAGTTGTGATGGACAAGAGTTACCGAGTTTTACATTGTTTGATTAGATGCAGTCTAGACGTGATTGGTATACTTTAGACTGCAAGGACTTTGCTTTTGATCACATGCTTGGTGGGACTGGAGAATGGTTTGAAGGCTAGGGTTGACAGCTCTGTGGAGATTTCTGGCCAAGTAAAATATTATCCTGTACGGGATATAAGGACTTAATGATTTTCTGCATAGATTACAAGGCAGAATGGTATGCGACAGTCAGAAGCGTATCACCAAAGGGAGCTCCCCACATAGTTCCTGAGTGTCTCTTCAAAATAATGCTTATTACTTTAAAGAGTTATTTCTGCATAAGGATGAAAGAAAAACAAAGGGTTTGCTTAAAAAACCCTAAATTTCACCAGCTGCACTCCTGCTGTATTTTTGCCAGTGACAAAACATACTGAGGAGAAACAGTATGTAACATGAAAAAGTGTGCATTTCTAGTAAGAAATTAAATAATGCGGAGAAAAGGCTATAATAAATGACAAATGCAAAGAGTAAATATTGCTAATGCAACCAGCAAGAAGTTAGGTGGGTTTTTTTTTTTACCCTGGAGAATTCACTCCAAAAAACATAAACGGAAATGCATCAGGTTTCACCTTTTTCTTAATGAAAGCATTAACGTGATGAACTTGCAGATGACAAAATTACCTCACTTAAAATATAAAAGCTCAAAATGTGGGGTACTAGGAAGGAAATGAACAAAAAACAAACAACCTAAAAATAAATAATTTGTTCTAAAGTCTCCTTGACTCTCACTAACACAGGAAAAGCTAAAAGAAAGAAAAGCATGAGTTACTAAGCTTTTCATTAAGGCATTATTTTGTGAGAAGGGGCACTTCAAGACAGCTGGGGGGTCTTGTATTTTTTCTTGTTTAGGACATCAGGGTGACAAAGTTAATTTCCACTTTTTTTGGCTTAATTTTATCTGACTTTTCTAAGGAACTCAGATACAGGCAATTGCTCTGCTAGTCCCGGCTCCCTCAGGTGTGTTTGAAACCCATGGCCCAAAGAGGTCAGGAAGCTATCTTGTTTCTGCAGATATCATGAATGGTTGGGTAGAAGGGAGCGACCAGCATCCTGCTGGGAGAGGGGAGCAGGTTGTCACGCCTGGCTCAGAGGATGGCTGGTGATGACTCACACCCAGGCCCGCTGCAGGCTTCCTCTTGCTCAGCCAGCACCCAGGGAGGGTGGCAGGTTTTTAGGCTGAAGCAATGGGATGTCAGTGGTGGGGAGAGCTGAGCATGTGGTGGTGAGGACCATGGGCTACATTTGCATTATCCAGCCACACAGCTCTGCAGATGCTCCTGGGCTCCGCTACTCCGGCTGCCCTGTGCGGCACATATCTTAGTTCACGCTGGAGCTCTCTTTCTGGAGTGAACAACTAGCTTGTTTCAGGAGCTGCTCACTCTGGCAGCAGGAGTCAGACCCTACCAGGCTGAGCCCCTGCAGTGCCATGTAACCCTCCAACTGTATCCAAGCAGGCTTTACCCAGGGTGCACAACATGTATTTTTGGTGTAGTTTTACAAAAGCATTGCTCTGGGCGTTCATGGCAATCCTCTTATTATTTGAGTGCCATGTGGTGGGGAAGTGGCGGTGCTGGAGAGGGCTGTGCCCCAGGGCAGGCACGTGGCACCACCAGGCCAGCTGCCCAGCAGGCAGTCCCTGAGGGGTCCCTTTAGGAGAGGATGTATAGACCAGAGGACTACCTGCCTGAGGTTATCTCAGTGAGAGAGAGGATCTAAAGATGAAGGACACAGACACTCAGGAAATCAAATTATATTATCGTGGTTTAACCCGGCAGGCAGCTAAACACCACACAGCCGTTCACTCAGTCCCCCCCAGTGGGATGGGGGAGAGAATCAGAAAAAAGATAAAACTCATGGGTTGAGATAAAGACAATTTAATAGGACAGAAAAGGAAGGGAAAGAAATAATAATGTTAAAAGAATATAAAAAACAAGTGATGCACAATGCAATTGCTCACCACCCACTGAACGATGCCCAGTCAGTTTCTGAGCAGTGGCTGTGCCCCAGTTTTTGTTCAGCATGATGTCATATGGTACAGAATATCCCTTTGGCCAGTTTGTGTCAGCTGTCCTGGCTGTGTTCCCTCTCAGCTTCTTGTGCACCTCCAGCCTCCTTGCTGGCAGGGCAGTATGAGAAGCTGAAAAGTCCTTGACTTAGCGTAAGCACTGCTCAGCAACAACTAAATCATCAGTGTGTTATCAACATTATTCTCATAACTAAATCCAAAACACAGCACTATACTAGCTGCTAGGAAGAAAATTAACTCTATCCCAACCAAAACTAGGACATACGTTAATTCCCCTGGTTATTGTACAAATTGCACACTAAAACATGAAGACAACTGATCATTGCCTCTATGTGCTGGGCTAGGGCTAGCAATCTTAAATTATCCTGATTTGGAAGTGGATGTACATTAGAAAGATCTAAGAAGTTGTCCTAACAGATGGGATCTGGCTTGGAAAGGGGAATCGTATTACTTTATGAAAATATAAACATGTTTAATATTTTATGCCACATTAGGAGTGCCTTCCAGCTTAAACAATAATTTAAATGGTCCTCAACAAATGTACAACAAACAGATCATGAAAATCAAAATCAAACAATAATTAAAATTTTAAAAAATCATGGGCTGGATTCATTAATTGCCTCTAGGATGGCTGTTGTATACATGTAGCTGTTTCTCATCCTTAACTAAGGCCAGCTTAAAATGTAACATTGGGAAAAGCAGCAAAATAAAGAAAAAATATTAGAAAATAAAGGGTTCACTTCTTTCTTCTGTGTTGACAAGGAGGATACCATATCAAGAACATTGACTAAGACTTAGAAAACTGTTTCTGAGAGTCTAATTGCTAAGATCATTCACTCCCCAAGCCTGTGGGAAGATTATTCAGCCATGAGCAGACTGTGTCACTGGTACACTCATATTTCCGTATCTTATCTGTGAGGAGCCGGCTCAACTAATGAGCATTTGCAGAAACTGGAATGTGGTACAGAGATACCAGAGTGACTCCTGGGTCTGCAACAGTACTGCCACTGGGTTTTCCTGTCCATGGTGTCTCTCAGGCTTAGGTTGTCCTAGATAATGAAGAGCTGATGGCATAAGCACTATATCATGTGGATAATGTTGGTGATATTTTTCCTCTTTTTTCATATAACCTAAAAACCATATTATTAGATGACAAGTGGTGAATATTTCCTGAAGTGTCGTTAATCTACCGCGGTTTAAAGGAATGATAAAAGTAGTGTGATGGTGTTGCTTTACAGGCACTCATTTATGGTAGTAAATTTTGTCCAGTGCACATAAATTAGGGTGGACAATTTCAGGCTTATATTTCTTACATCCCAATTCTTAGAATTGATGTCTTTTAAAATAAAATATTAAGATGCTGTGATTCCATGGACATGTCTTATTTAATGGTTCTACTGAATCATTGCAGTAAATATCGATTTAGGCAACTAAGTCTCTTGAGATAAAATTAGGCACTGAGAAACACACTCTGGCTACAAAAACATAGAGACATATTTAAAAGTTTAATAGTGCTCCTATTAAGGATTTAGAATGGTTGTTTTCTGCTGCTTTACTAATTTTTTTTTTTATTCTGTGGGAATGCTGGATATTTTAGAAGTCTTTGTAGAAAGCTTAGCACTGCAAGAATGACTGAGGTAAGTTACTGGCTCTTCGGGAGTTCTTTTCAACTCCTCTGATCTGTCATGGCCTGCAGATGTGACTTCTTGGGTATAATCTTGAGGACAAAGGTTTGGGTTCTGCATTAGGATCACACTGCCCATCACATTTACCAGTCACATCCAAAACATACCCGAGAACACCCTCTACACAAAAATGGGAAAAGATTGTTATAAGCTTGGTTCTAGAGGGGTTACTTTTCATCCACTGACACATAAAATTAGTCAATATTTTAAATTTTCATAGGTGAGCACTTAAACACATTATTTGGCTTTGTTGAATAATTTTATTAGTGATATTTTATATTCTCTCTAATGAACAATATTAATATGATTTTTTTTTTTCTTATGAGAAATGTCTTTTTTTCAACAATAACAGTCCTTAGCATATGTTAGAAATGGGGTGACAGGTTAGGATAAGAACCAACAACTCTCAATTTCTGTGTGTAGTGAAAGAACTCCTAGCAAGTGTCTTTGCTTTTAGCCTACTTTTGTCTGCTTACAAAGAACTTTACTTGTCAAGAATTCTAGGTACCTACTCTTCAGCTGGAAAGAATAGCTGGCCTCCAGTCTCCCACAGGGAGAGCTGAGAATTAAAAAGATCTTTTAGAGAACCTAAGAATGGCTTTAGCTCCTTCAGCAGCTGAACAAGGATTTATAACAAAAGTGCAAACACACGTGCTACAACTCATAGTGAAAAGCTGTCATGATACCACAGTATTTGCAGTCTAAAAATCAGCATTTCCAGGCAGCCTCTTGCACTTCATAAATGCTTTTGATGTACAAATAATTTCTGGCATAGCTCTTGTTAATTCTTAACAAATATTTTAGAATTATAACCTCCTGTTACAAATGCAAATTAAATGTGTGTGCTGGAAGCTTTCTTTTCAGTACATAGTGTACAGCAGTATGGGCAGAGGCTGTCTCAAATGAGCTACAAAATTGTTAGCAATGAACATTACATGCCGTAGGCAGGTTTGCACCTGGCTACCTCGACTCTGTCAACTTCCTTGTGTGCTCAGGTATTGTTGGTGATGGGGGCCTTTATAAATGCACATGATAACAACTATTGCCAGTGCCAAATTCCTCAGCACGAACCGTAACAACTTCTGAGCTTCTTTATTGTCCAGAAGAACTAATCGCTACTTGGAAGACATAGGTTTGTACTTCTAAGGCAGTTTCAGCCGCTGGATGTAAGTGCAAGTCATAGAGCTGTAAATCAAACTTTCCTACCCAGCACGCTGAGAAAGCCAGTGCCCCAACACCACTCATCATTCCAAGGAGGAGACCTCATCACCCAATTCTTCCTGCACAGTCTCCCCCTCCTCCAGTCCTGTTGGCCTCTTTTTGCACTTGCCCTTTTCTTCTTTGACCTTCAATGACACAATTACATCTCCAATGCCATCATCCATCGTAACTATCTCCCTTTCTCCCCCCTGCCCCATCCCCTGCGCCCTTCTGCCTCCACTACATGTGGTTCACTGTGGGGATCCCTCTTCTCTCTTTGTTTACCCTTCCTTCACTCCAGCTGCCCTGGACCTTCAGTTTCTCATGTCCTTCTGGCCCCTTTTGCCAAGGGAGGGACTTTGCTGAAAAGGTCTGCCCATTTGAAAGGATAAGGGATAATAGTTGTTCTGATTCCTGCCTTATAGCATGCTTTAAGAATGCTATATTCTTAGGACTGAGGCATTTAAAACATACATATTGTATGCTCATACCTTTGTCTTCTGTCCTGACAGTTTGAACTGGGCAAAATTTCCATTTATCCACATTGCTTCATCCCATATGTTCTCTGCCTGGTCTAGCTGCAGCCTCTCCCTGGGCATGTGCATAAGCAGCTAGAAGTTGTGGGAGCATAACCCAGTTTCCTGCTGTCCACCCCAGGGAGAAGAGAGGCAAAGCTGTGACCAGAGTGACTGCACAGAAGATTCAGTGAATTCCCAGCCTCACGCCTTCCCACTCCTGCCCTGTTCCAGAGACTCTCCAACAGCATCTGTGTTTACTTCTTTCTGCCCTGTGGCATCTTCTTATAGTCTCTTTTCCTCTTTTGCATGCTGGAGAGCATGTCATCAGCAGCTCTCTCGTTTTCTCTTCTGTTGCACTGAGCATGCCTAAGCCCCCTCACAGCTCTTGTCCTGCCAAGGCTATGAAAGACGATGCATTCATCGCTTCCCCTCGTTCACGCCATCCTTAACAACAACAACAACAACCACAACAACAAAATCCTTTCTGTCCCAGCCTTGTTCCTCTGTGCAGTTTTCAGCTTATTTTTAGTATGCCTGTGTTTGTCATTTGTGAGATTGGCTGCGCAAAAACTGTAGGTGTAAATTTAGTAAAAAGACGTCTGTAGACAATACTGCACTTGGCACCATGATTTTTTAAAATGTAAAGTACAGTTGGATGTCCATATCACAGGTTTTGGGTGGTACCTAGCAAGGCTTTAATTTTAAGGTTAGGTTCCTACATCCTTTTCCAGGTGAGACACTAAAGACAAATACCCATGAAAAATCTGAAAGGAAGAGACATCTCAGACTGGTGTGCAGTCCCACTGTAATACTCAGCCAGGATTTTTCAGAGCCAGATGAAAGCATGACAAATTGGTGGGGGGAAGGGTCAGTCAGTTGCAGGGGAAAAACCACAAAGTTTGCCCTCCCAGCTACCTTCATGGACTGGCTGACATTCCTGCTGCATGACAAATGTGTGGGCATCATTTTCCCAAGCTGGGAGGAGAAACAACAAGAACGTTGGAGAAATGAGATGAGGCCAAGAGTATGATGGATGGGTTTAGGGAATAAAACCCTCCTTTATGGAAGGATCTGGGCTACTGATAGATATCCATAAGGGAAGTGGTGGTGAGGGAACCAAAGATACTACACTAGGTGGGAAACATGTCAGGCATGCTGAGAGGAGGCAGGACGGCAAGACACAGGTTGCAGGCTCCATAAAAAAACTTATGTGAGTGAGACATTGCTCGTCTATAGAGGCTCACATGACCTTTTACAATTCTTCAACACAGACATTGCTGAATCCTCATTGATCAAGTCTCCATACTCTTGGTTTTGTCCTCTATCTTTTCTGGGCTGTCTGTGATGCTTGGGTGTTAGAGAAGGAAAGCAGCCCAGTTTATGACTTCCACCTTGCAGTATTGCTGCTCAACATGTTTAATCTGCTCCCAGTGCTGACTGTTAGTCCTATCAATAGCCAGGGGTGCCAGAAATGGCACAATAATGGTGAACAACCGTGGTGGTGTGGCAAAAATTGAGGTTCCTGGAGGCTTTCTTCCACGCACTCTTGAGAATCTCTGCATGGTCTTCTGACTGGCTACCTGCATGTCAGGGGACTTCCTTAGCTTGACAGAGCACAGATGAGCTGTGGAGAACAGCTACCAGGGTTAAAGAGCACATATGGTAAAATAAAGTATCCCAGCTCCCAAGGACTAGGGGCTACAGAGGAGTGTACAGGAGACACAGAGAGTTGTCCCAAAGAACGTTCAGCTGCATTTGAGTATTCCTACTTGGGATGTGCTACTTTCACAATACATAATGAATAACTGAGAAGGCAGGTTAAAGTGGATATCATTAAAGCAAGGCTTGCAAGTTCAGCCTGTGTTCATCTCTAAACAAGGGAGGGCAGCAGTTTTTTTTGATAGTCGGGGTCAACTGTCTCACATATTTCTGTCTCACCCCTCCTCCCACTCCTGTGGGAGGATGCAGCTGTGCACATCCGGAGGAAGCTGGGAAAGGAGAGAGGTTGATCATTAGGCTTTCTAGATCCCTTATTGCCAGGCCCTCAAGAATCTGCTCTGCCAGTCCCTCCAGAGCAGCCTTTCTCCAAGATGTCATAGGAAAGCTTTAGGTATGGATGGGAAACAGCTATGGGCATGCATGCAAACATACCAGGTAATGCCTGCGCTGCAAACTGAGCTAAAGGATCCTTCAGGTTGCAAATTCATATGTTCAAGGGTTTGGAAATATCAGAATCATGGTTACCCTTGGCGATGTAAGCCTGGAAAAGCATCGTCAGTTTTGTGTATGTCCTCCCTGAGAGACTCAGTTCTTTGTGGCAGGTCTAGTGTGTGATGTTCCTCTTGGCTCTGAGCAAGTCCATCATATACATCAAAGACTTATGAATCTGTCAAGTCTGTCAATGGGCTTTCTTAGAGAAAGCAAAAGATATTTTTATAAAGTCCACAATTGCTGATTCCAGATTATCTTTAGAAATGTTTAAGCAAGATAAATTTAAAGAGGGAAATGGTTAATATTAGCTAGACTGCTTGTGTTTCAGTATTTTGAAATGGCTGAGTTCTTTGTGGGTTTTTTGTTTGGTTGTGGGTTGGGGTTTTTTTGCCTTGAAAATGGACTTATACTTTTAATCTGATGTAAAAACTGGAAATGTTTACCCAAGTCATAGGTAACTGAAAGTTAAGTTATAATGGACAATTTTTGGCAATCAAAATATAAATGTTTATACTACTTGGCATATATCTACAAATATATTTATTTACGTTGTAAGCTAAATGAATCAAAGTGCCTACTGGAGGTAAATATGCAAGTAGTCCATGAGATCTGCAGCAAGCTAGACCAGTGGAACAACAGAAGCGTTTCTTAAACTTATTGGCAATTGGCCCTGAAATGAGAAGCTACAATCAATAGACTTGAACAGTTTACACACCACGACAGAAAAATAAACAGAGCTTTGTATGGCTATGTGCTCAATTTCCTTGTTTACTGCAAGGCTGTATCTTGAACAGTCACATTTCAGCTCTATTTTTAGGCAACATTTATGGAGAGGAACCACAATACCCAGAGCTACTGTGAGCTGTGCGTTTCCCAGGGAGACCTCAGGGAGCAGCTGATGTCTTGTTTGCTCTTCCAAAGAGGGTAGCTCTGAGCCCCCTCTTTCCTGCCACCTCCCTCTGAGAAAGGCGAGGGGGGAAGTTTCTTCCTTGTACCCCTTGGGATGTGGCAGGGGCATCCTCGTGGGTGAGCAGGGCTGCCAGCACTGACTCCACGCCACACAACCCTATAAACAAGCTGCCGAGAGCTGCTGGATGAAGCGGAAATTGCATTTTGCAAAATAAGCCCAAAGTTTAATCATTCTTGAGGTAACATACATAAGAAGGAAATGAAACTCTTCTCTAGAAGAGTGAAGTATTTGCTTATTGTCTGAGGAACTAAATATTGTGAAAAGGAAAACGGGGTCTATAAAGTATTGTATCAGTTTGTTACACAGCTCAGAGGGTAAACTTGCCTTTAACTAACTATAGACATAGTGATAGAAACCATCCCTTGGTGCAAGACTTGAAACCGAATTTAAAATGAAAGAGTTGATGTGATTATACCATAAAATTCAGTCATACTGAAAATGAAAGCAAAACCCATGAAGGATTCACATGAATCCTTCAAGTGACATTAACCTCATGAAAACTCCACTTTGCTATTGTCTGCAAGCGTTTCAGGAGGGGGAGGTTTTAGTGCTGAGGAAGCACACAGTTTATTTAAACTTCCCCTCCAGCAGCTGTCGATGGGTTTGAAACTTCCCCGCATCCCCTCAGGGGCTCCTGGGTGAAGGTGATGATTTTGGTTCAGTGCCTCAGGGGATGCGCACTCTCACTGCCCTCTTAAGAGAGGTAATCTGACTGCTGGGACTTTTATATGGCATAGCTAACACAAATAAATCAATTTAACAAACACTGCTTTTCCCTTTTCCCCTAAATGTGTTCACGGATGCCTGTGGCAGCACATAGAGGTCAGGCCGAGCAGCTGTTGCCATCATAATTTCCTATTTTCAGTTACACTTGACAAAACTGCGTTTTTTCTCTCCTCTTGGAAAGACCAATGTCTGATCTCTGCTCAAATTTGCTAAGTAAATAAAACATTGGGTGGTGTCCCTGTGGACATTTAGGAGTGTAAAAAGTGGCAAAGTAGGGTTGTTTGAGCTGCTGTAGACTGAGGGCAATCACTCCCATGGCACCCGTCTCTGCGCTGCCTAAAGGCAGCCAAAGGGCCTCTCTCTGAAGGCAACACATATTCAACCATCTACATTTGGACAGATGACCCTCACCCTTTAGCTTTTATTCCATTTTCCCCTTCAAAGATAGAAAAATTATTATTATTGTTGTTATTATTATTAGCTATTAAGATTATATTCCAATTTTTATATTTTAAATATAATATGTACAAATACTGCAAAAATATGGGCAGCTCTTAGCTATTTTTATACCTATTTGGTTATAACAACGGCTTATAACTGATACAGAGTCACAGCCAGTTTCCCTTTCGTGGTGGTGGTATAGTTCAAAAGCCCTCTGGTTTTGCACCTGACAAGCCAAAGACATATACATTCTAATCTTGTCCAAAAAGAAGATTGTACCAATTTATCTCAATCTTTTCTAAATTGAAGTAGTTAAATTGATACCTCTGTGTGTGTGCCGCTGATGGTGTTCATCTACACTTCCCTTTCAATTAATCTCTCTGGCAGTTGCAGCACATCCTGCCTACCAACCAGTCCTTGTGTGGGCTTGGGAGAAGTTCAAAGACGGTAACTAGAAAAGGACTGGGCTGCAAACAAGGCAGAGCAGAACTGAAACTAAAGTCCCAATGTATTTTGCTTATTGCTCAAATCTCTTTTGCAGTACGACGTCTCACCGTGCACCAAAGTAGGAGGCTTGCCAACAGGGACTGTTTGAAGCCTGTTTGATAGACCACATTTTCTAATGCTGTTTAAATACTTTGCCCTTTCTACAGTTGCAGTGCAGAAATAATTAACATTTACCAAATTCTAGCAACAATTTGTCTTTATAGGACTCGAGCTTAATAACCGCCTTCAAACTTCTGCTCACAGTCATTCTCACCTCTCTCCTTAGCATTCAACTTGACCAACATTTAAGCAGACAGATGCTGGCACTCCCATCACACTGGTTCTGCTCACCCCCAGTGTCTTGTCCCTGTCCCTGGGCTCCCTGTTTCTTCATGCTATTGTAAATATTTGTGCAGTTGTTCAAGGAACTGATATAGCTGGGGGAGGGGAGGGGGGAAAGAAAGAATAAAGGTTGCTTTCAACCATATCAGTCTCCTGATGCTATTTTGCCATCTGTATATAGAACCAGTTTTGCTGGCAGAGGGGAGGAGGTAGCATGGCTGAACATGATGGTTAGAGGCAAGGGGAGAGCAGAACATCTTTCAGTGGCTGTGCTGACTTGGAGTGTTTCTCAAACAGTACACCCTTCAGTTCAACCTTTTATTCTATGTGACACCTCCTAAGGAATTCTTCACAATCACTGATATTTGTCATGTTGATGAAATGCATCTAGTGGCACCTCCCCCTGGCAGCTGAGCATGTCTGGGGCTGACTCTCACTGCCTGGGATGCCACGTAGGAGTCCTGGCCACTGGGGTTCAACCCACAGTTAGCATCAACTATTCGGTGGTAACAAATGGGCAGAAAGACTTTGCCGTGGCCTGTCTGAAAGACAGGAGTAAACCAAAAGCTTATTTTTGCTTACATGTTCCTGTAATTAAACCACTAGCACACTGAAGTCCTAATCCAATTGAAAGTTCTTTGATTACAGCATTTAAAAATGTGCCTTCATTACGAACTCAGTAGGCCCACTTAATTTGTAATTATAAACATTAATAAGTGGTATAGGAAAATCAGGGCAGCCTGGAGGATTTGGGGATGGTAACTGCTACTAAGAAGGATACAGATGTGTTGCTCTTGAGTAGCAGTGATCAGAAGCTGCTACCAGGCAACCTGGGACCTGAGGGGAACCTCCTGGGATGTGGGGCAGGATCTACCTCATCTCATCTCCTTCCAGAGGGAGAGGAGACTTGCGAGGGCCTCCTCACCACCATCTGCTCTGAGCACAGACAGAGCAGCCCCACGGGAAGCAGAGTGGGGCCACGTGCTCTTTTCCTCAGGGGTGCCAGAGAACCAAGTGCTGGCAAATGACTTCCATAGCAAATTTAGTTAAAAGTCTTTCAGACTGGCTTTATCCCATGCATAGATACAAGAGACATTGGGCCATCCAAATCATTGAACAAAAGAAGACCCAAGCCCCCAGCTTTGTGTCAGCGCTTTTTGGAACAGGGCAGAGAAGTTGTGATGGTCATGATTCAGCATGGTCTTTGGTCCCATACCTGCCTTTTTATTGAAGCCTTATTTGAGGTCACTGGGATAGGACTTAGGCTTGACTCAACTAAGCTCTGGCTCTTGCCTGCAGTTTTCCCACCAGCTACTTTGCTGGTCCATTATTGGTTCCAGATACCAAAGTAAAAGGACAGGAAAATGGACCACAGACTGGCGACCGTTTCAAATTACACAAAGTAATCAAATGAATCTCCCTTTATAATGCCAGGAGTGAAAAAGTGGTGATAAAGCAAGAGTTAGTTGAAAAGATTATGGATTAATCATAAAATAGTATTAAGGGCACTCAGAAAACCACAACCCATTTTGGTAGAAGAAAGGTCTAGTGATTACTGCTGTTTCATGGCTTACCTGCTAGCTCTACTAAATTGCCATTTTGAAGGCAGGTGGAATTTGAGACAACGGCCTAGGCAGGGTTTGTAGGCATCCATCTCCCATCAGTGCAAGCTCTGAAGTAGAAAAGGTAGCAGATGAGTATGCAATAGTCTCGAGGTCTTGAACTCTACCTGTTATTTCCATCTCAGAGAAGAAGGCTTCCCATGCTCAGTGGGAGCACATCTAGCACATTGAAGGGCAGCATGGGCCTCCTTCAGAGGAAATGCTCTAATGCTTTAGGAGGCTGGGAAGCAGATGTTCAAGGTAAGGGATAAAGTTACTGTAGCTGAACATGTTACTTTCCATCACCTGAGGTAAGGTAACTTGTTCTGAGCATGCTTCAACTGAAAGGTATTGTGCCTTGATAAAAAACCTCTCCCTGGAGGTTCAGCCAAGGCTCTGCCCCTTCCTGTCCTTCTGGCCTCATCTGTGCCTTCCTGCTCTCCCCATCAGTGCTCCTTTGATGCTGATGTGAGCCAGATCAGGGAACCAAAATGGCAGAAAGCAAATCCCTTCTGCTGAAGGGTGAGTTTTAACCGACTCCCAGCAGCACTGGAGGAGCCCCAGTGTCAGCGAGGAGGAGGAGGAAGGGTGGGAACGGGAGCTGGGCACAGCAGAAGGGGAGTGGGACTGCCTTTTCAGCTGCATCAGGTTGTTAGACAGGCTTCGCTGTAATGTCAAACCACACCTTGAGTTACGCCATGCCACCGTTGAGTCTGGCTATGTGAGTGTGTGGGATCAGTTACCAGCAGCTACCTGACAGGCGGTAACATGGCCATCTGCCATTGCTCTGTTTTACTGTCATACTGTTAATGCAATTGCCTTCTCATTCAAGGCTAGCATTACCTGCAGCCGTAAAGGAAGTGTTCCCATTACAGAGTGAGTCCCATTAGCTGCAGGGGTAGACCTGAAGAGTTTAGACGTCTGCGTGCAGGCCAGCCTACAGCTGCGTTCTTGCCAAATGCAGTCAGGGATGCTCAACTAGAATTACAGAAATGTAAAGCACACACTAAGCATGCATGCCTGTGCAGCAGTGTTACAGAAGAGGCTGAGGTAGAAGAACATTTTAGGACAAGTCTGGTCTCTTCTAACTGTAGACATCTACAGTGTAGACAGCTACACTGATGTAACTGGCAAGGCTCCCTTTGGAGTCAACTGGAGAGAAGCAAGCCCTTTGAGGATGCAGTTCATCCCATCCTGGTGTAGATACACCCAGCTAAAGGTGATAAATACTCCCCTGAAATCTTAAAGGGGCTAAATTCTCTATAGGCAACTGTTTTTAAATGAGAGAGTTGTGCCCTATGAGGACCTGTTTCTTTCCAGCTGACACTGCAGAGAGCCTTCAGTGGCTTGCTGGCGCACACACTTGGCCAGAGGAATCCCACCATTTCTCTCCCAGGATCTGAGGGTAAGCAACATATTTCTCCATGTTTGCAGAATCATAAATATATTCTCATTGCAAAGCAATAACTAAAAATTGCATCAGACTCAGAGGGAAAGGTAGTGATGAAAGAAGGAACTGCATTCCGTTCTCTGAAGGACAAAGAACAAAAAGCTTTTGAAAGAAGAAGAAAACTGCCACATATTCAGCTTTGTTCTGGACTGATGCAGATATTTCTATGCAGTGGGGTGCTGACCACACAGCTGCTTCTTTGCAGCTAAGCCTTGACACCTGTAATGAAGTTTGTTTTGGTTTGTTTTGCCATTAACCTCTTAAGATGTATTTTTTTTTACTTAGAAAAGTGTTATTTGGCTCCCTTAAAAGCCAAAAGTAGATGCTACTCAATTTTTATTCTGAACATTAATCTACATTTAGGGCTGTGTAAACCCCCAAGGCAATAATTGTTCAGAAATAGCACTGTACTGTTCAGTGTGGAAGCTCAGGCCTCTGTTACAGTGTTTTGCCAGCTAGAAGAAACTGCCAACACACCTACGTCTCCTGGGGTTATAAAGAGGCAAAGTATTCCTTGCTGCCAGAAGAAACCCCTTGTGCAGACACAGTTACACTAGCAACATAGCTCTCCCATTGATAGCACTCGTTTCCTCCAAGGGGTGGTGGTTCTGCTATAGCAGTGAGAAGCGAAGGTTTGTCAATTTAGCAGTAGCTGCAGGAGGGATGTTTTGTCAATAGAGTGCCCAGGTTAGACTTTTGTACAGCTGCAGTACCAGAAGTGGTACCTATTGTGCTTGACCTTGATGTCTGTACGTTTTATTTCTTTTGGCAAAGGTTTTGACTGCTGATTTCAACTCACTCATTCTGGAGCTGTTGGTGATGGGCTACTTAGCATATTAATGGCAATAAACGCTCTTCAAGAGTTTTTTTAAACAATCTCAGTTCATCACAGATCGCTAAACTTCCCTTGCATTATTTTATTAAATAGTATGCAGTATATTCAAATTACATTTATTCTTAATATGTCTGAGATGCTTACGTAAGTGTAAAATATATGTTTAAGAAAAAGTTCTTCTCCCTCCTTAACTTTGGGTTCAATCTGCCGTTTAGTTTAAACGAGGGGACACAACTGGCCATGGCATAATGACATTTATCTGGTTTTATAAAAAAAACCATGCACTCCTGTAATATTTTTGAAAGGAGGTAGGCATACACTCTGACAGCTTCTTTCTCTTTGAGAAAAGTGTGTATCCTCTTGCCTCTACTTCTGCTTGGGACGAGAAAACATGCAAAACAACGTTGTCATTTAAGCCAGCTGCTAATATTCGATCCTCCAAGGGTTAAATAATGTCATTGCATAGTTTCACTTCCTCTCCATCAGAGACAGAACTACACTGTATGAAATAATTTGTTTATATGCCTTTCCTATTCCAGACAGACTTACAGAGCACATTAGTATGATTACTGCATCAAACACTCCTGCATTCCTTTAGCACAGGTCAATTGAAAATTAATTTTTTGAGAAGGATTTTTTTTTTGACCTCTTCTCTAAATGGAAGTGATCCTCAGAAAGTTTTTATTAGATAAGTAATTGGCCTGGATATAAGCCTTTGCCCTGTAGAAGCATTTTCAAGTGTTTGGAGTGATAAACTGCGTCTCTAGAGACTAGTAATCCAGCAGATTGCTATGATTCTGTCTGTGGCAGATGTGATAGGTACGTAAGTTCAGGTATGCATTTCAGGTGAGTAAATTTAGGCTACTATTAAACAATCACTTTGGATAATGTAAAGGAAAATGCTTTTAAAGAAAAAGTTTTATGGAATATATATGCCTGTTGGATCATAAATAAATGACTGCTCGAAGAAGAGCTCATTGACAGCTCTCAGCAGCAGCGTGCGTGACCATGCTATAGATACATTCAGTATGAAGCACCTGAATGGGGACAGGGTGGGGACTAGGGGGGAAACCGGGGATGTAAAAGGCTCATTCCAGACTGTGCTGCAAGATGCTCAGCATTCATACTCAGGCTATACTCTCTACTTGGTTGTGGAGGAAATAGTGACAAGATTGGTGACAAACTCCAAGAACTTTTTTTAAATTACTCTGAGGAAGGGAAGCAGGGCAGAAGAGTCAGGGGAAAGGTATGGGAACAGAAAAGAGATGCTGGGGGAAAGGGAGGAGAAAGAAGAATTTCTTCTACTAGACTAACCTTCCTCTCCTCTGTAGTCTTCTTCGGGCAACCTAGTCTTGCTCTAGGGACAGCTGTACAAGCTGTAATTTGATGCAGGTCCTTTGCCTGACCCTTTTGTATTCCCTGCTACCTTATTTCCTCTAGCCAAAATAAGCAGGAAACATGCCTGCAATATATGTATTTAAATGGTGCAGATGATGATCCTGTGGAGAGAATGGCCTTGCTTCTTGACTCCACCACCATGCTTCTCTGCCACAGTAGGTCATTTCCATTTACTATTTCAATGCTGCTCCTCTCCCACAGCGTGAATTGTCTTCTCTCTGCCTGCCTTGAAATGAAGTCAGGCACCTCCCCAGCCCGGGACGGCAGGCTGCCACCCAGGTTTTGCCAGCGGCAATTTAAAAGGAAGGTGGGCAATTCATTGTGTGGCAGGACTGGAAAAGGCTCTTCAGCTAGAACAGAGGCATTGTGGTGAAAATTTCTTGCATCGGAGAAATACTTGAATGTTCTTAATTTCAAGGAAACTGTTGGTAGTTTCTGCTACCACTGCTGCCACTGCTTTTGTGAGTTGTTTGCCAAGGATTTATTATGCACGTGTATTCAAATAAAGGCCATGATATTTGCTCAACAGCAGGAGAGCATTAGTGTGTGACAATGTTCTCTTGCATCCATTCCCCAGCATCTGGCCAAAGCAACCTTTCCACGCACTGTATAAAAAAAAGTGCCCTGAGCTAATGTCTCTTAAAGATGGCAACTCAGAACTTTCTTCTGTAGTTTCCTCTAATGCTGTTATCTTGATACGCATTTTCTTAACCAATTGTGCTATAATCTGCCTTTCATGTGCATGATCTCAGCCTCTGAGCAGTGCAGAGTTTACAGCCAGGTAGAAATGGAGACACCATCACGTGGCATTAGCTTGGTTCCTCCACCCCAGGAACATGCCTCCAGTTCAGGCCTTGCACAACAGGCACAGAATAAAACTACTGAGGGAAGGGAAAGTTTGCTTAATGCTGAATGGGGAGTAAATAATAAAGTCCATACCGCATGATGATTCAATGGATGAGGGAAATGCTGAAAACTTATAGAGACCCTGTGGAGGAAAAAAAGGAGACATGAAGGACTGATGATTGACACTTAGTATTTGAAAGACCTATAAACAAATCCTAGTTAACTCTCTCTTCTGGGTGAATCACTGCCACTAGTATTAAAATGTCAAAAGATACTAATGTTCAAAATGATTGCTGAGATGGCAGTTCTTTTCTAAATCCCTGTTTTCACCTGCTCCGTATCTTACCTTTGGAAGTGAAATGTGTCCATTAGCCTTGTCTTGGAAATGAAAAATTGGGGACTTTTGAAACTCAATTTTAAACAATGCTGCCCAGCACAAAATAGACTCAGTTGTTCTTCTGAAAAATGTGTGGCTGCCTGACATTTTCTGGCAAAGCTGCTGGCTTTATAATTTTCAGTCTTATGATTTTGACAGGTTGGGGAAAAATGTGAAAGGAGAAATACTACATAGAAACTAGGGCTTAGGAAAAATTGTTCCTTGCCAATTTGTATTTGGCAAAAGTTAAATTTTGGTTTTTATATTCAGAAAAAAAAAAGGAATTACTGGTGACACAGATACTCTTAAAAAGAGTTTTGAAACCATTCTTTCACTTGCAAATAAGTATCCAATTTTATTAAAGGAGTTATTTGGAAGCATCCTACACCTCCTGTATAGGCATGATCATACAAGTCTTGTACTCCGTGAGCGCTGCTCAGCTGTGCCTAGTGGGAAGCCCAAAACCCACCTAACCTGCCAGCGGGTTACCTGTGGTTGGGTTGGCAACACTAGAGCTGGGGGGAAAGCAAACACTCGGGGTGTCGCGGAGACAGGACCGCAGCCTGAGCAGGGTAAATTGCAGGCCTTGTGGCAATCGGGGCTTCGGAGAACACACTTACTGTGGCCTGGATAAAATGACTGCAAATGGAATTTAAAAAAAATAAGGATTTTTAAGCTCCATGATGGCGGAGAGGAAGTGCTCTTTTTTTGTGCCTCTGCGATGGAAATGGCTGCTCGTGAATGATGACTCCATCAACTGAAATTTTTGCCTGGAAACATAGTTATAGATCAGTAGCTGAACTGTTATTAACAGAAAAGCAGAACTTTTGTAACAGAGCAGGTATCCTGCTTCCGGAGCAGGGATTTTCTATCTGTGACCCGCAGTCTCACTGGGCCCTGTAAGGCGAAGGTGAGCAATAGCTCCCTGCTCTGCTGAACCTGATTAAAGTGTTTCCAATTAACAGCTCAACAGTAACGGGGGGACTGTGAGAGGCTGTAAAGGCTGATAGCAGTCCACTTTTTAAAATTCTTTAGGAATCACTGTTCTCACAGCAGAGGTGTGTCTTTTAACTATGTTTTAATTGAATCCCTTTTATAAATGGTTAAGAACACGCTGTTAGGTAGCCGATCAGTTCTCCACCTAGGCAGTAACCTCTCGCTGGCACAGACTCATTTCATTTCAGCAAAGTACTTAAGTACATGCTTAACTTTAACCACCTGAACTGTCCCACTGGAGCCATGGAGATGACTCATGAACTAAAGTTAGGCCCCTGCTTGCATATCTTGCTGACTGTGGGCTTCTGCAGCATCCACTGCCAGATGTTTGGGAGAGGAAATGAAAGAAACTCTGTAGTGGACAGTTAAGGGAATAATTTACTAACAGAGGAAACTTTGTATTGCTTCCAAATATCTGAAATGTGATCTAATGTGACTGTAGATATTTTGGTAGTCCAGACATAGGTTTAAACCATTTTTAGTCCAACTCAGGTCTTGATCTTTTATGTTCATTCCCCTGGTTTCTTCTTTAATGCTCCAGACTGTCTACATCGGGCTTTACCAACTTTGGGCTTTTGTCCTAATTTATGCATGCATTAATATTCTTCATGCACTTACCATTAAATAGAAAATTGCTGGGTAAGAATGTATTATAGAAGAATGAAAAATGCTATGCTCAGTAGAGGTAACCCTGTGTTGTAGAAAGGCTAGATTAAAAGATGGTAGGGTTTCCAGTATACCTCTACTTTAGCAATCCATACACTGGTTTTCTTTTATTTTTTCCTTTCTAGCATACTCATCTTTCATTTGCATTGTCTTCCGATAGCTCCTTAAGGGAACATGGCACAAGCTATGCACAAATAGCAGTGTTGGGATAGTGTTAACAGGAGACTTCAGCCTGAAAATCTCACAACAATTTTCTATGCCATAAGCAGCACTCATTACAATGAGGTCTTTCATTCAGATTATACAACCCTGCACAATGACACTGGTCAGCTAATACAGTCAGAGCTCAGTTTTAAATGCAACCCTTCCCACAAATCAACATGCAGGTGGGATACCTCCGATGTATCCTATATAGGATGAATGAGACAATTGTCACCTGCTAGGACCTCGTGCATTTTGTAGAAGTGCTGTTTGTTTGTCTAGTTCTGGGTTATGTGGGTTTTAGAGAAAAGTGTTGCAGACTTGTGGCAGGCTGACATAATCTCAGAGAGAACAAGTGAAAGATTTATTAGGGGAATCTCCTTCTCCCTGAATACAGCTTTCTCTGAGGGTTGACACTTCATTTCTTCCCAGTACCACCCCAAGGGTTTTAATTCCCCAGATGATGGCAATAGAATAAAACTCGGCTATCTCCTGTCTTCTTCACCAGTGTGGACATAGCCCAGTGCCTCCTGAAACCCCCCGGACTGTTCATACACAGATGACCATCTCAGATTTTAGCCAAGTTACTTCCACTGGGCCAAATTGTCTAAGTTGCTGTTCCATTTGCTGGTAATTTCTGCACAGAGGTCAAGCACTGCCTGGGTCTAATGCTTACCTTAAAAGCAGGTTGCTCCAGCACAGGCCTGAGACTGACTAGAAGGGGACTGCGTAGGAAGCCTTGTCTTGCTACTGCACGGCCGAGGGATTTTCTGCAGGGGAGTGGAGGCCTGCAAGACAGTCCTTTCTGCAAGCACCAGCTTCATTTTGAAAAGCGCTGGAGAAATAGTACGCAAGAGGCCACACTCAAAATATAACCGACTGCTTTAAATTCCTTCTGTATGAGTTCTGCCTTTCCTTAACGTCTATGGGAACTCTGCCAGTAATTGCCCTTGTGCTACAGTTTCTCCCTTTATATCAGTGTCCAGCAAAGCCTGATCTCCACATTAAGTCAGAAGATGGCACAGCACTGATTTCTAGTCTGAAACAGCAATGTTATTGTGAATATATACCTTATTCTTGACCTTACTTTCATCCTATATGACAGCTACTTTTAGTTCTGTCATATCCTATATGGCAGACCTCTCTTCCTTGCTGATCCTAGAAGGGAAACAAAGGCTTGTTGTTTCTTTGAAGTATTAGAGTTACTCTTAGTTTCCATCCAGAAAAGCCCTTCCCACCATTTACTCTGTCCAGGCAAAGATCATAGATAGCAGTGGATGAAACATTGACTGATATTTTAGAAAGTTCCTCCACTGCTGTTCAAGCAGAGGAGAGAAGAGGGGAATAAATGGCTACACTTCTTCAGTCCAACCAATTTGGTACCCCTAATTGCCTAAAAAGTCCTTAAGATGTACCCTTTTTTTGAATTTTTACTCAGCTTGTGGTCTACTTGCATGCCTATATGACACGCACAGCCACCATCAGTATTGCTCCATACTGAGTCTGGAATATAATTCAGAACAAAAATGAAATACTCAGCTGGGCAAGGGCATTCAAAAAGGTCATATGCTTTTTTTCTCTGAAGGAGAAGGAGGGTTTCTGCAGTAGGTAGTTTCTCTCTTTTGTGGCTTTTGAGCAGGGTTTGACCAAGGAGCCATCCCTGCGGGGAATTCTCACCTTGCTCCAGGCAGCTGCCATCAGGGCCAGCAGCTCTTGCACAACAGCTTCTCGGTCTGGGCAGGCAGGGTGGCTGCCATTAGTACCAAGCTATCAGTCTGCTCGGAGCTTTGCAACCTGGGCTCATGCTCGTAGGCAGGTGGGTCAATAACACTAAGAACTTTGTAAAGAAATAGTCCTAGGCTCATCAATATACACCAATATAAAATTGTTTTGGGGCACATGACCTTTCAAAATGTATTAGCTTGCATTTGGGACTGCCTTAGTTTCCAGCCTACTGAAGTGCCTACGTAACGTGCAGAGCCACCAACAGTGTTGCTTGTACTGGATAACCCTGCTGTGAATGAGGAAGAAGGAAAGGGAAAGGACGAAAAATCCCCTTAGCTCCTTGTGCAAAGAGCAGCTGCAGTCCAACTCCCAGAACTCGGGAATGGGTCTGTGGGTCTCCCCTGATGGGGCTCCTGTTTGGATTCACTGTGTATTGCCACAGGAGACTTCTTACTCTAACCTGTCTCGCTGCTTGGCAAGAAGTGAGAATGCCTTCATACAGAAAAGCTGCAGCTTTCTAAACAATGTTACAGCTCCTATTCCAGATTGCATCCTAAACCCTGCTGGGGGATGTGGCCAGGGCAGCTGCTGCCCCGGTACCAGGTCCTGATGCCAGCTGTGTCCTTGGAACTGAGGTCTTAAGGCACTTTCCCATCCCTGGGAGGTCCTAAGCCAGGGGAGTAGGTGGTATCATTTCAGAGAGACCTCCCCTTTAGCTCAACTCAGCTGATGAGATGAAACAGCTTTGTCCCCCTGGGGAGTTTAACTAACGTTTTCCTACTGTGGTTCTACCGACACACCGAGATGTTGCAAGTGACCCCTCACCTGTAAGGAGGACTGAAAGAGTGATGCACAGAGTTTGGGCTGCAGTCAGCCCCTTCAGTCCTGCTCAGTGAGTGTGGTACGCATCTTTGAAAAAGTAAAAGGTGATTCTGGATTTGGACAGCAAATACTTGACTTGCTGCTAGGCTTGACCACAACAGCTTCCCAGCTCCAGGTTCTTTGCTGTAGGCATTGGATATATGACTTTGCTACTCTTTTCAGGCTCACTCTCTTGTTTTTTTTAATATTACTGTCTACATTTATGGCTGAATTGTTTCATATATATTTCTGGGAAGAAAATTTGCTTTTATAAATGCATGAATGCATATAACAAATTAAACTGGTATATTAAAAGTAGCAACATCAAAACAGCTCTTATCCAAGTAAAGAGACTACACCACAAAACAGCTTTATTGAAAAAGCGTCTTGTAATGCTCATTTCATTCTTGTAAACAATGCATCTTTTTAAATGTGGACTGCAAAAGTTACACACAATACTTTGGTTCAGGAATCTGCTGGCTGATTTTCTGAATCACTGTTTTTAATATAGGGACTGTGGGCGTCTAAAAAGCGTTCTATATATAATTCTGAAGAGCCGTCTCATTCAGTTGCTGCAACTTACTTTACCAGTTTCTCCTGATTCATTTTTTTCTGAATGCTGAGCATTTTAAGAGTACAGACTGAGCAAAAATGCTCTATATAGATCATTATAGTTTGCAGCTCCGTGACTTCCCAAGAGGTTATTATATTTCAAGCAGTGAGCAACAACTCTCACTGAGTAAGAAATTATCCCATTGTGCAGTATTATTCAAGCAATTAGAAATCATACTGTGGACAAAATACCGGATCTCTAGGTAGCAATTTCTGGTGTCGTATCATGCCTACTTAAGTGTGTAGCTAAAGCAAAAGAAGTACTGTGTTAACAATACAACCATTTTAAACCAACAGAGTAACAGATTCAGAAAAACAACAATATACTGTAATTGCAATGCACCTTTCCGTTGGCTTTAGGCATCTCAAGTCCCCATTCCAGAATCTTCTGGATTCTTAATTTCCCTGCCATTCATAAACTTTCCATCTGGTCAAGGAGAGTGAGGTATATTTCTTTGAAACCCATCACAGCAAGATTTTATAGCATGGAGAAGAAGTCCACAGGAAGCAAGAGGTAACATGCACCTTCCTTCCACAGAACTCCTGACTAACTGCTCCAAAAAGCCCAAAACCTGGTCTTGCTTTTTTCTTGGCTTGTACAGCAGACTGCCATTAAACTAAGCAGACCATTTCTAAATATTTCCTTCTGAAGACCTGTAGTCAGCCTTCTTTAGAAAATCAGATTGTATCAGCATAGTAACTTGAAGCATCATGTTAAACCCAGCTTTGCAAATTATATAGACAAGGGTTAAGAGGGCCAAAGCTTAACAATTACCCAACTCTTAGGGTGGATCTCATTTATATGCAGAAGCAGAAATAGACTAATTTCTTTTTAAAGTCAGTTAGGAGACTTTTATTGGTATCAGCTTCATTCAGTAAGCTCCCAGGCACTTCAGAGTAATATTAATGAAAAAAAGTCTCACAACATGCCAGTGAGGTATGGAGGTACAAAAGCATTATTAATATCTATCTAAAAGTCACATGGTCAATGCCAGATACGAACACAGAAAGAAGAGTTCCCATCCTGAATGGCTCTGGGATGCAGCTGCTCAGCTAGAAAATGTTTTCCCTAAAGAAGCAGAAAATCCATGATGCGTGCTGTTCCAGAGTTTGAAAACCACGCTCAGCTGTGTGGAGGTGGGCACATCCACACTGTAAACCATTTTAAGGCCCAGAGAGCAGCATGGTGTTACATCAGTGTTTCCTCACAGTATAGGAGTGAGGACATGTGTCTTGTACTCATCCCTTCGTAACTGCTCAATGTGTCTGGCAGCCAGCCAGCCCATCAACGAAGTCTGAGGTCAGTGCATCCTGCCCTGTGGCGGCCGTGCCCTGCGTCCCTGGGGAGGCAGGAGACACGCTGTGAGTTAAGTCTTGGTGATCCTTCTCCACATCTATGCCCTTCAGATATCACTGAGGGACTTCTTAATGTACACTGAAATTGCCAGGCACACTCGGCGCGGGGGGGAGCACCTGTGACGAGTGGATGGCTGCAGGACTGGAGGATCCAGTGGGGCACTGGACCAGTCTGGCCCGGGAATCCCAAGGTTTTGGGAATCAGTGCAAGTCACTCTCTGACACTGGGCCTCCTCGCTATAAAAGCATCCATAAAAGCACCAGTGTTGGGGGGAAGGAAAGAATGAGTGTGAGAGAGGCAGGAAAGCACAAACACTTCTGTATGTAATGTCTACATTTCATATGGCTTTCTGTTACCATGGCAATGAGCATGGTATAAATACCTAGACAGATCTCCCTTGTGGCAGTGTGTTCTGCTGCTCCTGTGCTGCAGGGCCAGTCTGCATGCAGACATTTTGATGGGCTTCTTCAAACCCTCTCTGGTAAAATTGTCAATGATTTTGTCCAATCTCAAACCCATAGTCCAGTAGGAAAAAGTGCTCTTTCCACTTCATTCACCACAACCTACTTTCTGGTCCCTCCAAATAAGTAAATAAATTTTTTAACGTAAAGATGGGGATTGCATCCTTATTAACTTGTATGGAAGCTAAATAATCAATAGGAAGAGCTACATTCTGGTTGCTTTAGTCATATTTGAAGTCAGATTCAGCACAAGCATTTCCAATAACAATTTAGTGCAATCAAAATGGCTAACGCTGTTGAATTCTGAGCTGTAAAGGAGTTATAACAGATCCAGGTTAGGCAGTCACAGAGAAGCATAGCCTTAAGCTAAGTGCAATAATTTAAAAAAAAAAACAAACAAACTGCCTATGTTTCATAACACAGAAACCCTTCAATTGATTTTTCCAGGATGTGTGCAGTCTTGCATGAGATGAAGACAGAAATAGGTGGGTTTTGTTTTAAAATATCAAGCATGATCCTATGTATGGAACCTAAAAACCTTATTTTAAAAGGCTCACTGCCTCCTTATTCATTTTGCAGGTATGGTAATTGCAGTGACCAGATTTGCCAGGACATCTCTTTTCCATTCACCCCCTGCTTTTTGAGTGTAGAACTGAAAAGAGGAAAATAAAACAACAGAAAGATATATGTGTTCCCTTATATTACATCTGTGTAGGAAGACAAACTACTTCAGATGGGGAGAAAGCATGTCTTCATTTTGAAATGAGGTTTGCTCTAACACCGAGGTAGCTAATTCAAACTCAAATCCAAGCTAGGACAACAGAGTTGGTATTTTCCACATAAATTAGTTGGGTAAGTTCTGTCGGGAATCCCACATAGGTTAAACCAACCTGTTGTGTGGAAAACACAATAAAAATGTCAAGCTGCCTGATTTTATCTTATGATAGTTAACAGAAGATCAAGACAAAATGGGAATGAGAGAAATGTGCCTCGAAATAAATCCATACTAAGATAAATTTCTTCCTGTACTCTTCCAGCCCCTGGTAAAAAGTGTGTAATATGGAAATTTTGGGCTGGGAGCAGGAGGAGAGTCATGGAAAAGCCAGGTGATGGGATGAAAGAAGTCTTCCTGGTACCAACACCACATCACTTCTGACAAGTTGAAGTGTTCCAGAGCAGCACTTATTCTCCCTTTACCTTCTGAATGGTACAGGGAAGAGGTCAGTTCAGCCCAAATGTGAGGGAGAAGCAAAAAAGTGAATGCCCCTCTTAGCCTAACTGGGATGGGTTTGCAGCTGATATCATGAAGACTAATATTTTATTAATTCCAATTTCTTGGCCTTCTTAAAATGAGTCTGAACTTCCTCCTCCTCGTTTTTCCTTCACTCTTCATTTCTAAGGCAAACAATTAAAAGTAACAAGGCAGAACAAGAGAGAGCACCAAATGAGTTTGGAAGAGGAAAATCTGTGTCGGCAGCGAGTGAGAGCTAGTCAAGATGTTATGTGTATCACACTAAGCGTATTTGAGACACAGTTCTAATAGAATTGTACTGTAGTCACATGCTAAAACTGAATAACAGCTTGTACAACTCTTCACACTAAATAATGTCCAGATCCTGGAGTACTATTAAACTGAAAACTCATCCAAGAACTGAGAAACTGAATTTGCCTTTCCTTGGACGCAGGTGAGGTGATTCATACAGTGACTGGAGGGGGAAGGGGACACTGCATGACTCACTTCTGTTTGTTATATGACAAGCACCTTCTCCTAATCAGTTGCTTAACCAACTTTCATTTCCATCTGCCACCCTTTGACCACAATAGAGCATGTAATCCACAGCACGTGGCTTGTACTTGCTTCTTAACAGTGAAATAGATTATGGAGGCTATTCAGTGGAGTCATACAACTTGAAAAAGGAACACAAAATACTTGTTTGTGCTGACAAAACACTTCTCAGCCATTGGCTTGATTCTGATCTGAGACCTATCATCTCAGCTGAAGCCAATGGAGATGCAAAAATGCATGAAAAAAATGGTTTCCTGATCACCTGGTTCTTTCAGGCATTAACCACTTCTAATAATGAATATCCCACTGAGTTACACCTATAGTCTGTCTAGCCCACCAGCCCTTTTTCCAATAATGGCCATACCTGGATGCCTAGAAAAGTTTAGAAAAAGAGTGCAAGCATATTCCCAACCTTTCCCTGTCTCTAGCAGTCTATAGCTCATAGATTTGCCTGTTCTTGCATTCCTGGGACAGATTTCCCATACCATGAGGATATCCTTTTTACAGGGACAAGAATCTGCCAGCAAACTACAAGGACTACAGTTGCTCATTGTTTTTGCCCCGTACGCACTTCCACACACTCTCCTGAAGATCAGAGACAGCTTTTGCCAAAGGTGAATGCTGCTCTGTAACTCTGAATGTTCAAGGAGTGCTCCTAAGAGACTTACCTTGTGCAGGGACTTTCCCTAGCCATTTGTCTAATGGCAGAGAAAGGGCTGTCCCTAAGAGCTGAGACTGCTGCTTTCACGAATGAAGTATATACATGTATACATACTGATAATGGCTCCATCATCCCAGGTGATGCCCATTAAATTTGGGCACAGTCCACAAGGTTTGTTTGCAAATGAGGATATGCTAACCAGAGACATGGGAAAAAAACCTTTAAAAACAATCTAAAAACCATACTACACTTAGGCAAGTATTACAACTTAAAAAGTGTACATTTGGTGAATGATAAATAAAAAATACTAGGAATGAGTTGAAGGGGGTTTTTTAACATTTCCCTTCCACGTGAGCAGAATGTTAATTGTGTCCCTGATGTGCCAATATCAGCTACACACGCAGAGAATTTCTCTAAGAAGCATTTTTTAACTTTGAAGTCAGAACATGTGCACCAAGATGATCATGCTGTTGAGGTGGGAACACCGTCGCTTCCCTAAGAATGACAGTGTCACAGCTGTCTATCAGTGACGCACTCTGTTAAAAGACACATTCTTCCACAAAGCTTTCCCAGTAACTTTGGGAAGCTACAGGCAGGATATCCTCTGATGTCCCATAGTCTGATGTGCCAATATCAAGGGCATAAAAACCAGGATGTCCCAGATGCAGTCTTGCATTAGCTTGGAAGCTGGACAAAGTTACCCTTCACAGGCTTTTGCGTATCTATCAGAAATGGAACACAGAGCCCCAATGTGTGCTAGAGATGGTTTTATAAACAGCAAGAAGGGGAAAGAAATGCAAGTCTTTCTTTTTGTCCATTTGATTTCAGGACTGTGGGTGAGTTGGGCATGCCTCACCATGGTCTTTACAGGGGGTAAAGGCATTTTTTCCTCTGCTATTATCACCAAGAGGTGATATTCATGTGACTGCTCTGCATTCAGCCGGCACCTTTGACAGTCTTGCCTGCACTCTGTCCACCAGCACTTGGAAGTGGCCTGTAACCTCAGATTAAAGGGATGGCTCTAAAGCGCCTGTGCATGCTGCTGCCCGACGGCTAGCTGCTCCATCGAGTCTTACCCGTAGGAAGGTTGCGGTAGCCTGAGAGAGTACTCCTACACATAAATACGCACCTTCAGAATAACAGTTTGTGATGATTTGGGGAAAAGCCAGGACAGCCAGAGAATCTGCAGCCAACTGGAACTATACCTGTGGGCATTAGTAAGAGAAACATTTTGCCTAATGTCAGAGGAGATTTTAAAATGGACAGAGAAGGGAAAAGAAATATTTTTTGCAAGATATTGAAACCTAAAAAAAATAGGAACGATCCTTCTGCAACAGGATCCATAAAAATATACTCCATAATCCAGGTAAATCTGGTATGGTCCTCTCCTTACTGTGCTATTACATCCCTTGATATTAACTATAAAGGCAGCAGAATATGTGCATGCATGCGGGTGAGTGTGACAGCACTGAGGAGGATGAGAATGGAGCTTCTTTCTTTCTGACTGCCTTTTAATGAATGAAAAACAAAAATTCAAAGCCTTGCTGTTTGATACTGATCTCCACATTTGGCATCTGGGATTGATTCCACAGGCCTGCTGAGTGCAGATCCCCCTACACATCTCTGCCAGAGCCGCACACACAGGAGTGCAGCATCCAGCCCCAGGTGCTGCTGTGTTCCTTCTTCCTGGGAATATCATCTCATGATAGCCAGGAGGAAAAACAAAACAAAAATCCAACCAGGCAGCTGAGGAATTGACTTACGGAGTTAAAATTCAGAACAGAATACAGCAATGCCTGACTACCAAACTGTTGCATTTGCTAAATATTTAAGCAGACAATGCAAATAATTGCAGCTAAACCCAATTCTTTCTCAGAAAAGAATACAGAGCGACAGGACAGGATGTTGTTTGGCTTATGTTAGGCATATTAAACGAATCTTAGCCAGTGATGATAAGTCTGTCAATCCACAAGGGGAAAAAAAAATGCCTTAAAGGAACTAAGCATAGCAGGAAAAAGAAAATCTTTATTCAGGATGGTGCTCTGGGTACCAGATTGCAGCACCAATGGAGAGAGTGGAGGTGGAAGGGAGAAGAAATACTACTCCATATTGCTGTGCTGATTATCAGGCAAGGTAGCTGAGGCAGTGTGAATTATTTAACTTCAAATAGGTGTGTAAATAACATATAATAATAACATATAATAATAATCTCTGATCCTTTTAAGCTTTTTTAATAGTACTTTTAGATTCAAGAATTGAGAAACATATAAGGAAGCTCACAATTATATACCTGGAAAAGAGCACAGAACAGTTGCCTCTGTTGTTTCTCATGGATGCTGTATTCAACACAGTGACATGAAGATAATCCTTACCCAAAGGAGCAGAGGGCACTGCAGGGTGGTGTTCTAGCTCCACTTCTGTTGTTCTAGCTGAATAAGGTAGCATTTTTAAAAGCATCCAAGTGCAGTTCTGGTTGAGAAGTCATACGTCTGAGTTAGCTCCATGTGGTGCCAGACTTAATAACCCCTGCTGAGATGCAGTGCCACATTTACATGACTGCAGAGGCCTCTGGACTGGAGCTGGATAGTAAGCCTTATTTTCAGAGTTACTAGGTGCCATACAAAAAAAATATTTAGACATCCACACATACAAATGCACACTTGAAGGATTTACAAAAGTGCTTACATCATTAGGCACCTACTCTTAAATCAATATGAACCTTAAGTAATGAAATCCTTCTAGAAATCCCACTAAGCATGGTGTTTGGTCTCCCCCCTAAATATTCTGTAAGATCTGGCCCACTGTCAGATCTGGTACTTGTATGGCCCAGTTCTCTCTGAAAATGGGATGCAGGGTTCTGTGTCATGTAGATATTTTTATTATTTCTATTGTTTTCAGACACCTACCTGAAGAAGCGATCAAATCTAGGATAACGTGCATAATCTCTCACAGGGCAGCGTTTTTACTGTTGCCCATATCAGCCTATGGCCAAGACTCACTTCCTCTTCCATTGCTTCAAGACATTCTGCTGTGAGGATGAACAGAAGTTGTCCAAGACAAGGAAAGATACAGAAAGGTGGTAGCACATGCAGGGCAGCAAGGAGCACAGCTCCTGCATCTGTACCAGCCATGGCCCATGGTCACAGGCTCAGAATCCCTTGGTAGGGCTGGCCATGCTGCTGCACAGCCCCTCTGGTCACCCTGGCACAAAGCAAGCCCATGCAGTATGTAAGCAATGTTGAGCAATCAGGTCCTACAGAAAGCAGTACTTTCTGCAGGAATGGAGGGTTATGTCCTTTGACTGGGCAGTGACATTCACAGGTCATTCTGGAGGCTCCCACGTTCACGTTTATGAGGTTTCTGGTGCAACTGCCCAGTTTTTCCTTTTAATTCTCTCCTTCTTCTTCTTCTTGCATTAACTTAGGTAACCTTGGACTTACACACACATCTGCAACAAACTCTAGACTCAGTCGCTGAACTGGCTGTCAATAACAGTCAGATGACGACCTGGCCTACTGTATATGTTAACAGCACCTCGCAGCTGAATAAAGGGTTGATTAAGAGCAATCTCTGTAGAGCAATCTGTAGAGACTGTTCTACCTGTGACTGACAGGCAGACCGTGCCCCTTTCTTACCATCTGAGGGATTTGCACTTGACCAGAGTTATAAGTGTATTTATGATTTCCAGGCTTTATTATTGTAATTCCCTATTCCTGCATATACAATTGCCAAGTTTAAAGTGAAAATCGATTCAGAACATCACATCTTCTCCAAGGCACAGCCTGCAACCATCCTTTATATCCTATTCTCTTCTCTGCTGCTACCCTGAATACTGCAAAAAATTGAAAAATTCTATTTTCCTTTCCAGTGCTTTCCAAGAGAGTGGATAATCTACCTAAGGGCTGGCTGCACAGCAGCGTGTCATTTGGCTCTCCCACAACAGCTCCAAAGGACAACTGTAAAGAGTAAGTTTGTGTCAGGGCAACAACTGGATCTTTTAGAAGTGATCAGGAGCAATTACACTTGAGGAAAATTCAGGACAATTTCTTTGGCTCTAGCCCTATTATTTACCATTTGTGAGGGATACCTAGGCTCCTACGAAGAGTGCTATAGAGCCATGTACTTAGAAAAGGTGAGAGGAAATTGTATGCATACAAAATACACAGATATGGACACACGTCTCCAAGCATTCTTTAAAAAGATGCTCAATCTGCCAGGTACGATAATAAGATCTTATACCCTGGAAATATCATACAAAGATTTTAACTACTTCAGAAAAAAGAGAGGACTGCTGTAGTGTCAGGATTACTAAGTACTTACTGCAAACACCACTGATAAACCACTTTTTTTTTCTATATTTATCCATTTAATAACGCAAATGTCTTTCTGCAACCAGTTGAATTCCAGCTGTACATGCTCCATCCTGAAGGGCAAAGCTGTCAGCATGCATAGCTCTACAACATAGTGCAATGGGCACATTTCACCTCTGGGCAAGATGTGGCAAATCTCAAGGGAGCATTTCATCCTTTCTGCACTGCAGAGTTCACCTCATGCTCTCATACAGAAAATGTCCCGGGGTTCGGTGGCATGGCAAGGGGCCAGTGGCTCAGCTATTTGATTAACATAATGGCTAGTGTCTTCCGTGGAGACGAGGTTGTACCTGAGAGGATACAAGCAATATCAACTCTGAAATTACACTTCCAGCCTTGCTCATGCAAGAGGGAAGTTTCTCCTGTGTTGCATTATCTGAAAACCAGCAACTCAGTTGCACAGGCCCCTGAGAGTCCATTGATTATTTTAAAAGGATCCATGAAATGTAATTATGAAAAGATTTGTTACAGGAGAGAAATTTTTAGGGGTCTGCAAATTGAAAAAAAAAGGCTGAAAATCACAGGTTTAGGCTGCTGCCACCTCCTTCCTTCCTTGAAGCCTCTACTGGCAAGGTATGGAAATGCTTTCAGTTATCTCCAAAAATGACAGAAGATGAAGGCACTCAGCACCCTGCACAATCAGGTACTTAATGTCCTTACCCTCCCTGGGGCTCTGCCGCTGACAGCAAATGAACTAATAGCTCCTGCTGCTCCCACCAGCCTGGTTCTCTGTGTCATCCACCTACACACACTCACACATTCATTCTTTCCCTCATAATTTATTCATTCAATTTATTTATTTATGTAGGTCATTTTCAGTAGTATTTTTACAAATAATGGTGGAAGTGAAAAGAGCAAGAGAGAAACAAAGTTAGGGAGAGAGCTGGTGGCACGCAGGGAATGGCAGGGGAAACTCTACTCCCCTGAGAACAAGATGTATGCTGGAGGATCGTTCCTGATTATCTCCTCAGGCAGAGCCTAAGCAAATTCCAAGTGACATCAGCTTCACCAACCTTTGCTCGACACTGACTTCACACAGCCGATTTACCTGGTGCTCATGCTCTCCTCTCTGGACTTACATGGTCTTTCTGATTGTACTTGCGGGCTTTTAGAGCTCTCAGAAGACTACTTCTGCATTTAAAGACCATTATTTTGGTTTTCACAGCATTTAGTCATTAACTGTGTTTTAAAGCTTTAATCCACGGGGGTCTTTGCAGTAAAGAATAGGCATATTTACATTGCTTAAACTATGCGTCTAAATTAGATTACTTCTCTTCATTTCCTTTTTAACCATCCTCTACAGAAACTCTCTTTTCTACATCGACTCCACAGGAACTCTAAGGAAATTGCCTTCCTAAAGATGTGATCAGATAAGGTGAGATCAGCTGATCTTAAGGCTTTCTGTCATTGAAAGAAGCAGTCTTGTTCCTTCACCTTGCATGCTTTTTTCTGTCTTTTCCCTCTTCCTTCCCCTAATTCCACCTCTATGTTGCCCACCCGTTCTTCCTTACAGCACTTTTGACACTCACCTGACCCCTCACTGAACTGATTCAGCTCACTAAACTGGCAGAAAATAAATCCAGAGAAGTAAAAAAGGGACAGTTTTCTGATGGGTTAATGAGCTGGATCTGCTCAGTGAATATGAAAGTCAGCCCAAGGGTGAGTCAGGATCATGTAGGGGGGAGTGTGAAGAGCAAGGAGGATTGACCCTTTTCACAGCAGAAAGTGATCAGAAGAGCTCAGTTTGTCTCCACAAATGGTATCCCTAGTTGGGAGTATAATATAGATGCCTGGAAATAGAGAGAATTTATCCTCACTGTTCTAGCTATGCAGTAATGAATGTATATTTCATTTTCTTTCCCTTCTGTGCTCAGCTGGCATGTTCTACCACAGTTCATAGCATAAGAGTGTTATAGAGACCCCCTTCAAGCATAGCACTCTATACCTCTAGGAAAATCTGTCTCTCGGGATGTTAGAGCTAATATGTGAAACACTGAAAACCATTAAGTATCAACTATGACCTGCCCTGTTATGGAGTCTAGAGGAGGTGGATAAGTGGAGCTAAGAGCAGCACAGTTGTCAAATTGTGAAAGTGATTCCTCTCTGAAATGAAACCGCAGCTTCTCCATCTTTTGATATCTTCAGACCAAGACTGGACACTTTCTGCAAGATACGCTATATCAAAGGCAAGGTATACTTCATTGAACATGTTATGCTCAGTAACAGGGTTAGTTCAGTGAAACTGAAGGGTCTGTGATATATAGGAGGTCAAAGGATATCATCTTATACTCCGTACATCTGTACAGATTACACAAAGAAAAAAAAAGAGACTAAAGCAAGACTTCTTGGGTAATGAGCACAACCAATTCCCATTGTTCTCCCAAAACAAAGAGGACTTCTCCCTATGCCCTTCATCTTGCATTAGTAGTTTGTCCCTACTGATACCACCATCCTCCCTTACCTAACAGGAGAAAAGCTCCCTTTCTTTTGATCTGTGGACACAAACACCGAACCAGCAATTACAGAAATTGCAGGTCCTCTCTCTGTTTAGAAAAGTAATTTTTGAATGTACATGTGGCATCTCAGCATTCTCCTAGCAATGTACTGCAAATGCTTTTGTCACTTCTGCTTCTCCCATGACAGTAAGAAATTACATGCTCTGCCCCAGCCCTTCATGCTCAGGCTGTGACGGAAGCACACGCAGAGTGCACACTCCAAAGGGTGCAAGATTACATACTTAAGTGGAGACCTTTGAGTCCCTCCAAATGTAATCTCTATTCTGATTACAAAATTTGTGGAAGATACTTCATTTCAGCGAGGCTGTCAGCCTCTCTTCATGGGTTAAGCAGAAATACATTAATTTCCTATCTTCGTTATAACTTTTTACATTCAGCATGCATGCAGAAAAATATAGTCTGAACTACAGATATTAAAGCAGTAGGTGCCTGCCCTAACAAGAGGTTTGATAAAAAAGCACCTTTTTGTCAGACTCCTTAAACCAGAGTCCTCCAGTGGCTTAACCAGTATCCTAGTTAGCTCTCATTCCCATCAGTCATGACAAGTTATGGATTGCATTTCTCCTGCCTCAATTTCAAAGCAGTCTGGCTTCCTCTGGCTTCCTACAGTTTCTCCATTTCTCTAACTTTCTGCCTTTTTCCTATGATGAACATATTTTTTTTCTCAGTCAGAATTTGTCACAAGTTTCTACTCATGGTCCAGGACTACTATAAATAGCGAGTAATAGCAAGTTGGTTTCCTGTTGCAGCATTACATATGTTAAGGCAAACCACAACTGTTCAGAGATGGACCCATTTTAAGAACAGTTATTTGTGTGTTGTAGAAGATTATCAGTCGTTGAGAAAAAGGGCTCAGATGACTCCTTAAAAGATTAGGAGAGTAGGGAAGGCCTTCTGACATACTGAGACACTGGAGTCAGATGGGAGAAATACCATCTGCGGGTTGCTCTGCTTAGGGGAGTTAATCACTTCAAGATAGTTTGAGAGTTTTGTGTTTGAAAATGAAACGGTGCTCTGAAGGGAAGGACTAAACAGACTATTGAATGAAATTGTTCTGGGCTAGAAGACAGGCTTTCCTACTTTTGCAGGGGGAGAGAAGAATGACAGCCCCCACCTTCAGTGCTCTTTGCTACTTCTCCTGCACTTTCTGAATACTGTAATTTATGACTCTTATCACAGGAGAGAATAATGGCCCTGGTCAGGTTCAGCCCTCCCTGCTGCTATGTCCTGTGCCCACAGACACACACCTCCACTACCTGTGTCTGTGCATGTGCACAGTAGCTCTATTCACATCAGCTTCTTGCGGCATCAAGATTAGATGTAGTTCAGAGCACAGCAAGAGTGTTAAGTTCTCCAATACTCAGGCACCCACGTAAAATACTTAAAATTGATAAACACTTGCCGTCTCATTCACTTGTCCTTTTGCCTCCCTCTCCAAGAGGTGGATATGCAATTTACCAGAGCAGTGACGTTCTAGAAACAATTTCCTCATGTAATGTAACGTTGCAAACAAAGCAGTGATATAATACAAACATAAGTTGTGAATCTCTTTAACAGACAAACTTTGGAGTAAAATGAAGGGAGAGCTCCAGGTGAGGGTTCAGACTCAATAGCCACTTGGGGAGTTTTCATTGTTTTCTTGCCACATTTTAGACTGATAAATATCTCTTATGCATAGAGATTTGTTGCTCTTTTCTGACTGGATTAACTGCAATTAACCTAGAACTTCTTTGCATAGAGAAATGGGTCTGACCAGCTATTCTGCAGCAGATATTCTGCAGTAGAGGACCATGTGGTCTCTTTTCTTTCACCTGTTAGAAACAGATTAAGCTAAACGGCAAAAGGACACTCTTCGTACAGAATGAAAGGATCTATGCAGAGAAAGGTGCAGAACAATCACGTTTTAAGTACATGTGTTCACTGATTTCCCAGCAGCTTTCCCATGCACACAGACTCATCCCTAGAAATGTTAGTTTTCTTTTTATCTACATTCTAGCAAGCTGAAGGAAGAAGAATTGGTTTTGGTTTGCATTCCTTGTTTTCCTCCAGAAAATGTTCAGTAGGGCATTACTGTCCCTTGTTCTAAATTCTTACCTCTTGCTGTACTGGTATTTTAGGTACCGTACCTCTGACTAGTGCTCTACGAGACGCTAAAGAGAGAAAGAGGGGTTTTTGTGTATGTCTCTGTAAGTAAGCACATTATACATTTAGAAAAAAAAATCATCAAAAAGACCTCTGTAAGTTTCTCTCTGCTCCAGAGCAGCCTTAACACAAATTACCTGATAAGTCTAGTTTGTACTCTTGTGCAGAGAACACGTTTCCAAAGACCTGTTGCGGAAAGCCCTGATTAGATAATACGTAACAGAGAAAAAACATGGTTTAGAGGACTTTTGTTTTCGTTTGCAGCTCATTAGAGACAGCCCAAAGCTAACTTAAGCCTCCTGGCTAGGAGATACTGGATCAAGATAAAACTAGACGCAGACAAAATAGGACTGTTTACATTTGACACAGCCATACCTGAGTTCCCACGTGATCAAAAAATAATAAGCCACCAAAGGAAGAGGCACTGTCTTCAAAAGACTCAAACCCCATTCAGATTGCTGCGATCCAATACTTGCAGGGGTAGTTGCATTACAAAACTGGTCAAGGGAGGTAGCCCTCTGGCAAAGAGCCCTAAATCTATGAAGGTGACTTCACCCTCCTGCAGTTTCAGATAGCAAGAGGTTCAGCTAGACCAAACTTTCATCACATTGCAAGAAGATCAGACAGGGGCAAGCCTTGAAGGCAGGCCTTCACCAGTTCCACCTAGATCATGACAAAGGGCACTCTTTAGCCAAATTAAGAAGGCCACATTAGGGGAAGGAGAAGGAAGAGTGGGCATGTTTAATTCCATTTCTAAATTAATTTAGTTAAATCAGTTTAACTTTTGTGTGTGAGCAAGGCTTATTGTCAGAAAGCGAATTCTAAATCAAAATGAGAAATAGAGCAGTGTCATCCATTACGAAGGAGAAAGTACTGCTGAATTGCATGATGGCTTCTAAAAATACCAGAATGCAAGGATTAAGTACAAGTGAGTTAATAAGGTGTTATACTGCATTCTGAAGGCTGCTTAAAATTAGCTGTGAATGTGCTTTTGCTTGTCCTAAATACATTGCAGAAAGACACCTTTTTTTTTCTTTGCATCTCTTTCAGTCTTACTTTGCGCTGTCACACTCTGAAAAGTCTGGCTCTGTAGGCACTAGGCAGACAGAGATAGCTTTGCTATTGCTCTTCTTTCCAATCATGCTCTCAAGCCTGAAGGAACCAATTTTAATAAGTGATGTACAGAGGTGAAGCTCAGTCGTTTCCCCATGTGATTTATTCAGTGTGTGCTAAGGCGCCATTGTACAGTGCTGTATTTTCTGTTGAGAAGGCATTTTCACAAAAAGTGCCCATTTTCAGGATCAGATCATTTCCTAAAAGACAAACAAACAAAAGACAGAAGGAGCTACAGCTTTCTCGGCTGAACCTCAACTTAAAACAAAACAGTGCTAGGATTTACTGAGTTTCTACTGTGTCTTCCGCATTCTAGAGCTGTGCAGAAAGGTAACAATTTTTAGGATTTTGCAGACTCGGACAGCACTGCAACAAGCCCCAGGCTGTCAATTACCTTTACAATCAGCAGGGCTGGGAACCTTCTTCTCCTAAGCTAAAATGTAAGTTGCACAAATCGTGGACTATATGCAGATCTTGGGATGTGCCCTGTGCCTCACAAAAGTCTCTGAACACCTGCTGGGCCAGGTGCTGCCTGACCCCACAAGAAGCGCTGCATATCCCTCTGGCACAAGGGGCAGAATTTAGTTAGGTGTAAGAAGTTTGTGTTTCCAGAACTATGATCCTTGCGCAGAGGGGATTCTACCCTCAACCTACATTGTCTGATCTTTCAGAACTGGCACTGGCTGGAATTGCTGCCTGTGTGCATGCCCCTATAGCACCTGAGAGCAATCTGCTCCTCTTGTCCATAAGCAAAACATCCTGTAGTCCATCAGAGGCCCGGTATTGCTGCATTGCTACAGATGTAACGTTCTGCCTTTTCACTGTACATTTCTTTCAATTTTAACGGACAGTGAGGAGTCGCTGGAGTTCGCTAACAGTCAACCAAGTCTGCATTCATACAACTAAACATGTAAGCAGCTCTTCAGACCCATTCTAGCATCCCCTTCTGCCAAAGCTGACATCTCGGAGCTTTGTGACATAGGTGGACAGTTTAGATAAGTTTCTCCTAACTGCTACAAAAAGTGCTGGTTTATCCTTTCTGAAAAAAATTAGCTCGTTCTAGGAGCTGTGCAAGAAGGAAACTTCTTGGATAGCATCTTAGCCCAGAAACTTGGACAACTCCCTTCCCATCCAAAGTCTGGGTGGAGAACGGCAGCTCAGGCATAATTCTGTGTGTCCTTACTTCCGTGAGTGAGGGTCAGCATTTAAACATTATCTGACCACAGCTGCAGATCTACAAAACGTTTGCAATTAAGCATGTTCTGGTACCCACCCTTGTCTTTAGAAGAGCATGAGAGTTTGCACTGTCTGAATGTATTAGCCAGCAGCAGTTAAATACAATCGAGCTGTCTACTTCTAAGTTTAGGACAGAATACTTCACAGCTGCAGTCCTTCTCCCACTGGGTATGACTAATCAGATCCACTTCCCTGATATTCTCTCCGTCTCTTTAGGTGTTTGCACAGATAAATCCTTTTGGCCAAAAGTACTTTCATGTTGAAATAAGTGCTCACTTTGTATTTTTTCAGCATACGTGTATTTTTTCAAATTCTGTGAGTAACACTCAATGACTGTTAGACAGGGAGAAATCACAGGTTATGGATGGTATTGTCAAGTTGTTGAAGTCAATGATTGAACAGTGCAATTCATCACTTCACTGCCATGCGCTAGATCGGGGTTCTTTGTTAGCTTTTCAAAGATGCAGGGTCCAGAAAGAATGTTACTGTTTTGCTCCTATTTCAGAATTACTTGCGAACAAAGCGGTTTTTTTACCCACAGAAAAAATGCAACTTGTATGGTTGAAATAGTAAATTGAGTTGTAATTAACTTAATTACAATAATAATGAAAATACCCTCTTTTGAGGATAGCAAGGCCTTTAGCTAGCTTTAGTTCCAGTCTGACAGAGACGAACCAATTTAAAATTTACAGTGGATATCAACATTGTTAATAAAGAAGCCCAAAAAGAAGCTCAGACTAATACGGCTATGTTCAGCATTTAAAAAAATAATCCATTTTGCATTATTATAAGAAAGGGGACTTTTGTAAATTCAAATGAAATCAAAGATGCTATTTTATGACTTGGAGAATGTTTCTTTTCTTAAGTTGTTCACAACGTATAATTAGAACTGTAGTGTACTTTACTACACGCTGCACAAGAGATTCTCTGTCTCACAGTGGCACACTGTCTCATAAACCACGAGTGACTGACAGGGAACTCTCAATCTGTTGCTATGTGTTTTCTACCATTCAAAAAAATAGTTGCCAAACTTCGTCCTATGAACAAAGTAGATCAAAAAAGAGATGTAACTTATCATTTTAAAACTTATAGGTTGGGGTTTTTTTAATTGGTTCCCTTCGTAGCCCTTTTAATAAACAGAAAAGAAGCAGAGCACTTGCGCAGTAACCAGCTACGAAGCCCCTTCCTCTAACACACATACACTTTTGCGAAGATTGCTCTTCTGTAGGTACAACAGCCCTACACAATTCACAAAACGGCGATTTGTGTCATGAAGTACTGAACTGTCAACAAATAATGAAATCACTAATAAAGATATAGGCCATAAAATCACTTGTGATTAAAGGGTCATTCATATTTTTCAACTGGACTTTTATCATAACATCATAGAAAAATGTTCATGCAATTATGTTCATGCAAGTGCTACACTGGAAAAGTCTAAATATTTTAGGGCTATCAGTATGTGTTTGATGTAGAGTGATGCATGATATCTTATCAGAATTTAAATACACACCTTAACTTTTATTGAATATGAGGTTGAAGCTTTGTAAGTTCATAATATGCAGCACTGCAATAACTGCTATTATGTGTGGGAACTCTCCCACACCATATCTGATTCTCTGATGTCTTCTGAAGGGAATGAAAGATATCAAACTCTTATTACTCATAATTTATATAGGCATTTGGATATAACATTGCTGAATGTTGCAACACTTTATAAATCAAGTGATTAACAAGAAATCTTCGTACTGTATTTGTGTGCTATTATTTTTTGTTAAAAGAATACTTAAATGTCAAATCCAGGAGGTGCCCGTGTGATTACACAGTTCTCTGATAAAAAAAACTGACAGAGAAATGGAAAGACCAAGCTCTAAAACACAGAAACACAGGATAGCTAGGAGGCCGTCTCCTAGAGTGCGATACAGTCTACCTCCCTCCCACTGAACGTTTGCCCCACGGCTCCAAAGAACAGTAAATGTTTAACTTCTCTGGAAATCGAAAGTCATCTGCTGTCCTTCCCATTAGCTCTATGACACTGTTAGCTCCACGGCTAAATATCAAGAGGTTTTGACCGACCAACAAATCCCTATCTGAAGTTACGCTTCTAGGCTCTCCATTATGGTAACAAAGAGGAGCCAATTTAAAACATTTGGTTGCATGCTTGGATAAATATTCATGTACAGAGGGGTGCAATCACTACTGTAGCTATTTCACAAGTGGGGAAGCTGAGGCATGGAGAAGAAATGGCTTGCCCGGAGTCACAAAGTACATTAATAACAATGTTGGAAGGAGAAGCTGATGCTGTGATTCCTCAGCGCCGTCTGCACTGGAAAGATTTGGCAGTACTCCTGGACTGGGAATGCCCAAGCCGTTCTTGAGCGCAAGTGTCCTTTAAGCCAGACTAAGCAGTGCATTACAACAGCAGCACAGTCCTAACGTAGTAGACTCCCATGCTGCTTGTGTAACCTGCCAGACACCTATCACACAGCGGAGGACACGATGCACATAGCAGGAGCTGGCCAGGCTGACATCTGGAGACAGGCTGCGATGCTGGGCAGCCCCCTGCGAGGGCATCACCCCGATTCCCCCGTGTGCCCACCACATCCTCCTGCCAGACTCTTCCCCAGTTCCCCTGCGGCTCTAAGACCTTGCCCATGCTCCATGACAAGATGAGCCAGGTAGAGGTGATCATCAAGCTAAATATATGGGCCAGGCACGCTCCACACATCAGGTCACTCAGCTGGAGAGGAGTCCCAATGCCGCACTGCATGCCTGTGTGAGGTATTGCCTGTCTGCAAGAAAGCCCGAGGCAAGAGCCAACTGCATGCAGGAGACGCACCAGGCCTGTTCTCTTCCCATTACTACTAGAAAACTTTTCATCAGCTTTAAACGGCAGAAGATTGAAAACTGCTGAATTAAGAGAATGATCACAAATGAAAATACAGTAGGAATCTGTATTTAAGTAGCCTGAAAAACCCACACGAACACAGCCATTCTTCTCAGCCCCACAAATGGGCACCGCCTACCTCTTAGCAAAGAGCCAACAGAAAAGCACGACAGTAATCTGAAGATTGTTAAAATGTCATTGCCTTTAAAAAGTGCTCAACAGCAGATTCAGAAGTTTTGATAAAATATCATAACCCCAGGAACTAGACAGTATAGAAACAGATCAACTATACTTGATCAACTGTAAACAGAAAAATAAACCCCACCTACCAAATAAAGTCAGATTATAATTTATGATGAATTATCCTTTTAGCCTTGCAAACTGCAAAATTCTGTAACTCACAATGACTCTCCTAGGGCGTATCATTTAGTGACACACGCTACTGTACGAAAGAATACAATTTGGATTACGTTTCAGCATTATTCATTACGTCTGCTTGGCTATTCTCCTGAAGTTGTATTGTACCTGGAGTCCAGTTTGTTATTTGGAGAATTGCATTTAGAGAGCGCTATTTACCTCAAAGTATTAATTTAAGACATTTTGTTATCTACATGCAACAAATTTGCCTATACAATGACTGCAGGCCTGACCTGCAGTCCACAATCAGATACACCATGTTACATCCATGGACTTAAATGTTAAGAAATTGAGGATCTGTAAGATTGCAGGAACCAACAGCCCCAATCAGAACTGAAGCTTCATCATCTTTTGTTATAGCTTGAAAAATCCAACTTTGTTCGTCACCCTTAGGGATAGTGATATATTATACAGGGGTTATCTATAGCCTACCTAACACCTGTGCAATTCATTAGGTCCAGGTGAAAGCACTGTGCAGGGAGCCCTCTCTCCCTCAGAAGCCCTGTTACTTTTCCCAGCAACTCCACTGCCCAGTTTTCTCCCTCCCGTAGTTTTGCCTCTGCCACCCCAATAGACTCCTGAAGCCTATTTACAATTCCTGCAAGCTGGGGTTTTGAATTTAGACACGATGTTCATCCTTCTTAGAAGCGCTTGTATCAAAGAGCGGTAGCACTGCCAACCTCAGAAAGGCAACGGGAAGCAGCAAACATATGTATTTCTTTTTACAGTCACCTGATTTTTGAACTCCCAATACTCATCTCCAGCTTACTACTAAAACAACTAATCTTGCCATGTCTCCCAACAGCACGATTGTTGCGTGCACACAACCATAAGCCTTGAGCTTCTGAAATTTCCCTGTGGCTGCTCCTCCTTTTTCTGAAAACAGTATCAAGAGCTTCATTCCTAAGCAGCCATGTGAGAGGAGAGCTCAGCATGATCCCCACCACAGCTCTGATTAACCCCTCCTCTCCAAGAAAGGTAGAGAAAGGCAGACAAGCTGAGGATGTCCCCCCCTCTCCAGCCAAGGCTGAAAAATTCACCAAGACCAGAGCTTCTCCAAGCAAGAACAACTCTAACAGGGGCAAAGTCAAACTGCACCGCAACAACTTCCCACCTGCCTTGTCATCAACAAAGTCCGAGCCTGTGCTTCAAATCAATCAGAATTTGTTATGGATTAAATTGGAAGAGATGGGAAGAAGGGGAAAGAACAATAAAAAAAGCCTGTATTTCTAAGTTATAGTTCTCATAAATAGCCTAATTGCATGTAAGTCAGTATTTTCTTCAACAGTGCAATGAGTTAGCCATAAAATGGGTACACTGCATTTATTCATGCATATAAAGGAAAAGAATTATATTCATACACTTGGAAAAACACATTTTTGCAATGGGGAGGCAAGAACTTACAACACAGTAATTTATAACTTGTTTGTAGCAAAATATGATCCAGACAGTATTGGTCATTCCATCCTTTAGAGTAATTTTTTAAACAGTGCAAAGCAGACATTTCTTTCACCTTCAGCAAAAAAACCTCCATTAACCTAAAAAAAAAAAAAAAAAAAAAAAGACTTAGGTCTGAACACATTTTAGGAGTAAAAAATTCCCAAACCACTATCAGCACCCACCCCCAGCTCTAAGGCTCATAGGTTCATCTCACCGCCACTGAAGCAGCCCACAAAACTGCAGGCTGGCATGCCTCACAGCTGTAGCAATCCAGCCCCTTCCCACCCAGATGGGTAAGGCACAGCACTCCACTACAGGTGGTGGAAGCTTTTCTCTCCTTAGAGCTGAGCCATCGGCAGGCAGCCTGTACGGCAAGGCGAGACCTGGCGCGCCAGCGTAGAGTTAACAGTCCATCCTGCTCAACACGCTGTTTTATGCTCCATGGAGGTTATGGGAGAGCTTGCCTGCCAGCAAAGCTGCTCCTTGTCAGCTGGCAACTGGCTCGTAACCTGGAGCAAGAAACATGCTCCCTGCAGGAATACAATTGACTAGTCTTGTTGCTGGCGTAGATGCCCCCCATTTTTTTTTAATGAAACAATTGATTATACATTTCTCATGTTGAAAGAAAAATGTTTCCTTTTCTTGCTTACTTTCCCCTTGGAAAAAGATGAGTAAGACAAGAGGTTTTAAAAGTCTACATTTAACACAAAACAAGTAGGGCTTTTTCTTCTTTTTATGGAACTTTGAGAAGTTTGGATATTTATTACCTACAACGTGCCTGTTTTGGGGATTTCTTTGTAAACATAAGGCGAGAATTTATGATTTAACACTGAAGTGAATCACGATACAAAACACTCAGGATTTATACTGTTCCTTTCTTTACACAGCCTACTTCGGTAAGCAGTCGCCAAAAAAATCCATCTTCAGTTGTTCGCAGACCTTCCCCTCTCCCTTCAGAGGTGTTGGTTAACCTGGAAGACGGAAATATGCAAAAGTTCCCGTAGTTTTGTGTGTATCACCAGATCCCACCGACCACTCTGCTGCTCATCGCTCCTCCTCCGAGCTTTAAGAGCGACTTTAAAGGAGGGTGTATAGCCAGCTATCTCTAGTCTCGGTTACCCGGCGCGGCTCTGCACCCTTCGCCAATGCTTCACATTTCCCAAGTCATTAGAAAGGGATTAGCCAACGCAGCGCCTAACAGCGCCTGTTGTTTCCTTGACAGCCTGAAGAACCGCATCAAAGGCTGCTGGAGGCGCTAAGTCTGTGACCTGGTTCTCCTTCCCCCCGCGTTCCGTTAAGGCGGGCGGGCGCAACGGCAGAGCCACCCTCCCTTTTCTCCCCACTATCTTTCACCGACGTTCGAATCGCGGCGCTGCCGGGAAGCGGGGCAGGGACGGCAGCCGGATCCAGCCCTTCTCCCGACGGCTCCTTCCCGAGCGCGGCGCCATTTCCCGCCGCCGCTCCCGCCGCCCCTCAGGAGGAGGGGGAGGGGAAGGAGGCGGTGGCCACGCCACGCCCCAACGGCTCCGCGCTCGGCGCGCGCCTCCCGCCGCCGCCGCCACCTGCCGGCCCCGCCCGCTCCAGCGCCGGTCGTCTCCCCGTCTCCCCCCTCCCCCCCCCCGGTTTAGGCTTTCCCGGAAAGGTTCTCTTTCCGGTCCACCACAGCTGTTCGCTTCCGTTTCCGTGCCCCCAACATGGCGGCGGCCCCTGCGCCAAGCGGGCTCTGAGCGCTGCGGAGCCCCCTCGGTGCCGCCGCCGCCGCCCGCCCCCCCCGCAAGCGCCGAGACCCGCCGCTGGCCTCCCCGCTCCCTCCGTGCGGGGCGAGCTGGGCCGGGTGCCGGTGCCGCCGGGAGCGCCGGCCGCCCCGGGCTGCCGAGCGGTTCCTGCCCTGGGTTGAGGCGCCGCTGCCGCCGCCATGGCGCCGGTGCAGCTGGAGAGTAACCAGCTGGTGCCGGCCGGCGGGGGCCCCGCGTCAGCCCCGGCCCCGCCGGCCCCCGGGGCCGTGACAGCCGCCGCCAGCCCCGGCTACCGGCTGAGCACCCTCATCGACTTCCTCCTGCACCGGACCTACGCCGAGCTCACCGTGCTGGCCGACCTGTGAGTGCCCCCCGGTCCCCCCCGGGCCGCCCCCGCGCCTCTCCCTGCCTGGCTGCCGGGGCAGCGTCCCGGGAGGAAGAGGAGGCCTCGCCGGGTATTAGTCCCAGACCCCGGCTGCGGTTGGGGTGGGATGGGGGGAGGTGGTTGCTCCTTCCCCTTCTCCCACCCCCGGGAGATGCCGTGTTCCCGCAGGTTTGTCTCTGCGCGGGGCTGTGCTCAGGGGACAGCAAAAGCTGCCGAGTGATCTGCCGTAAGGAGAGAAAATGATTGTGAGGAACGCGGGGGAGCTGAGCTGGATGCAGATTGTCTGGTTAAATGCTTAAGTTTGCCCCCAGGTTACTGTCAAAAAACCCAACCGTGGTGGTTGTACCGATAGCGAAATAGATGAAGCTAAAACGTGTGAAAGTAAGATGTTTTTAGATGCCACAACTGCTTGAGTTGCCTGTGTACTTTTAAAAATACCATTTGATTATTTTGGAGGAAAAAAAAATAAGTTATTTACTTTACAGTCTGCTGTGCTGATGTTGTTGTGTTTGAAGTGGCAAAACAAAGGAATGTTTTTGGGCCAAGAAAAGCTTTAATGAAAGCATGAGGACTCTGAATAAACCTGTTTCCCTTTTAGTTTGTTTAACCTTAGAGGTTCTTGTGGGGAGCCTGTATGTTTTAAGAAGTGACATACAGAACAAATAGGGGGGAAAAAAGGTATCGTTCTTCTAAAATACTGTATCTGGTAACTGTGCAAACAGAATTTTGCTTGACTTGGGGTTAAGAATGTTCAAACTCTGGAAAGGACGAGGACTTTTAGAATTTTAGTTTGCTTTGCAAGAACTTCCAAATGCCAGTCAAGAAGTTTTTCCAGTATGTTTATGGAATGTGTAGGCAGTAATTGATACCGAATGCGCTCTTGTAGGAGCATGTGCCTGTGTTGTCTTTTATTCTTGTTTTAAGGCACAGAACAGGTCCATTTGACTTAAGTACATCAATAAGTTACAAAATAAAACAAGTGGTGTGAACAGCACATGGGGAATGCTTTGGGCATTGTGATTCCCCAAGTAGATTATAAGCTACATGATGTCCCCTCCGAAAGCAGAGTGAGCTAGATTTTTCCACTGTATTTCCCCATAACAGGGATTTGGCTAGTAGAAAGCCCAGCTGGGAAGTATCCTCCTCCTTCCCTCCAGCAAAATTATTTCTCGTTCTTTTACTAGCACCAGCCTAGTCCTAGAATTAAAAAAAAAAAAAAAAAAAAAGCTTTTCAAATGAGATACCTGTAATACCTGTAGAACATTGCAGAAATACAGTCCCCTCTCTGCAGTAGTATCTGTCACACAGGTCGTTGGTAAAGTTCTGGAGTATAGCATTTCTCTACTTTTAGACTGATTAAAAAGGGAAGACAAACTCATTTCAGGCAAGTCAGAAAACAGCCAATTTTAACACCTGCTGCAGATGTTCTAGGATTGCTGCTATGAATTAATTATTTCTAGTCATGGATGCTTAGTGAGTGTTGTCAGTTGCAAAGCACAGGCAGTGATAGTGTGGCTCACTAGATCAGCAGAAGTCTTGGGATTTCAACACCCTTCATCAAGCTTTTAAATTAATTTGTCCAGTTCCAGCTTACCTGGTACAGAGTAGTGGCAGGTGCCTTGTGGTGCTATTATATGCCTGATTTTATTTATTTTTTTTTTCCCCTTAACCAGGCTGCTTTTTAGAGCTGTCAGGCTACTTCCTTTATTAAACATGTAATTTCATTGTATTTAGGAAACATTTACAATCATAGAAATTTTGTACTTACTTGAAGGTTACTAACAAAATTTGTAGTGGCCTGAAATGTAATAGAAGAATATATAATATATTTTTTGTTTTCCTTTTTAATATAGATTACCAAGAAAGACTGATATGGAAAGGTGAGTTACAATAAGAAAGTCTGTAATCCATGTTAAAAGATAGAACTTTGTTTACAGTGTTAAGATGAATATAGAACTGTTTAAATAAAATATTTTTCTCCTAATTTTAGATTTTGTGCAAGAAAATAAGCATTGTCTGTCTTGCTGTCACTACATAGTTTCGGGATTTTTCTCAGCATCAGTGGCAATATTAGTTTTTGTTGGCTTTTGGTTTTGTTGTTGTTTGGACTTTTTTTTTTTTGTCGCACTGTTCAGTAACAATCTGTTGCTGTTATAGTAGGTGAACTATGCCCTATTAAGGGCATTTTTCTCTTCATGAATCTTGAAGCAATGAAGTGACAGTAAAGCTGATGTGAAAGGGAACTGGAGAACCTAAGTAGATTCTAGTTAGTATCATAAAGAAACTTTTTGTTCAGAAGAAGCAGTTCAACAATTAAAACAAGGTAAAAACCTCCTTTTCTGCTTTTTTCCATGTTACCTGATCTTTCTTATCATGAATGCTGTTTTCTGCTTCGGTTCTATGTGTGTTTGAAGTGTCAAGATTATTAGAAAACAAATGTATGAGGCAAGAACAGGCCTTTTCTCCCCCATCCCCCCTTCCACCCCACTTCCCAAGATGAACGAATGTGGTTTAATTTTTTGTTTCTTTGCATAAATTTTATGGAAGTTGTCATAAAATTGTTTCCTTTGTTATTTGTGTTGACATGCTAATTGACCTAATTTTCTTTGGAGACATAGAGCAGCTATGGTATACCTAAGGATGTTAATAAAGAATGATCATTAATTCAGTTATCTCAAATCTCATAATGTGTTGTGGAATCAATCGGGTTTTTGGGGAATCATAACCTGGGATGATTCCTTGTGCCCCTTTTTATAAAATATTATGCCTAAGGAAGAGAAACAAATCTGCTTTTTGTTGGTTTTTTGTTTTTTGTTTTTTTGGTTTTTGTTTTTTTTTTAATAATCACTGTATTTACTGAGGAAATTACATTCAACTTAGGTCCAGAGCTTCTTTGTGCTGGTGGGGGGCTTCTCCCATCCAGATGTTTAGCATTTCTTGGTAAAGCTGGAATCTGCTTTGTGGGGCACACAGGTCTGGAGCAGCATCTTAAGTCCTAATGGATTACAGAAATAAGAAAGAAAATAACACAGCCTTCAGTGGTCACAAAGAATGCCCTGCAATTGAAATTGTCTTGAAATTAAATGTTCACATCCTTGTCAGCTTTGACTTAAAACTCTTCTTGGTGAAGTGGCTTTCCATCTCCTGGAGGAAATCTGCAAGGAAGGATTTTTATAATTATCCAGATTATTCTATTTTTCCTAACTTTGAGAGCTGTAATGGCAGCAGTAGTTGGTCTTCAAGCTCTGTTTCTTGAAGCTAGCCTGGTGACGTGGCATACATACTTTGAAGATGTGATGGTATTATTCTCTAATAAAGTTCATATAAAATTGAAGTTCATTACTGTAGTGCCTAGCTAAAAGATGTTGTGATAAGAAAAACTGATAGGAAATTATGCATCATAGCATAATATGGCTTTTCTTTGTGAAGAGTCATTTATTAGTTATCAACGATAGGAACAAATCACTTTTGCAACAAGAAAGAAGTGGTTGGATTAAAAAAAAATTAGTACTGCAGTGTAAAATTAATGGTGCTTAAATTAAAATTAATAGTAAAATTAAGAGTTCTGGGGGAAATCCAGGGGATTGCTTCGTGATAATGGAGACCTTTTTTTGCTAAGTATTCGTTATATTTTCCTTTTTATCCTTCAGTAAAGTGTAATATGTGGAAAACTTTTATCTAAATACAGCAATGGCTGTATAAGGTAAGAATTTTGGTTGGAATGGTACTTTGGAGATACCTAGTCCAACCCTCCACTTGAAGTAAAAGTTTCAAAGTTGGTTCGTATCGCTCAGGGTCATATCCAGTTGAGTTTTAAATATCTCCAAGGATGGAAATCCTGCAGCCTTTCTGGGCAACCTGCTTCAGTCTTGGACTGCCTCTCTGCGTGTTTCTTTTTTGTTTTCCTAATGTCTGACTAGTTTTTTCACTGTTGTAGTTTGTGGTTGTTGTCCCTCAGCCTTTTGCACTATTGAGAAGAGCATGCTTCCATCTTTTCTCTAACATCCCTTTAGATACTTGAAGATGGCAGTGGGATCTCACCATAGCCTTCTCTTCTTAAGTATAAACAAACACAGCTTCCTCAGCCCGCTCCCTGTGTGTCTTGTGTTCCAGCCCCTACCCACTTCTGTACGGCAGTATCTTTCTTGGCTAAGGAGTATAAAGCCGGACATTGTGCTTCAAATGCAGTTTCACAAATGCTGACACAAGGTGAATAATCCCTGTCCTTGACCTAGGCTGCACCAGTGCTAATACAGCCTGTCATTGTTGCAAAGACACGTTGCTGATGCCTGTTCACCTGTCCACCAGGACCCCCAGGTCTGCAAAGCTGCTGCCCAGCTGCTGCCCAGCTGCTGCTTAGTACCAAGCCTGTACTGTTACATGAGATTGTTTGCTTCCAGATGCAGAACTTTGCATGTGGTTTTGCTGAACTTCATGAGGTTCCTGTCCACCAGTTCCTCCAGCTAGCTGAGGTCCCTCTGTTTGCTCCCACCAGTTTGGCATCACCTGCAAACTTCCAAAGAGTGCATTCCTTCACATCGTGCAGATTGTTGATGGAGGTGTTAAATTGTATTTGCCCCAGTATTGACCCTTAAGGAACACCACTAGTAACCAGCATTAAAGAAATCCAACTGGTAGCCAGTCACAGTCTTTTATTCCTGGCAGTGCAGCCAGTTTTTCACCTACTTGTAGACCATGTACCCACGCAATATCTCACCAGCTTGGCTACAAGGATGCTGTGGGAGATCTTGTCAAACACTGTGCAAAAGTCAATTTAAATGCATCTTCTGTTCTCCCCTTGATCACAGGCAATTGCATCGATCAGGGATGGTTTGCCTATGGCAAATCTGTGCTGGCTGTTCCCAGGCTACTTTCATGTTTGTTGTTTATCTGGACATAGCTTCTGGAAAGATTTGTTCTGTGAATTTTCTTAACTGAGCATAGGCCAACTGGCCTGTAGGTCCCTACATCCTTCTTGGCCTTCTTGAAGAAGGTCATGATGTTTGCCTTTTTCCAGTCATCAAGACCTTTGATCACTATGGCCTTTTGAAAATGATAAAGAGCAACTTTACGGTGGCATAGGTCAGCTCCCTCAGCACCCTTGGATGCATCCCATCCACTCCAATGGACTTTTGTATGTCAAACTTGCTTAAGTGGTCCTTAACTTGATATTCTACTGTAGCTAATCATTCACTCTCTCAGACTCAGCCACTAGTCTGAAGGATCTGAAACCCCTGAGATGAGAACTTACCAATGAATAATGCACTGAGTACCATGGTCGTTAGAAAGCTTTTTAATGTGCTTTGCTTTGCTTTTATAGGCCTTGTAAATGTACTCTTCCCTTAAGTTTCATCATCCTTGAAGAAAATTTTTTGTGCAGCCCAGCATAAAGTCCTGTATCTATGAATGAATGACAAAAGAACGCAGCAAAATTGACGGACTTTGAGTTCTTGTAGAGAAGTAGATTGGTGTGAATTCCTGAGGCAGTTGTCATTCAGGGATGATGGTGGTGGTTCTGGAAGCAGGATGCTGTCAAGTAAAAGTAACCAGTCTTCTGCAACTTCATACACGTGGTATTAATGGAAGAGTTACTGGAACACTGTGTCTAGTTCTATCAATAATTTTCATTATTAAATTGCTGTGCTTTTTTTTTGGTTTGGGGGGGACGGGGGGGTTATCTACCTTTGATTTTTGGTCACAGAACATCAGTTTGAATTTTTCTTGCTATCATGCTGTTTTTACCACAGAATTTTGATAGACATAACTGCTAGATTTTAGCAGCTTTTATATGGAGTTTGTCTGAGAGATTACTGGCTTTCTAAAGTCTCCTTGTAGACATCTTTCAAATCCCATAAAGTTTTTCTGAATCTTTCAAAATTCTCAACATCTTGTTTTCCTAGTATAGTTACTATTAGAGCAGTGTGTACATATAGCAGCTTGTCCACCAGTTGAAGTCTTAATATCAGGCTGAATGCCATTCTAAAACATATGCTCTAGAAAGCAGAGAAGTTATTGGCTTAATGCCCAAGTTCTTGGATGAGGCTTGTAGTATGTAATGCAAGAAACTGGACCAGGTGGTATTAGTTGTGCTTCTGGCCTAAATGTTCATCTACTGTAAGCAGATTGTGCTTTATGTCTTGCACAAAAGAGTTAGCCTCATTACACCAACACTTTCAGCAGAAACAGGCTTGATCTATATTATGTGTTTTACAGATTAGGATCGGAAGGAAGTGCAACTTCTGTTTGGTAGAGGCTAATATCTGTTGCACTGATTAATGTTCTTTTTGTCCAAATGCATTTGTTACTGTAGAAAACCATATCAGGAAAACATCTTGGATTTGGGGTTTGGTTTTTTTTTTTCAAAGTAACTAGAAAGCCATGGTGAATTGAGCGTGTAGAAAGGGAGAAAAACCTCTATAAACAGTAGATGAAATGGTATTTCAGAGTGCATTTCATGTCTTGTCTAATGCATCTACAACGTAGATCTCTGAAGGGGGAAAATCTGGGTGCGCCCCTACTATGTTCTCTTTTATGAAAAATAATGCTTAAGATATGCAAACATACACTGCCTCAGTCTGACTATCTCATACCAAGCACAGTGGGAGGAATATCAACTATCAGTAATTTCTCCTTATCCCAATGTCTTTGCAACGCAGGAATGGAGAGGAAAGTAAAAGGGTGGGGTTTTTTTGTGGTCTTCCCCACCACCACCCCATTTCCTGGCAAAATGGTAGCATATTGTAACATACTGTGTAAAGACATCTTAAATTTATTAGAGTGATCATTTTGTTTAGTATCTGGGTTTTTGTTTTGGTTTGGTCTTTTTTTTAGTGAATGTCACCGTAATGTTACTGCCAAGTCCTGTAGCCCTTAGGTATATTGCCTTCTCTACTTAAAACTTAATCATAAGCCCTGGGGAAATCCTGTAAAAGGTATAAAGATAATTCAGTTGAATTAGTTATTGAATTGTTTCTCTTAAAATCAATGATTAATTCATGTGAGCATGCTTTTTTGTTTTCCCAGACAGTCTTGGTTAGAATCCATGTATGTTGTTAGCATTCAGGTATTCAGAACAGTGTGCTATATTTTTTTCCATGTTCTAATCAAACAAGCCATATATTAGCGATGCCTCCATTAACACAATTAGAAGTTATGTTTTCAGCCTTTTTTTATTGGCACAGAGTTAAATTGCAGCTTTATATCTGAGCACTGGCTTAATGAACATTTGTTTTTTTCCAGAAAAATAGAAATAGTGCAGTTTGCAAGTCGCACTCGTCAACTGTTTGTTCGTTTGTTAGCCTTAGTCAAATGGGCTAATAATGCCGGAAAGGTGGAAAAATGTGCGGTAAGTTAGAAACAGAGTTTGGTATGAAATAATCTCGAAGTGATATGGGATTTTGGCACACCCTAACTTCTTACCACAGAAGTTAAAAAAAAAAAAAAGCCTATTTCATAAGCAGATGAATATTAAATTATAACCAATTTCTTCCTATTTAGAAATTGTATAATCTTGTCTTTTAACAATTCATGTTCCCAAAAACTCATCAGTGGCAAAAAATGCAAGGCTCGTCTGCACATTGTTTCAGGAGTGCTTTGGGTTTAGGTGATAGGACAGGGAAGATTGTGATCTCAGTGTGTTAGTTCTTATTATCACTTTCATCCTGCTCTTGGTTAAATAGGAATAAAGTCCAGAATGCTGCAAAAAACAAGCACCGAATAATTACAAACAAGTATGGTTGCATTCCAGTAGCCATCATCAGATAAAGAGCTGTGAGGCTTTACAGATCCTCCACAGCATCAGAAATGGCATGCAGATTTAAAGTGTCCTTGCATAAGAAATGGCTAGAATATTCATTCTTTCTTTTATAGATGTGATTACTTGAATTGGAAGTGACAGATAAAATCACCTCAGTCATGTGCACTAGATGAACTGAATATAAAGGGTCATTGATTTGTGCATTTTTTGGACATGTATCACTTTTCCCTCTCTTCCTCCTTGTCCTCCACAGATGATATCAAGTTTTTTAGATCAGCAAGCCATTCTTTTTGTGGACACCGCTGATCGTCTGGCATCGCTAGCTAGAGATGCTTTGGTTCACGCTCGTTTGCCTAGTTTTGCTATCCCATATGCTATTGATGTTCTGACAACTGGATCATACCCGCGTCTGCCTACCTGCATTAGGGTAAAAAATGCTACCATATGCTGGGGGGATGGGGGGGGGAATCCCCAGTACAGTATCAAATGCATGTTAATGAAACTAATTGTCTATATGCAAATGGAACTGTAGTTTAATACAGGCCTAGTGCCAAGTCTCTATAGTGCCAGTGTGTCATGCAGAGCACTTCCTATTTGAACAAGTTATGCCTTCCCGGTAACACATTCTCTCCATTAAACTAGTTCTGCTCTAGGATGAGTATAGTAGCAACTCTTCTTCCCTGGTTCTTTAAGTATTTGCATGCTAAGCCACCATTGTAGAGGAATGAAGTGTGAAAAGGAGATACTGACATCTGTTGTTCTTAGAGATTTTGCCTGTATTTGGAAATCTGTTGAAATACCTACAGCTCTCTCTAATGTTGCTGCCTTTTCTTACTGATAAAATGTAGAATAACAGGATTTTGTGAAGTAATATAAACAGTAGTACCTGTGACTTAGATCTATAGCTACAGATAAGGATTGGCTTTCAAATCTTAGTATTTAAAAACAAGTTTAGCCTGATGTAAGGCCCTGAATTTATTTAATTGATCCAAGTTGAGCAATTTTATTCAGTGATCAGTCTCAGGTAAGATACAATCAACTAGAAGACAAATCTGAGTGTAAGATACAAAACTTCGCTCGTGTGTAATGGCCTGTAGTATTTGTATTTTCAGACTTCTAGTCTGGTTAGTTTTCACCATTCCTACTGTCAATGTATTATACATGTTTGAGATATGTAGATAGTTCATGTTTATTTTAACAGGATAAAATAATCCCTCCTGACCCAATAACAAAGAGCGAGAAGCAAACCACACTTCATCAGCTAAACCAGATTCTTCGACATCGACTAGTGACTACAGATCTCCCTCCACAGCTGGCAAATCTTACAGTTGGTAAGAACTGGAATTACTTTTTGAAGAACACGTTATGCAGGCTGATTTAAAATTGTTGCTTTAGTGCTAAAGCAAAGCTAAAAGATAGCTTAAGTGAGACTATTAGGCATGCTTAATCTATTAAGACTTAGATCCTGTCTTTGTATGACGTCAAAATACGTCTTTTCCCCTTTTGAAAAACGAGGGCACTGATAATACTGCTGAAATATTACTTACTTTCAAGAAGAAATCCTGTGCAGGCAATGGCATGAGGTTGTAGACATTGTCTTGCTCTTTCAGCAAATGTGTTATGAAAGAGTCTTAGGCCTAACAATGTAACTGCTTTACCTTAAGTTAGTTTTAAAATGCAATTTAATTAAACTGCTAGGTCTTTCTGTAGAAACTCTTTAAACTTTAGCTTAAACAAGTCACTCTAATGTTGCTTTTTTAATCTGTTTTGATATTCGTCGTCATGCATAGAATCTGTTCATATTTATGCATGCCTTTAGTTCTGTGGCTCACTGCAGTGCCAGATCTCTTAATCTGTTTTCAGATCTCTGTTTTCACTTAGCCCAAGTAATGGTAGACATTAAGATGGCCTTTTTTACAGGAAGGATGGCTATAAACTGGACTAGGTTATTGAAGAATCGCAGAGAATAGGACTGGAATGGTCCTAGTCCATGCTTTTAACTAAGACAAGGTTAGCCATGTGTAAACCATACCCCACAGACCTAGATTGAAGACGTTTCTCAAAAATCTTAGTTTTCAGTGGTCCCTATGTGAACACTTGCAATATCAGTATTAGAGCCATTTTCGTTGAACAGAAGTATAAATGGGTATATGTGCGCTCTTCAGATTTTTCAGTTAACATTTCAATGACTTAGTTTCTCTTTTAGGGTTAAGAGCATGTGTGGGATGCTTTTGAAAATGAAACTTCTTGAGTTAAAATGGTTAAAATTTCTATAGGAATATTTCTATATGTCTATAATTGTAAAGGTGTATGTCATATTTTGTTAAGTGATTGAGAAGAAGGTCAACCTGCAGTTTATAGTAAGGGGTTGTACTGAATTTTTTGCTCTGCCACTCATTCTCTTCATGACCTTGCTTACATAGTTTTGACAGTCTTTGTTCCCAGTCCTTTAAAGTGATAAGCAGTGTTCACAAAAGGTATGAGGATATATATGTCAATTAGATAAAAAGTGTACGTAATCTTTGCTTGTGTACATATATATATATGAATTATGCATACAATTATCTTCCTCACATGAAAATGGAGTTGTTATATTTTAATGTTACAGAAATGGTTTGCAGTGAGATGTGTTTCCAGGATTAGATTTCAGCCTGGGCTGAGATCGTGTTCTGAACCTCTTTTGAATATTGCTTGAAGTGTTCATTGTTGATATAGTAAAGAATTTGAAAAATTAAGCTAGACATTTTGTTTGTGTAACTTGTCAGGCTGGTAGCAACTCAATGTTACTCTATTACAGTAGCACAAGTGTTAACAAGTTATCTTGACTGAAGTACTGCTGTTCAGGACAGTTTGGGATGTTCATCTGTCCGTGCTGCTTATTGACACTGGTTCTGTTGCAGAAGCAACTGTAAGTTGCACAGAAACATACGCAACAGAGCAGAAACTATAGGGAAGTAATCCATTGTGAGTGCCAGGAGCTACCACACTGATATTTTGAGGCATCTTAAGAGACTGAGTGAAATAAACCATTTTTTTTTCTTCCTTCCTTAGCCAATGGCCGTGTGAAGTTCCGAGTTGAGGGTGAGTTTGAGGCCACCTTGACAGTGATGGGTGATGACCCTGACATCCCCTGGCGCCTTCTCAAACTGGAAATTTTGGTTGAAGACAAGGAAACTGGTGGTAAAAAAAAAAAAAAAAGAAATCAAACATTTACACTTTCTTTTTAACATAATGTTCATCTCTGATGCCGTATACATCTTGTTTATACAGGGTCTTTTGCTATCACAACTTAAGATAAGGAAACTGCATATACTTGTCCTGTTTTCACCTTGCTCTGTATGCATTTGATACCTTAACAAAGGTAGACTATGACAGTGTAGTAGACTGACTGAAATTTCCAGAGTAAACGAAGCATTTTGTTATTTTGTTAGAAATTCTGATAAGGAAACTGCTCAGTACAGTTATGTCTTTTTTCTTTTTTATTTATTATTTTATTATTTTAAATACCTATTTTCCTGATGTCTAATGTGAATTATTTTTAATTCACGAAAGACGGTCGAGCCTTGGTTCACAGCATGCAGATCAACTTCATCCATCAGTTGGTCCAGTCACGACTGTTTGCTGATGAAAAGCCGCTTCAGGACATGTACAGCTGTCTGCGTATCCTTCCAAAAGTTGCTTCTGAATAAGCTATTTAATGAATAAGCTTGCTCGTCCTTGTACCTGGAGGTCAAGAAAAATGGATTCCCTTTTAAGCTAGGGGGAAATGTCTGGATATGGAGTAAAAACAATGGCCTTGGAAACAGTTGTTCTCATATGCCAGCATGTAAAATTTGATTTTACACACTTAATCAGCAAAGGTAAAGGTGAGGTACTCAAGACAGCAGGTTGTGTGGTAAGTCAGTGCAGCAGTAGCTGGCTGCATGTGCTAATTTCAGAGATAGAATACATCGCTGACTTGGAAGGTATGGGAGCTGACAATTCTTGCTTATCAAGAACTGCAGTAAGGTGACGATGGTGTATTAACTGTGTTGCACCTCTGTGAATAATAAAATGGGATGTAGCGTGCAGAAGCAGTGCAGTGACTTTCTATGTGCAAAGGGCAAATTGCTTGACAATGTGAAACTGTTTTCAGTGAAACAGTTTCTGCAGGAACAAATAGAATCATGTTATCTTAGGGTGACCATGGAAGATGGGGTTAGTGGTAACTATAGGGTGAATTTAATTTCTTTGTTAATAATCTTCCCTAAAAGATGATCAGAGTTAAAATCTATAAAATAAAGCTGTTGTGACAGTGTTGTCTAGCACTCTGCCCTAGATAAGAGTTTAAAAAAAGGCAAAAAAACCCTTTGAAAAATATTTGATGCTGTTTATGTATCTTTATCTCTGGATTAGTACATGAGTGTGTTTTCAGACTGCATCTTGTCTGACTTTGACAGATGGATTAATGTAGTGTACAGAAACAGATTTATGTAGTGTACAGCCTCTTTGGAGGTCTTATATTTTCTTAACTCCATTTGTTAGACTCCTTCTGCTTAGCACTTCAGTTGGAAGTCTTGCATTCACAAACACTAATGCTGATTCGAGAGCGCTGGGGTGACCTTGTGCAAGTGGAACGATATCATGCAGGGAAATGTCTCTCGCTCTCTGTTTGGAAGTAAGTTAATTTTAGAAGGGCTGTTAACAAACAATAAATGAAATAACAGGAGGGTTTTCATTTACTAAGCTTGAGCCAGAATTTTCAGAATTGTACTTTCTTTTTGATGTGAGACTCCTAAATTCTTGTGATTAAGTACCTAAACATGTGCTTGACTTGCAAAGAAGTGAGGGATATACATTATTGTACAGGAGAACAATGGATACAGTCATAAATCAGTTTTTATTTATGTGGATATCTAACTCAATAAATGAATTGGACAATTCTTTGTCAGTCTTTCGCTGTATTTATTGCTTGACTTGCACTAGATAAAATTTTAAAAAGCAATCCAAATGCTCTTCTGATTCTGTGTTGAATTTGCAGCCATCTAAAACTCCTTTATGTAGTTATAGTTTACCAACAGTTCTGCAGTAAAATGTAAACTAAAACAAATGCTTTTATTCAGATCAGCTGACATAACGTTATTTTTATGTAGAACTGTCAGAATCAAGGATTAGCTACTGAAAGACATGTTTTCTGCTACTCCAATTACATGGTTTAATTATTCTCTTTATTTTAAGTCAACAGGTGCTTGGCAGGAAAACGGGGACCGCTTCTGTTCATAAGGTCACTATTAAGATTGATGAGACTGATGTCTCAAAACCCTTACAAATATCTCATGAGCCTCCACTGCCAGCCTGTGATTCCAAACTGATGGAAAGAGCCATGAAGGTAAAGGTTTGCTTTGCAGTAGGCATCTAGTTTTATAAATCAGAAACTTAAAAATGCTTTGCATTGTCAGTTTGTTTCACTTTGATTCTATTTAAAGAGCTCTTTCTAAGATTTCTAGTCAGCAGTTACTCTAGGTTGTGGTGTGTTTATGTTGGGACCTACAGTTGTTACAAATTGTTGGCCTTGACTTCATCTTAAAAATTACATCTACTTTACAGTGCCTTATATACCACTTATGAGACAGAATGCTGAGGCTGGGGAGAAACAACAGCAAAGTTTGTTACGTTTAGTGTTTGGCTTGAAATGCTTTATAGGGAGCCAGCTCTTCCCTTTCCTGTCTTGGAGATGCTGTGTAAACTTCCTCTGAAAATCAGCTTCCCCATGCCGCTTGAGTTTGCTACCCAGAGAACTGGGTGTTCACTTTAGAAAATCTTACATTATGATTTAGAAATCTTGTGCAAAAGAGCTAATGCGGTTTGCTAGTTACAAGTGTTAGGTGAAGCTCAGTTTTACGTTATCACTAACCAGATTGTCATGTGGCCTATTTGAATGTGCCTTTGTATTGTTCAAATTCCCATATGTTAAAGGTGGGATTGTTGAAATGATCCAAAATGAGTAAGTGCAGTCAACTTCCTGCTTGGATGAGGCTTCACTGGTGATAATTCTAGATCTTGGTTAATGATATCTAAGAGAAACTGCATTCTAGGGTTCATAATAAGTCTTCTGTAAGTTCCTGAGCAATCTGGCAGTTGTTTGTTCTTTCAGAACAATCTGCTGTTCCACAGCAAAAATATCTGGCTATGATATATCAGAATGTGTGTTTTGTCATTATTTCTTACAGTGTTTGAGTTTAAGAGAGTTAATAAACTGGAGTGAATGGTGTAGTTTTCAAACTTTCAGTACAGTTTTTCCACAGGGAAAAACTCTCCAGCTCAGATCTTTACCTGTCTTACAGAACCTTCTACTGATGGTAGCCTTTACCCAGTGTACGTAATTTCTATTTGAGCCTCCTGGCCCATCTTATTTATGAAGTCTGATAGACAAGTGTCTATATGGTGAATGTCAAGAACTTCGTATGTTTGGGCCACAGAGGAATGTGAGAAGCTTAGTGGAGCCTTCTACTCTGTTTCTACTCTAAAATTCTACTATCAGTACAGTAAATATATACTAAATTTACTCATTTAATAGCCAAAATCAGCATATTTAGGTTACTAAATATACAGTTAATTTAGTGAAGATACTGTATTTATGCCTAAATCCAGGAAAATGTGCTTTATCTAGAACATCTGCTGAAGTTCCACTGGAGCTAATGCAATCAAAGCTCACTGAATCAGGTCTACAGGCTGTAGATTAAGATATGAGGCCACTGTAAATTTGAGATTTATAAAAATTAACACTGACTCCCTTTAAAACTACTTGCTCTGAGCTTAAAACATTTACCAGCTATGGAATATACTCTGCTGTTCTGGTGTTTGAATAAGGATCTCAGCTGTAATGACGTAGATAGCACACTGTGTTTCTGTTTATTTAAGATACTATATAAAACAGTGGCACAAACAAATACGTTTGTCTAAGCAGATTATTATACATTAACCTACTGAAAATTGGATGTAGCTATAGAATGTGTAGTCACTTGTTCGTGAGGAAGATTTAACTCATAGCAGCTGCTGAGTTGAAATGCTCTTGTGGATGGATAAACACTTGATTTTTAAGGCCTTGTCTTGGAAAGCTAGTCTTTAGGGGAAGGTTGTTCTGTTATATGTGAAGGCATGTACTGAAATTCTGTATAATTCTGTTCTAGTATAAAATTCTTCTGCATGTATCTCTTATGCTAGAATAAAATTTGAGTTTAATTTGCCTTGAATAGTTTTCAAAGCAATGTGAGGTTAACTAGAAAAAGGTTTTGCAGTAATCTGTAGCTTTGCTTATGCAAAATATGTAAATAATATGACTGTAATGTGAATGGATATAAATGCAAATGCTTGAATTCAGGTTGCACAAGTAAGCTGCAGTTAACATAAGTGGTGGCATAAGCTTCAGCACTGGCAGTGCAGCTAGCCTCTAGATACCCCTGGGTTCAGTGGGGTTGCTCGTATTCACTGTCTGCCACTGCTTCTTCACTGACTGCATTATTACCCCACTAGCAGGACTGAAACTAGTGTGTTTTATTTCATTCTACGGCTACATATGTGTTTGTGTAGAGGCAACCATATTCTAATATGGATTTGGGGGGGGTTGTGATTTGGTTTTGGGGTTTTGTTTTTTTTTTTTTTTTCCTTAGCTTTAGCTAGTTATAAACAGGTGCATGCTAAGCTGGAAAATATTCCAGCCTTGATCCAGAACAAGTAGGTCTGCACAAGGAGTGGTAACAGCATAGATTGTGAAACTTCTTTTCTTCTACATTTTCTTCTAGTCTTCTCTCAAACCCTCCTGCTGCCTGCTAAACAGACAGACTCTTATGTCAATTTGTTGTATTTATAATGATCCAAATACTCAAGTTATTAGTTCAGTTGGTTCACCACAGTTCTGAGCAAATTTTCTTAAGTGATTGTTTTATTAAGTTATGTAGCTTTGTTCCATTGTGCTGATGCATAAAAATCTACACATCCAATTTGAACTTGCTCAAGTACATTCCTTTTTTTACAGATTGACCACCTATCAATAGAAAAACTCCTAATAGACAGTGTCCATGCAAGATCTCATCAAAAACTCCAGGAGCTGAAAGCCATTCTTAAGAGCTACAACGTTAATGACAATTGTATGTGTTTTCTACTGAAGTTTGTTTCAAGTTAATTTCCATTTGTGCCTAGGAATGGTTTCCTTTTTTCTTGGTGTTTCTTGTTTTCATTAATTTAAATAAAAAATATGGAAAAAAGGGAGATACATTCAGAATTAACAAGACAGCTTTAAATTATTCTGCTTGGATAACTGTAAAATACTCGTACCTCTAAATGTAGTATAATAGATGAAGCTGGTAGAACATCATAGCCTGGATTGAAGGGTTAAAAATTGCCTGCTGTAAAACATGTATGTATTCAGAATTGAAAACAAATCCTTCACTGTCTTAAGCTAACTTTGGATGAGACTTTGCTTAAAGCTGTTGTTGAAACTATTGGAATCCAAATTGAGCTTATAATCTTGAAGCAGTGAGTTAAAAGATATTCGAGGATTAATGATCTCTTTCAAATTTGGTCCATCTTTTCTCGTTGGTTTGTTACTAGCACTATTTTCACAGAGAAATTCTTATATTCAGTTCCCTCTTTATGTTAACAGTATGGTAATGTGCAAGTGAAGATTGCTTCTATAAAAACAAACAGGTTTTGTGATTATAATGGGCTAAGTTTTAATATGATGAGTTTGAATTTTGTGTCAAATTATTAACATCAATTTTTGTTTAGCATTCATTGAGACAGCTCTTCCAACTCTTGTAATTCCAATTTTGGAACCATGTGGTCGATCAGAGTGCCTACATGTATTTGTTGATCTTCACTCTGGAATGTTTCAACTGATGCTGTATGGTGTTGGTAAGTAGATGCAAAACCAGATTGTATTTAATATCTTGCAAGAATCCCACATTATGAGGTAATTTTGTGTGAAGAATTCCGTCAAATCTGTGAAGTTCTGTAAGTAAATAAGGGCAATGCAAATGAACACCGCACTTGGGTCATCATCGAGGTATATAAGTTTGAGGAATGGAGAAGTGGATCTTTGTGCTTAAGAGTCACAGTTCAGTTAGGTATATTTTAAGAGGAGAACAGACTAAATATTGTTAGGCATCATTGCAATGCATGTTCTTTATGACTCATGATTCCTGGGTTGTGCTGTTAATGGATGCAGTCATTTCATATGGACCCGACTGAGAATTGTATTATGCGACCTTATACATCCTGTGTTACTGTTCAAGTCTTAACTTCAGGTTTCAGATTACTTAAGAAAAGAAGTGAGTTCTTTTAGTTTGTTTGACTAATAACATACTGCTGTGGTTTTACAAGCATTGTGGATCATTTGTTGTGTATCTTAATCTCTCTCTTCAAAATGAGCCACATAGAGAAGACAAGGGGCAACAATTGCAAGTTGCGCCAGGAGACATTTCATCTCAATATAAGAAGGAAATTTTTTACAGTGAAAGCAATCAATCACTGGAACAACCTCCCTTCCCCCCCACCCCAGGGACATGGTGGAGTCCCCATCACTGGAGGTTTTCAAGGTGCAATTGGACAGGGTGTTAGATAATCTCATCTAGGCTCTCTTTCCCAGAAAAGGTTGGACCAGGTGATCTTTTGAGGTCCCTTCCAACCTGGGCTGTTCTATGATTCTGTGATTAATTGTTTGTTAAATTAGATGAGACACTTTAGTTAAAAGGTCAAAATTTTGTTCGAAGAGCAGATGTTGAGACCATTCACTCACCTAATGTTCTCGTAGATCAACTGACACTCGATGACATAGAGAAGTCTGTTAATGATGATATGAAGCGTATCATTCCTTGGCTCCAGCAGCTCAAGTAAGAGACTTGAATGATTCACTTAGTTTGCATAGAATAAATCACCATATTTGTATTTTGGATGATCACACCTGCATGGCTTTGTATTTTACCGCAGTAGGGAATATACTTTCTCCCTGTTCTAAGCAAGTTCGAGTATTTGCCATCTCCTCTAAATGGGTGGAAGAAATCCTGCTTTTGCTTGGAGTTGATTCCATTGTCCTCCTTTAGTCTGCCTCCTTACATGTAGCCTCATGCATTGCTATATGCACACTCTGCATGAAGTCTTTTCACTTTAAGTCAGTAGCAGACCGCTTGCTTCCTGAGGATCTCATTTTGTGTTCATGTTCATTTTCTGTGCCCTTTATTCCACTCTTTCTACAGCTGCACTCTGCTTGTTTCTCATCAAGAATCATCTCCCTTCTCACAATAGAGGGAAAACCAGGAAGTAGCCTAGGATGATTTAAATAATATCTGTTTATCTTCTAACACTTCAGCCCTTGCTGGTTTAAACCTCTAATCTTCCTTCAATAAAGCCCTGAGATTTAGGCACAGAATACATTTGGCTCCCATAAGAGGTTGTAGCAAATAATACAAATACAGTTTGCATCTGCATGAAAACCAAGTTCCACCTGCTCTGTCATTTTGGAAATTCCCAGTACTCTGAGCTAATTGCAGGGTGAAACCTCTATTTGAGGAATGTTCCTTCTAAAAGAAGCATGATGACGCATGAAGCACTGGCACCCTGGAGAAACTAATCAACCTCCCTTTGTTATAAATAATGTACTCAAGATAACGGCTTGGGTAGTGCTGCAGTTTTTAAGGAAGCTAGGCAGTCCCACGAAATGTCTTTTCGGACAGCTATATCTAACATGTATCTACAAAATAAACATGGTGTGTCGTGATGGAGAGGTGCTGAGTGCCCACACTTTCCACTGCTGTTTTCAGTGGAAGTTTGACTGAAAAACCAAGCCATGCATTTCTGAACCCCTTTCAAGCCTAGCTAGGCTTTCTGGTGTTGCCACTATAGCCAAAACCCATTGGAGTAGAATAGGTTTAATTCCAAACATTAGAATAAGTTTGATGTCTTGCATGTGGTTCTTCATGTCCAAACTTACTCAGGTAAATGAGTTTGTTTAAAACATAATCCAGAGTGACGTCAGTGGAACTTTGGTGACTTTTTTACTGTATTGCTTACCAGCATATGGGAGCAAAGGTTTTCTTTTCTATACCAAAAAATACTCGAAAATTCTGAATTGTAAAATAACTGTAATCTGCATGTTTTTTAATTTGTCCCTTCTTTTTTTATATTATAATTTTATATTGTGCTGTATAAAAATTTACATATTCAGCAAATAATTTCAGGGCTTTTTCTTAAATTAACAGCTGTCTTAATCAAGCTGAAGACGATATGTAAAGATAGTAATAAGAAAATACAAACTCGTGATATTTTCTGTGTGATTTTCTATGTATAACTTGTTCAGCAATGATAGATGTGGACTTAGAATATGACTGACTCTTAATTTGACACTAATGCTCTAAACAGCAGTATACTAGAATAATTTAAAACAGCCTCAGGGTACTAATGCCTTTATTTCAATGCAAGGTTCTGGCTTGGACAGCAACGTTGCAAACAGTCTATAAAACATCTTCCTACAGTGAGCAGTGAAACTCTTCAACTAGCTAATTACGCTAGCCATCCAGTGGGAAATCTTTCCAAACACAAATTGTTTATCAAACTCACTCGCCTTCCACAGTACTACATTGTAAGTAACTGAAAAAAGTTTCTTGTCTTTTGCTCTCAGGCATGGATATACCAGACAGTTTGTACTGTTAATACTGACGTTAGGAACCAAGTGATGGATGTAATCCTCGACTCTCCCCTCTCCCTCCCTTCTCTCATTCAATGGGTTTGTTAAGCATAGAGAGGAGGGGACCTAAACGTTTATTACTCAGCGACCTTCCCATTCTCTTTATGTTTCCTGAAAGTTTAGTCTTCCTTCTCCTCTTGGATCCCTTTCCTAGCCACAGTATTAATATATTGAAAAAGCCTAATGTCTTTTCTTTGAGGGCTGGAGGATAGGAACTGATGTAGACATATTCTTAGTTTGAAGGTCTTCTCAATTTGTTGTTTTGTTTAAATACAGGTTGTAGAGATGTTTGATGTTCCTGGCAACCCCACAGAACTGGAGTATAAGTACCATTTTCTCTCTGTGAGCTATGCTGAAGGAGATGACAGCCCTGCTACTGCACTTTTGCTACAGCAGTTCAAACCAAACATTGAGGAGTTGGTACTAGACACAAAAAGTGGGAAACAAATGAAAAGTGGTGTCAAGCGCAAGGTATGTGCTTCAAAAGCCATTGGGCTAGTGATTGAGCATGAAACCTAAACACATGTTCTGAGCATCAATACCAGCTTTAGTAGTGTTGTTTCAAAAGTTTGTATGGCTGTCATCTTGCTTGTGTTGCAGCTTGGTTCTCTGGACTGCTTCCCTAGGGAGATGTTGGGAAACTATTTTGTAACAGTTGTCTTTTAATTTGTGCCAGGCCTTCTCAGCTTTTCTAAAGAGCCAAGGCAGAGCACTGAGCTGAGGTAGCGAGAGTAGCTTGTATACGCAGAGCACTGGTATCTGCGTGATATGCTTTGTGCCATGTAGGTGTAGTCTTTGAAAGACTTGCAAGGGCTGATAAGAGTTACTTCTTGGGGTCAGGCCAACATGGCTTAGTGATATGTAAATACTGTTTTAAGGAAGGAGGTGATCATAAAATTACTTTAACTGAATTGCTTCAGTCCTGAAGTGGTCCAGATCCTTTCAGGAGTTTGTGCTCAGGGTGTGATTCATTTAAAACTTGGATGAATGAGATTATTCTCTGACATCTTTTCAAAATGTTTACTCCAAATCTGCAAGTACATTTGTCTTTATTTTAATTCTAGTTATCTGGTGATCCATGTTCCATAGAACCTAAGAAACCAAAACGGTCGGGAGAAATGTGTGCCTTCAATAAAGTGCTAGCTCATATTGTAGCCATGTGTGATACAAATATGCCATTTATAGGGCTTCGTATGGAGGTACGTATTAAGAAATATTTTGTTTCCTTCTTCCCCTCTACTAGTCCTGATTCTCTTGTCTAGATGCAACTCTTCAGCAAACTTGTGGTCATGTGTTCACTTTGGAGTTCCCCCACCAGCTGAGCCCGGGTGACTGATGTTCTACACTGGGTTGCTCCAGCATTGTAGCTGGTTCTCTAATACCAAGCACTGTAAAATGGTTGAAAAGTTGAGGGAAAAGGGAAAATGTGAGGATGAAAGACACGCTTCTGGGAGGGGGTGGGAGACAACTTTATACCAGATTTCACAGACTGTTTTTTGGCTTTCCAGTGCTTGAGGATGTGAAACATCTGTCACCCTTGGGGAAAAAAAAAAAATCCTCAAAACAGTTACAGTTATTTTGCTTGACTTTTTGCTTGGGATAACATTTTTCTTGTTCGTTCCTAGTTATCTAATATGGACATTCCTCACCAAGGAGTACAAGTAGAAGGAGATGGCTTCAGCCATGCGATACGTTTGTTAAAGTAAGAGGATATACTCCTTTGTTTCAATTTATTACTGTACATACGCTTGAGAGAAAAAAGGATTGTCTGGAGAGTAACACTAAAAATAATGGGGCGGGGGGAGTTTGGGTTGGGTTTGGGTTTTTTTTTTAATTATTGTGTGTATTACACTCATGTGAAGTAGTGCTTGGAGAAAGAGGAAAATAAGAGTAGACAACTATAATTTGTTTCCTTCATTAGCCTAAAGTGGGGAGCTCTGAAAACAGCCTGACAGTCCTCAATCCTAAAATCCAGGCAGTGCTGAGGTGATGATTCATGAACATGTAATTGCAATTTTAGATCAGATCAGAGGCCTACATATTCCATTATGTGCTACTGCAGAGGAAAATGTAGGGAATCCCAGAAAAGACCATTGCATGATAAAAAACTTGTAGAGGAAACATCTGAGAATCATACAGTAATTTAAGAGTGGAAGGGACCTGTGGAGGTCATCTGGTCCAACCTCCTGCTCCAAGCAGGGCTGATCAGCTGCATTTGCCAGTCTCCAAGGGGTTTTGTGCCCTCCCTGGGCACAGCGATCTCAAATGCTGACTAGAGGGGAGTAGTCACTTGATTGCCTGGCTAATACAGCCCAAGATGCAGCGGTCTGTCATTGCTGCAAGGGCATGCTGCTGACTTGTCTTCAGTCTGTCTCCAAGGCCCCCAAGTTCTTTTTCTGCAGAGCTGTTACCCAGCCAGTCAGTCCCCACCCTGTACTGTTCCTTGAGGTTATTTAGGCCCAAGTGCAAGACTTTGCATTTGTTTTCATTGAACTTCATGAGGTTACTCTTAACTCATTCCTCCAGCCAGCTGAGGTCTCTCTGAATGGCAGCCCTGTCCTCCAGCATGTTAAGTGCTCCCGTCAGTTTGGTGTCACCTGCAAACTTGCTATTCCTTTGCATCACGGAGGTTATTGAAATTGTTAAATAGTATTGGCCTCTATGTTATCCCCAAGGGATGACAGCCACAACCAGCCACTAATTGGACCTGCAACTATTGACTACAGTGCTTCCTACCTGGCAGTCTATCCAGTTGTTCACACCTCTTGGAGCCTACTTCAAGCCCCACCAGTTAAACTTTGGATTCTGTTATGATGTAAAACAGATTATATTATTTTAAAACATTAAAAAGAAAACCCCAAAGACACCTTCTAGAGTAAAACCTTCTTAACTTCTTTTATGCTGCAAAAATGTACAGTGATGTAAAAGCATCAGGCTCTAAATGCATCAGGACCTACCTTTTTAAATTTGCACATGAGCAGAAAAGTATGAGAACTTGTGAGCTGAAGTTGAGGGTGGTACATGAAATTTCTGGAGAGACTCTCAAGGGCTTTGAAAAAGTTGTGCATGTTTTTACTTAAGCTTTATTTATTCTGTCCCATGAGTTCAATTCTCATATTGGGATATGAATAAATTAGTGGGTACTAAGATAACTGCCAGGTTGTTCATTGCATTTAGAGTGAGCTTGTTCTAAAAGGCAAACTGATTTATGAATTGACGTTGCCACAGAATTTATTTATTTTCATCTTTTTTGGCTTGTTTCTCTGTATAAAAGCTTTATATTGGTGTGCTCTTACTTTCACCAGGAGATCAGGGCAATTCAACAGATCCCTTAAGAGTTTGTAATTCGCAGGTGTTGAATCCATATAAAAATTGGTCTTAACTCGGAGTGCTTTTGTAACACACTTATTACAGTCCTTGAAGAGGAATAGGGTATTTCACTGTGCGGTCCAGCTGTCTTTGCTGCGAATTTGTTCATTCTTTCATGTTCAGACTTGGAAGCCATTCAGGAAATGTTAGAAGGTAGTATTTTTAGTTTTGGAACTGTACTGCGTATAATTGAGATCCTTTTTTCTTCATGAATAGAATTCCTCCCTGTAAAGGCGTAAACGAGGAAACACAGAAGGCTCTGGACCGATCTCTTCTTGATTGCACTTTCCGATTACAAGGTAGAAATAATCGCACATGGGTGGCTGAGCTGGTGTTTGCAAACTGTCCGCTTAATAGCACTTCATCCAGGGAACAAGGTAAGTTTTATTTAGGAAGACTGGTAAACTTTGTGTTTTATATTGTCTGTTCCAGTAGGTCTAAGGTTTTGGTGTTACTGGACAGCTGTCTGCTCTTGAGATTTCTAATAAACCACAGTGCACCTGAATCAAAATTTTGAATGCCAAGTTGATGCACTTTTATTATTTAAATATGCTTCCTGGTCACTTGCCACAGTTCACTCCGAGTCTGTAAACGACAGTTTAGGAACCACTAGTTTAATCAGCATATACCATCTCCTAACACTGCAGGACCAACCCGTCATGTTTACCTGACGTATGAAAACCAGTTATCTGAACCAGTTGGAGGTCGCAAAGTTGTTGAGATGTTCCTTAATGACTGGAACAGTATTGCTCGGCTGTATGAATGTGTCCTGGAGTTTGCACGATCCTTACCAGGTACAGAAATCGTCTCCTTTTCATTAAAATAATGTGTTTATGGATTACTATGGTTTTTTACTTTAACTCCTTTCCCTTCTTTCTTCAAAGACATACCCAACCACTTAAACGTCTTTTCAGAAGTTCGTATCTACAATTACCGAAAACTTATCCTTTGTTATGGAACCACCAAGGGGAGCTCAGTAAGTAAATCCTAAGTGCACTTAAAATCTGTGGTTGAAAACAGAATGGGTAGGCCTAGAGTTCTCAGAATTGTGTTACAACGTATTTCCTGTATTGCATTATTCTGGAATTAATATTGATGAATGTAGAAAAGACAGAAGTAGAGGGTGCCAGATTACTAATTTGCTAGGTTACTAGATGTTCAGAATTTTTGCCAATTTGTATAAGATGCTTCAAATTGTGGGAAGGAGGACAGTTGTGTGCTTCTGATTGATGTAAGCTGGTGTGGTAGCCTTTTTCTGACAAACTTATGGTAAGTGTTGGTACTGGTCGCTGTCGCATACTGGGATATATGGACATATATAAGCTGTGTGCTTAATGCTGCCATAGAAGAAAGGACTCTAACAAAGTTTTAAATGTAGTACTGTGCTTTCAAACGAGGCAGTCCTTAATTATTTTGTAGCAGTGCTATTCCCTTGTTCAGAACTCTAGCTTACTCTTTAGTATTTGAATTTACAGCTTATTGATTACTTTGGTAACTATGTGCTTGATCACACCCTTGCATTAAATGAATGTAGGGGAGGAAGTAAGTGCACATTTATTACAGACTAAGAATGTACTTTTGTGTGCAACCGGTGTAAAGTAGCTGATGCATTTGAAATTTGCTTCCTGGAAGGTTTCTGTGTTCATGTTCTAAGTTGAATTTTTAAGAGCATTTTTATGTGCGTTTTATTGGGACAGTTAATAAGTAGCAGGAGTAGCAGTGTGGATTTTGCATGTCACTTCCTTACATATTAGCATGTCCAGTTCTCAGTTTTGTGTGATATGACTGAGAAAACCAATCCACCTCCAGCAACTCGTTAATTAGTTCTCTGCAGCATGAATCTCTCAAGTTTAATTTTCTCTATCTCACCTTTGGCAGAAAAGGCTTTTGTTCTTTCTGATTGACTTACTAAAGTAATTCCCCAGTTTTGTGATTGCCAACAATCCAGCTAGCTAAATGGATGTTAAAACTAACAGCACTTTTTTTTCAGAACCTCAACAACTTTTGAGGAAGGTGAGTTAGGAATCTGTTGAGGTTTGAAAAATGACAGCAGACCAGCTTTCTTGTTATAACCTCATAGTTGTTCTAGTTTCCAAGACCATTTTATGTTCTTGACATTGCAGATCAGCATTCAGTGGAACTCCATACTCCAGAAGTTTCACATTTCACTGGGAACTGTTGGCCCAAACTCAGGTTGCAGTAATTGTCACAACACAATTTTGCACCAGCTCCAGGAGATGTTTAATAAAACGCCAAATGTGGTGCAGTTGTTACAGGTAATCTTTTAAAAACTTCTCTCAAGAAAAGTACAATTAAGAGCTCAATTATAATCAAACTGTTCTCTTCAAAATTACACGTGTGTGTTATGATTGTTTATGGATTTCATTGGCAGAAGGCGGCTTGGGGAAGATTGTACACACACACCCCCACACACACCCACCCCATTTTCCCTGACCTTTACTTAAAGGTAAGCTACCTGATATCTCAATATCTGTTCTCTCTCAGGTTTTGTTTGACACTCAGGCTCCATTAAACGCCATCAACAAACTTCCAACTGTGCCCATGCTGGGTCTGACTCAACGCACCAACACTGCCTATCAGTGTTTCTCAATTCTGCCCCAGTCACCCACGCATATCAGGCTGGCTTTTAGGAATATGTACTGCATTGACATCTACTGCCGGAGTCGTGGTGTTGTAGCGATACGTGATGGGGCGTACAGTCTGTTTGACAACAGCAAAATAGTTGAAGGTTTTTACCCGGCGCCTGGATTAAAGGTGACTGTTTCTGTGTTTTCTGGCATGTTGTAAATAAGTGAGCTTCTAACTTAAGTATGGGTCTGATGTGTAGAGTTTTGTGAACCCTTTTTGTGAAGAGGTGCAATCTTTCCAAAATTCTGAGCACAGAAGGAATTTTCTGATTTATAAGTAGATTTGTTAATTAGTTTGAGTTAAAACATTTCCTTTAAGAAAACTAGCATCAAGTGTCAGGGTTTTTTTTTCTTACCTATGTAATACAGTAACGTAGAGGCTACTTCAGGCATCCTTTTGTTAAAACTTGCTGAAGCTTTGTGACCAGGCTAGATGTATTCTCCAGAATTGACAGCTGTTCCTCACAAATATGTTGTGTGTCAGGACAGTGCTTATATGTTGCAGATGAGGAAACGCTCCATGTTGGATGATTCTAGGCAGAAACTTCTCTTTTAAAACCGTTTCTATCGGTGTGTGACAGGAGCCTGTGGCTTTGCTTCTGAATACGGTGCTGGTTTGCTACTGGGCACACACTGTGAGAGAATACCTTAGCTGAGGACAGCTTGTAGCAGTGCTAGTAATACTGAAATATTGGAAAGTGGCACCCACTGTGAAAGAGGATAGTTTGCTAACTTTTTCTTCTGACAATCGCAACTGAACACTGATTCTCTGCTGCTGCATCTAGCTGATCCTATACATACACATATTTCACGAATTCTAAGTGGAAGGCTAATGGGAAGAAGGGGATTGTAGATACCAGTGGAAAAGTATAAGGGAATGAAATTGGGAAGGTAGAGGAGGAAGTAATTCAAGAGGGTTGGCAAATTCCTCTGGGTACAAGAGAATGCTATGGAGGAGGTGACGTGGGCGTTCTTACCCAAACAGGGCAGTTGTAGGTGTGGTACAACAGCCCAGTAGGTTCTAGATACTGACGAGTTGTTCTGGAACAGCTATTTCCAGGTGTAGGCTTTTCCTTATTTTTAAGGAAAAAAAGAAAAATGTTGGTATTTCAATTAACTAGAGATATTTCATGTTAATGAGCAAGGTTTCTTGTTTTTTAAAAAAAAAAAAAAACAAAAAACAAAACAACAAACAGGAAATTAAGCTTAAATATCCACTGAGAAGCTCTGTTTATGAATTGATATATTTTGCAAACTATTCATACTGTATATAATGAATGCCAACTAGTAGTTCTAGAGCCCTGCCTGTTTCTTATGTCCTGTAACTGATGAAGATAGTATTAGAGCTCAGCAAATACTGTGCTCATTTATGTAATAAAATTTAAATGGGGAAACTGCTAACAAAACTGATTTTTCCACAGACATTCCTGAACATGTTTGTTGACAGCAATCAGGATGCAAGAAGACGATCTGTAAATGAGGATGATAACCCACCTTCTCCTATCGGAGGGGACATGATGGATTCTTTGATATCACAGCTTCAACCCCAGCAGCCACCGCAGCAACCACAACAACAGGTACCCTCCAGGCAAAATAAGATATGTTTATTGTCTTCCACAACTGTAGGTTTTTAAGAACTTACTTTCTAAAAAGATTAGCAGTAAAATATGAAAAGGGAGACTATAAAACTGCTCTACTGCGGAATTTGCCTTGGGGCAAAATGTATTAATTTATTTTGCCATTTCTCATTCCAGTGTAAACAGCCCATAGCGTATGAACAGCAGCTTTGGAAGCTCACATGAGACTTGCTGCCTTAGAAGCAAAGTACGGAGGGAGGGAAAGTGACTGCTTAAGATAAAAGATGGGAGGGGGAGTCAGCAGGCTTCTCTGTTATAGGGTGGCAGATAAAAAGGAATGAGGTGCAGAGGTACGTCTTGAAGAAAAACTGAAAAAAGTCCCTGAAAAAAGGCAGTGAGCACTGAACAAGGTGATACAAAGAATCAAATAACTGTGTTGATGGACCTATCAGACTTCATTGGTGGGGACTAAACTCTCCTTGGTATCCTCCTGCACATACATAACTTCAGTTTTAGTACCAAATGATCAAAGATTTTCGTTGTCCTGTGTTGACAATTTCAGCCATTTGCAAAACAGGCAGGAGCATCGGGAGCATATCCTCTTACATCACCACCCACCTCCTATCACAACACAGTGACGCCATCTCCATCTATGATGCACACACAGTCACCAGGTAAGATGGCTGAAAGTTTGTGTGCTAATCTTATAATGGAAATACACATGCAGCTCTTTGTGTGTGTGAATGCTTTTTCTATTATTTGAGCTGTGTTTAGCTCCAAGTTAGCCAAGAGAATGCACCTTATATTGTGGAAAAATAGCAAAGCAAAGTCCTGCCATGCATGTTTTGGAAAGCACATTCTGAAGCTAAAAAAAAAAACAAAAACAAAAACCATTCAGTGAAACTGTCATCTTTAGCTACGTAATATTTGGGAGCGTTTCATTCAAAACCAGTTAATTTTAAATACCTGCTTTTTCAGAACAGCTTTTCATCACCAAAGCTCTGCTTTCTGCTCCCAGCTGTTATAGCACAACAGCTGAAAATACTTAAATTTGGGGAAGGGCTGGGCAGGGGGGAAATGCCATTCTTCAAGCCAAATATCTTGGAAAGTTTCTTCTGTGTGTTGAATCAATCTGGAAAACGTAACACTCATGCAGGTATGAAATACAGCCTTTGAGTGCAAAAACAAATTCTCATGAATCTTGTTTGCTGTTTCCCTAAAAAGGAGATGGGTGTAGCAGTTGGTAGAAAAAATTGTAACAGAAAATGGGAAATGCGTATGTTGAGTGATGTGATGTCTTTGATTAGGAAATTTGCATGCTGCAAGCTCACCTAGTGGAGCTTTAAGAGCACCATCACCAGCATCCTTTGGTCCAACTCCTTCACCTTCCTCTCTTGGAATCACAATGGGACAAACAGCTAACTTTGCCAGCCCACATGGTGAGTTCTTTACTGGCAGGTGTATATATGGTGACAGGGAGAGCACATTTGCTTCTTGAAATGAAGCCTTCCAGAGCAGACTTAAGTTAACTGAGAAAAATTCATGTTTTGTAATTGGCTTAAATAGCTGTTTTCATACATGTGGTGTAACTTTTAACAGTCGTCAAAAGTAGCTGCATGGCACGTTGAGGTGTTCCTAACATTTTAAAAATTGACTATCAGTCACTCTTTCCTGCTTACCAATGTGGGGAAATTCCATGTGGTCTTGTAGCAGAACAATGGCTGCAGCTTTTAATAAGCATTGTCTCTTGTTAGATTAGTTAATGTATTTTCACTGCTTACATTTCCTGGAAAAATAACTGGAACAGTTAGAAATTCAAATACTTGCAATTTGAAAATGTTGTCAGAGGTCTTCCTGGTTTGACATACATATATGCAAGCAATGTGCCTTTTGGTTGTTTCCTTTATTAAGGTTTTTTGGAAAGCTGCCAAAACAATTGTTTGTTCTAATCACAGTGCATTGGAAACCATTCCATAGATCTCAATAAATGAACAGTTCAGATTGTAATTTTAGCACACCAATTTAACTGTCAAGATGAACAAAGTGAGATAGATATACAACAGACTGTTTAAGAAGCTTATTCTGATCAGTCTTTACAGCAGAGTACAAAACCAAAGATACTTTTGCAGAGGTAACTGCAAGATCCTGAACAGATAAGGAATAGTGTAGCTGAGGCTTTCATTTGCTCGGGAGCAGTAGAAGTCCAAGTCTATAGGCAAGAGCTCTTTTTAGTTTAGACCCTGGTACGTGTGGAATATGCCAATTTGCCTTAACGTTCAATTTTATCATACTTTAGAAAAAAACAACCAGAAACCCCTTGAATCTGTATCTTGATTTCCGCCCCCCCCCCCCCCGCCCCATCCTGCCCTCATGTTTTTTATATGGTTGTAAGATGTAGTCTAAAACCTTGCAGACACTTTTGTACTTTACAGATTTTGGTAAACCTTTTTTTGGATTTCTAGATTAGAAAACCTTGTACTTCTTAAAATAACGGTCTTGAAACATCTGTAGGTACCATAGACCCAAGTTCACCATACACCATGATGTCACCCAGTCAGCGTGCAGGGAACTGGCCAGGATCTCCCCAGGTCTCTGGTCCATCACCAGCAGCACGAATGCCTGGAATGTCACCAGCCAACCCTTCCCTTCATTCACCTGTCCCAGATGCCTCTCATTCCCCACGAGCTGGAACAAGTAGGTTTCTTTATCAGTGTTATGAACTATGAAACACTCACATTTACTATTTCTAGTTCTATTCTTTTTGGTGGTTTTGTGTGTCAGCCTAACAGTCCTTACTGCCCTTGTGCAGTAGAATATCTAAGGAAATTAAGCCTTTATTCTGTCCTCGTTCAAGTCTTCTGTAACAAATTGGAAAACGAGTTAAATCACGCAGTATAAACTTCAGCAGGATTGATACCTCTTGTTGCACTGCAGAAATTAGTCTTAAACTATTGAGCTCCGTGACTGAGAGAAAATTCTTCGGAATGAAAGCAATGATGGGCACATTTGCCTACCCAAATACTAACTTTTGACATCATAGAGTTGTAATGCTGCTTTTGCACGACTGATTTAGCCATCTTGACATCTCATTGAGTTTGTTGTACAAACCTGCTATCTGCTGGCATGCCGCGGAAAGAGGACAAGGGGGTAGGATTTTAATGTTACTGAGACTCTTTGCATGGGTGGAGGGTCAAAACTCTAATTATTTGACTTTGTCTATCTGTTGCCTATCACTAAGCAGCCAGATTCTTAAATAGGAAGGATTAAGCTTTGGCCCAGAGAACTCATTGCTTGCGTAGTGAAAACAAGTAAAGTAAACACATATCTTATGTTTCAGCTTAAATCCTTCCTTACTGCAAATACTTTTTCCGTTATCAATAGGTTCCCAAGCAATGCCAACTAGCATGCCTCCACCTCGTAAACTACCTCAGCGCTCTTGGGCTGCATCCATACCTACAATCCTCACCCACAGTGCCTTGAATATTCTGCTGTTGCCCTCGCCTACCCCTGGGCTTGTGCCAGGACTAGCTGGCAGCTATCTTTGCTCCCCTCTTGAGCGATTCCTTGGATCGGTTATTATGAGGAGGCATCTTCAGAGGATCATACAACAGGAAACGGTATGGTTTAGGTTGTTTTGATATTGACCTGCAAGTATGACTTCACACCTGTTCTTTTTCATGCTTCTGTACTCCGCGTCTTTCAAATCAGGCACAAACTGAAATGCTTCAAATATAATAAGTATTTTCTGTTGGACTTGTGCTATACTTCTGAATCTTGCTGTCTGAAGTGTCAAAATTTAGAAAAAGCATTTAGTTCTGCTTCTTTTCCACACAAATTAGAAGAGGAAAGCCTGTTTGGTCAGGTGAAATTTGATAACTGATATAATAGCAAGACTATGACCAGATTTTTCAGATGCCATGGCTTCTGTGAGTTTAGCATGTCTGTTGGGAGTTAACTAGAACAGCCACAGGGTTGCTATGGATGCCGCTACTTGGCAGGAGTGCCCAAGAAATTAGTTACTAGTAGACAATAACTGAACTACTCGGTCATGAATATTGCTTTAGGGTTTAGGACAGACGATGTGCACCTCTTCACTTCTTTGGCATTGATTCAGTGACAGAGAGAGAAGCCAAATCTTGCATAATCTTCATTCTCAAGGCACTTTTACCTGTGTACAAGTATGTTTCTTTCTGGGAAGAGGACAGATTGATCACTGCAGTCTTGGGAGTGAATGTGTGTGTGTCTTGATGCTATTTAACAAATGACTGATTGGATATCATACTTCTTTTTATGCAGCTACAGTTAATAAATTCCAGTGAACCAGGTGTAATTATGTTTAAGACAGAGGCACTGAAGTGCAGGGTTGCTCTCAATCCCAAAACCAATCAGACCTTGCAACTGAAAGTAACACCTGAAAATACAGGACAGTGGAAATCAGAGGAGTTACAAGTTTTGGAGAAGTTCTTTGAAACAAGGGTATGTACTCAAATCATTAATGTTTAAATTATTGCACATTGCTTTTAATCTCTGGTGGCGTTTTGAGTGGTACTGCTGACTTTCATTGGCATGTGTAAGGGCTGCAAAATACAAAGTTAACAGCTGTGCATGCTGGTTACCATGTTAAATGATATAGCTATTATCTAAATAGGCAGTACTAAATAGTGTCTGTCTTCAGGTTGCAGGACCACCTTTTAAAGCGAACACACTAATAGCCTTCACAAAATTACTAGGGGCTCCAACGCATATCCTCAGGGACTGCGTACACATCATGAAACTTGAGCTGGTAAGTTAACCATTCTATTTAGTTCACCCAACTTCGATTGTTTTATTTTTAAGAAAAGGTGCTTTGTCTTTATCTATAAACACATAAATTGCTCTAAATTTTATATCTATGTTATTTGGTGTTAATAAAGAAGTTTTCATTTTACTACTAGCTCTCCTGGAAACTCCAAAAATATCTCCTTTAAAATGATGATTTTGAGAAACTGCAGGCACGTTACTGCACAGTAGGCATATCCATAGGCCGGCTGGAATTCCTTCAGAGTTATTCTGACTTATGCTAAACCTGGCAACACCTGCAAGTTGAGCTAGATAGGCACATTTTACTTTCTGACGCTTCTCTAGTTCATAGCTGTGTATGTCACTGACGTGAGACCTTTGCTGTTCTTTCTCTGCGCTGCTCTTTCTAAACAGTTCCCTGATCAGGCAAGTCAGCTGAAATGGAGTGTGCAGTTTTGTTTAACAATTCCTCCCAGCGCACCACCAATTGCGCCTCCAGGAACGCCTGCTGTTGTGCTGAAATCCAAGATGTTGTTTTTTGTAAGTAGAGCTGTCTGTTTTAAAGTTTTGTGGGCTGCATGTCTTTGAAATCATCCCGGGTTAGTAGCAAAACATAAGCATGCTATATCTGACAACTGCAATAGCTAAAAATGTTCTGCCGTTCGGAAGCATAGATTTGCGTGCATCTCTCTTGTAATGAGTTCAGTTAGTATTCCTGCTCTCCCTCTTATAAAAGCACAGCAACTCTTCATGTTTTGTGTTCTTGGAGAGGTGTTGACAATATATAAATATGGTTCAGTTCCTTCTGGGCTGCAGGTGTCTTCAAACACTCAACTTCTGGGTGTTTTGTTCTTCTCTGAGGCACTAGCCACCTAAATTAAGTGATATAGACACTAGTAGTGCTGGGAAAGGATAGCAGGAATGAGACGTTTAGAACAAATCTATATTAGTGTCGTCTCTGCGGCAATGCTCACTGTAGGGTGCTTTTGAGGAGAAAATAGTCTACGCCTGACTGATAACTTCTGTTACAGAGTTGATGTCTGAAAACTGAGGGGGTGGAATTGCATGCTGTCTGTAGGCCTAGAGTGTTCGACTGTACCAGAATTTGCACTGAAGAACATGGTCATTCAATTTAACACACCTCTTGTTTTTCCCTGCAGCTCCAGCTAACACAGAAAACAACAGTCCCACAGGAAGCTGTTAGTATTATCGTCCCAATTATTTATGATATGGCTTCGGGTACGACGCAACAGGCTGACATTCCCAGGCAGCAGAACTCTTCTGTTGCTGCTCCAATGATGGTTAGCAATATTCTAAAGAGGTTTGCTGAACTGAATTCACCACGACCAGGTACTGTACATGTCCAGTAGATATATTCTCTTCACCCAGACATCTGTGACAAATCTCCAGTGTAAAACTAAACCTCTCTTAAGTCTGAATTCTTCTTGGTTTCTATCATACTTCTTTAGTGATTACAAACTCCTGATGTGACAGGCAATACATAACTTAATAGCAAGTATTGGCAACACAGCAGAAGGTTACGCTGACGATTCAGGCTGGATTTTGCTGTTCTGCCCAAGCGATAGAATGCACCTCTTGTTGGCCCAACTCTTGCTGCACAGTAGGAGTCATACTTTTAACAAATGGGCCCAGAATGAGTCACAAGGAATATGCTATGGTCAAGTGTCAGTTTTCATGGTTAATTAGGAAGTTATCGAGATTAACAGTAGAATATAAAGGGATGTTGAAATAGTTATCAGAACTTGTCCACGTGCTGTGAATGATTAAAAAGTAACTGGAGTGATTGTATACTCCTTTGTCAGTGTGTACGCTAACAGAGGCGCATACAATTCTGTCCACCAAACGTGCTGTGAAGTGTTTGAGCTAAATAGGTTGTTCTGAATGTTCATTGGCCCGTAGGTAGTGCACTGTGAGCAACGTTGTGCTTTGCTTTTCCCTCTTGTTTGTCATGCCTTTTTTTTTTTTTTTAAATATCTGAAACACTGAACAACAGTAGCAGGTTCTTTGGGCAGCATGTTGTCTGTAAGCAGTGGTTTGGGGTCTTAATACACAGATGGCTCATAAGAACAATAGCTTTCAGTTCTGCTGTAGTTACATGCTGAAGAACAAAGCCTTTTTCCAATAACCCAGTGAATAGATTGAAGTTGTGAATCCAGAGGTTGAATTCTACTTCTATTCTGTATAATTATTGATCTCGTTGTTATGCGGTAATTTTAACTATGCTTGATGGTATATTTTGATTGCTAGAACACGAGCAATGTTTTTCTTAAATTGGTGTGGATATGCATACATTTCTGAAAACTGTGGTGAGATTTAAATTAACATGCATTTTCTGTTTAACATATAGTAATAGTGTAGGTAAATAGGAGAGAGAATAGCCTTGAGGGCATGTGGAGTTACCTGTAAGAGTTCTGTATGTGGTACAGAACTGTTGTTTGTATAGCGCTTTTATTTCAAGATGCGTTAACTAAACTTGAGGTGTTTCTTTTGGAAGGTGCTTCCTCACTGAGTTCCCCTAGTGTGGGGAGCAGTAGATACTTGTTTTGCTGTTTGTTATTGCACTAAGTAGTGTTTGAAGGTAAACCCTCCACAAAACACCGCAGCGTAGGGAGTAATTGTCAAAGCTGCTCTTGAGTGTTGCAGGTGAGATGTCTTCTGATGATCATTAGATAGGTAGGATAGACAATTTTTGTTCGTCACACAAGTTTTGAAGTAGTTTGGGAATGCAGTACAGGGAGCAGAGTATAGAAAGAGAAAAAAATGCATATAAAAAGAGCTTGTGGCCCCAACCAGGACCTTATCCAGGCAAAGAAGAATGTAGCTAGCTGAGCAGAGGACACTTCTGGTAGTCTTTCCTCTGACTTCTAAAATAAAGGAGGAGTCTGTATGGATCTACTTATTTATTTCCACTACCACCACCCAGCCAAAGTAGGATCTTCCCTGAGAACACTTGAAATGCAATTTCCTGTGTTCTTACTGTCAACACTTACATCATTGTATCTGATAAAAGAGAACAAGGTACCTTCTTTTCTTTGCCATTGAAAGGTGATAGGAGAGCCAACAGATCAAAGTAGGTAGTTGGGAAACTTCTTTTGCCACAGCAGTACATGGGAGATCCCAGATGCATATCCTTTCTCTTCTGATGCTATTGTGCTGTACCCAGGATTTTCCTACCTGTGTTAGCTCTTCTGCTGCACTAATTGCAATTTGCTTGGTTAAGTGAATTTTTCACTGTTTCAGTCAGAAAGGACCAGGGCTTCCCATCCATGCACGTATGATATTACTGGCACTTTCATTGTAACCCGTAATCAGTGTTGCCTCATTTTGGCTGTATCTTTTTTACCTTTCTCTCTTTGTGAGAAAGTATTTTGTATCCAGCTTAATTTTCCTCTTAATAAAATGGTAGTGCCTGAAAAGTAAGTTCTTTTGGAAGAGTTTTCTTTTCAGATCTGTGGGCAAACACATTCTGCTGTGTTTAACAGTAAAATGTTGACTCATTGTGAGTACGCTGTCTTTCTGAGATCACTTTACCTATGCCTCCATGGAAAAAAATATTTTATTTTGGGTAAATAATTATATGCACTGAGGTGGAATCAATGCCCTGGAATAATAGGGTTAAACATGAGCTAGAAGTCTGCAGCCTGCCTTATGTAGTGGGCATCAATCCGGTAAGGAAATGAAAGTCCCTACAGATGCTGGAGGTGACCCTTAGAGAGGAGTTCAAGGGACTTGTGATATTTCTTAAAGCACTTCACAACTAAGCATTTTTCAGTGATGCAGTGGATGGTATTTAGACCAGATTTGTAGCTTTGATATGATAAAGCCTTGCCCAAAATAATCTTGGGAATCCCTAGTTTGGCAGTTAGGGTTAATGCATCCCAACAGGCTCTGCTCTTACCTCTTTGCTTAAACTGTTGCTTCTTCAGCAACAAAATTCAATGTCTTCTAATTGATCTTTCTTGAAATATGCAGGAAAAATTCAGCCCACAGTGACCAGGGTATGACAGTGGCTATTAATTGTATTCTTTTTACTGGGAAACAGTAGATGAAAGTCACAGCTGCCTAATACCTCACCTCTTGTTGTTCTAATTCAACCCTTCTGATTCTATTGGTTTTAACTTTTTTAAGCTATTTTCAGAATGTGTGTGTGTGTGTTCTTGTCAAAAAATGCTAGTATTCAAAACTTGAGACAGCTGTGGCTGGTTTTTCCTCTCTGTATTAGATCTCAGCTGTTTGAAACAAAAGTCCATTTGCTCTGGTTTTTTTTTTTTTTTTTTTTTGCAGTTTAGATGCCAAGGGTAGAGCCAGAGCGATTTGGTTGAAAGAAAGATTTCTGCCTTTTGCCCAGTCTTGGAATTAGAAATGTTTCCAAAACTAGGCTCAGGACAGAAAGTATCTTCCAGCTGTTTCAGACTTGAGTCTTTTGAAATGTTTAGTTTCTGCTCTTAATCAATAGAAATAGAACTTGGGAAAGTGGGGTGGCTTTTTATTTTCTTTATAAGATGTGGTCCTTTTAATTAACAACATGCCGAAAAATTGGGATTGCAGTGCCATGTACGATAAATTGTAGTTCAGATTCAATCTGACATTCAAAAGCAACCAAAAGTTAAGAGCTTCTTGCAATTTCATGACCAACAAGAGCGGTCCTGCTGGGAAAGCCGGAGCTACTTCAGTTAAAATCATTACAAATCCTGACGTCCTTGGAGGTCGCTGGGATTTGCGAGTCGCAGCCACCACGTATCGTCAACCCCTGCCCGTACGGGGTAGTAGCCGTGCCGGCGTGGTCGGAGCCGGCATAGTGTGCTGCCTCGCGAGCTTGTTAGAGTGAAGGCCTGTCTGTGGAGTGATGCTAACCTGTCTCTTTTCCCTGTTCCAGGTGAATGCACAATATTTGCAGCCGTTCGTGATTTGATGGTTAATCTTACGCTGCCCCCTGGTGGGCGTCCGTAGACACTTTTAAAAGAAGGCTGAAAGTGAGACAAAACCGCAAAAAAAAAAAAATAAAATATATATATAGTAAAGCCTTCGGTTAAAAGAGGACGTTTTAATTTTACCTTTTTTTTAAGAGCTAACTATAATAAACTGGCAAACTTTCAGGGATGCACTTTCATCAAATGAGTATCACCACGACTTTTGTATAGTGCTGTTGTATAGTGTGTTTTAATGGGAGACTCTTCAGACTAGGTAATAGATCGAAGTATCAGCTTGCTGGTAATAGATTTAATATTCTGTTTTATACTATAAAGATTATGAAAATGCCAAACTTGTTTGTTTTTCTGTTTTTCTTATGTTTTGGTGTAATAGTCTTTTTTTAAGGCAGGTCTGTCATTTTTGAATACTGTAAAACTGTGACAAACTTTATATTGAAGCTGTATTTTAATATGACTGCTTTGAATCCTTAAACAATTTATTTGGGCTTGTTGTAAACATGTCCCCAAAAAGCAATATTTAATAAACTGGATTAAAAAATCTTAAACTGGATGTTGTATAATCTTAAACTTTATTCCTCCCCACTATAGCCAGTGGCCAGATCTCTTGTATTCACACTTACTTGGCTATCTCTGTATGTGATCTTGTTTCCCCACACACACATGTGCTGCTAACTTAAAAAACCCTAACAAACAAACAAACAAAAAATACCCCCAAAAAACCCAAACAAACAAAACAAAAAAAAACCATATTTTTTCTGTGGGTTTGGTTTGTTCCAAGTCATAAGAGAACAGAGTTTGTTCATTTTCCTGGTTGTATAAATAACCAGTAATTACTTAAAACAGTGCTTCGTTTCTTACAGTCATCAGGAACTACATCTGTTCTGTCCCAAAAGCAAAGTTTAGTAGAAGAAAGCACCTTATTTCATCTGCCATGGAGTTTGTAGTTATAGATACCTCTATAATAGTAGAGTATTTTCTGTTGTCTTATAAAGGCAGGTAAGATAAAAGCTTGAACTGCATACCGTGAAATTGGAGGGCCTGATCCAAAAAAGAAACAACCTGCTGTTTAACTTTTTGAATTGGATGTATGTAGATAACTTTGACAGTGACGACTGAAGGCTCTTGTAATTGAATAAAACTTCCATCCTTAGGAATTACTCTGTCATTTAACCATTTGTCCTCACAGATCAGTATTCTCAAATTTTTATGGAGTTCAAGTTGGTTTCCTGACTTCCTGCAAGAGTAGCTTTCTGCTACTCTGCCTCACTCTCTTTGCAGATCTCTGTCAGCTCCCAGCTCAGCTGAAGGACTTTTTAAACTAATTTTAAAAATCTTTTGGTGGATGTATTCTAGCCTGCCTTGCTGGCTTTGGGGCTGCCCATTTCCCCTACAACTGTCACAACGCTTCTTTCCCTGTAAATGAATGAGTCTCTTTCAAACCTCTTGCCATTAGACATAATCTTTTAGTTGGTGCCCGCTTCAGATTTCAGCCTTGAACCTGCAGGTTTGGGTGTTGGTACTGAATCAGTCGGTACTTTTCTGACCTGTGTGTATCTAAAATCTTTTATGCAGTTTCTGCTTCTGAAATGTGAAACTTGACCACTGGAGCGAAAACGCCGGCAATCTTTAAATCTTGTTGCTGCTGCTACTCCATTGGAAAGATTTTGTATTTCTATCTTTTCACAACTCAACTGATGTTTTACAACAATTGAGAGTTGATACAAGTATGTCTGAAAAAGGCTGGCTGTTATGCTGGCTACTAGTCTGGATTCAAGGTCTGAGCGTTCCCATGCCTAAAAGTAGCTTTCAGATAATCAGAGAAGTATCTGCTGTTCTTTGTGCTAAGGGGCAGGTGAGCGTGCTGGTGGGCAGAGGTCCCCCGAGAGCTTCAGCACTTGAAAGTAAAAGGGAGGGGGAAGGTCTCCCCATAGGGCAGAGAAAACAAAATATGTAAACTTGTGGCAGATGCTTACGAACTGACATTCCCAACCTGAGATTAGGGGAAGATTGAGTTTTATTTATGTTATACACACCGCTTCTCTTAACATGCACCACATTTTATGCTTTTGTCCTAAACGATTAAATTCTCAAGGAAAACGCTACTGGTAAAAGGAAGCATTTCCCATTGACCAGTGACACTTGTTCCTTTCAAAGAAATGACCGTGTGTATTTACAAGTGCAGTTTTAAGTTTAGTTTTTCATGTGTTCAGCCTAGTGTTCTGGTAGCCAGATGTTACACCTACCTGCTGCATTGGGACTATTTGTAGATTTTAATTGTTACAGGAGATTTGGTTGTCCATTTGTTTCGCTAAAAATGCTGCAGTGACTCCACATCCTGTGGTACCCATAGTTTGTTTCTGATAAACCTACCTGTGGGACAAGCATGAGAGAAATTATACAGAGAAAAACAGCAGTTCTGAACTGATCCGTGGATCTGGCATCGCAATGTTAGCCAGTGTCTAATGGGAACACACAACTTTTGAACTATCCAAAAAGCCATCCCAGATGACAGCAATAGACTTTGTGGCTTTCCAGACAGCAGATATTGATCAAGTTGTGTTAATGGTTTTCTTAATGTAGAAAAGAGGGGAGAGGCTTTTTTGAGCCCTGCAAACACTCAGACAAGGAGCTGAATCAAGGTGTGTTTTTGGCGGGTTTTTTTTTTGCTTGAAACCAAGTTTAAATCACTTGCTCTCCTTGCACATTTGAGTGTCCTGCAGGTTGCTCTTGCGACTGCAGATGTTTTAACCGAGTTTACAAAGATTGGAGGAAACAAGTTCCGATAATAAGTAGCTGAGACAAAACAAAGCTTCATAGAACTAGCTCTTTTTTGTTCAAGAGCTATAGTTTGTCTCTAAACATGTGCTTGGTTTCATCTATTAGTTGAAAGTTACTCTAATTACAGGCATTTTAAAGCAAAATCTTCTGTATGAAAAATAGCAGATAGACTACTAGGAGAATATTGGGTCATTTTAATCAGATTTATGATTAAACTGTCAAAGGTGTCACTTCAGAAGTTGTGCTACACTGGTTATTTCAGCTCAAGTGGTTATAGTTGTTCCCTTGGCCCAAATTTTCCATGTACTAGAGAATTTCAAATGTTTTTAAGGTAAGAATGTATTTCAATAAATTAATGTGTAATTGAAACGTATTAACCGTACGTAGCATCTAGACCATAGTTACAAAGCTGCAACTGCTGTGTAACCCCATAATAGCAATATAATTGGGAGTTTTGTGTTTAGATTAAATCCCGTTGGCTTCAAATAGTGCGGGGCTTTTCCTAAGACGCTCCAACAGCCGCTGGTGGTTCAGCGTTCAATGGGTAGATCATAATTTTTTAGGCATGTTTTTAAGTCTTAACTTTGCCTCCGGGAGCATCACAAGCCCGGGAAGCAGCGCTGCGCTGCCCTTCCCTGCGTGACGCCCTCCCTGCGTACTCCCAGCCCCTCACATTCTTCCAGAGCGGTGATTGACTTCTTTGGGAAATGACCCCACATAATAGGTTTTACAGGAAACGTCCAGCTGCTGCTCTGCAAGATAAGAGATATTGAGTGAGGAAGGGTTGTACTCGTGTTGGTTGGGGGCTGTGCAGAGCAGCACGGACACGGAAAACTACGGCAGCTAAAGCCTGGACAGCTTGAATTCCTGCCTCAAGAAATGGAGTTCAGAGGGGCCTCCAGAGGCGGTGGAGGCACAGCCCCCCAGAGCAGGACCGTTCCCTCGCACTGAGAGAGCTGGGAGCAACTGCCATGAGCAAGTGCTGCAGGGAAAATGGTCTCTGCTACGTGAAATAGGGCTCTTACAGGGGTGAAAAAGTGTGATGTTTAGGCTTGTCATTGACTGTTTTTACTCCTCCTATGATTCCCCACCACCAGCCATGTTTTTAAAAGGCCATTATCGAGGTTATAAATACCAGAGCCGGGGTGTTTCAGCTGCATCTGAGGCTTTCTTTTGGAGAACAGAGGCTAAAGGGGGAGTTTGTCAGAAACTACGAAAAAGTGGTGTGCTAATAGGCTGGTCTGAGGTGGGGAAGGGTTTTGCTGACATCCTTGCCACGTGTTAGGGCAGGCAGCTCCCAGAGCAGAGCAGGTCCAGGTGAGAGGGGGTCCCCTCCCTCTCCTCTGCCACACCTGGGGATGCGCCTGCCTCCCTGATGTCTCACCCCTGTCAGGGTCACTGCAGCTAATCAAAAATAAACGAGGACTCATACCCTACCCTTAGGAAACCTGCAGTGTGGCCTTGAAGCACTCACACCTCCGTATTGCCATAACCTGGTGTGTATGGGCAGGGAAGCCCTGTGCCAAGCCCCCGGCTCTCACCCGCAGCCCCCCACTGCCTGGTGCTCCTACTGGGACCCCGCAAGTCCCAGCAGCTTGGCCTGCCCATGGCCCTCCCCATCCTGCCTGCTGCTGCAGGAGCTGCTCCCTGATCAGGCAGCGTGCTCCTTCCTGCATCTTTATTTTTGAGGCTTCCTCTGTGACAAATACAGCCTTGAAAGCAGCTGGCAAGCTTGTAAAGCAGCAGGCAAACCGTAAGCACTGCATTTAAAAGAGACAGAGAGAAGTGCTCCCATCTTTTGAAGATGATTTTGCAGCAGAGGGAGGGAGGGGGCAGCTGAGGGGCTGCAGGCCAGCCTGAGCCCTGCTGTGCTTTCAGCACAAATCCGTGCAATGTCGATCCTGCAAAGCAGAGGCAGAGCCAGCCAGTGCAGGGCTGGGAGCTGCCACTGGTGTCTCTGGTGCCGCTCCGCATGGGAGCTCCCAGCTTGCTTCTCGAGATAGAATAGCATAGCATAGCATAGCATAGCATAGCATAGCATAGCATAGCATGGAATGGAATAGAATAGAATGGAATAGTATGGAATAGGAAAGGATAGGATAGGATAGGCTATTTCAGTTGGAAGGGACCCACAATGGCCATCTAGTCCAACTGCCTGACCAATTCAGGGCTGACCAAGTTAAAGCATATTGTTAAGGGCCTTGCTCAAATGCCTCTTAAATGCTGACAGACATAGGACACCGACCACCTCTCTAGGAAGCCTGACCACCCTCTTGGTAAAGAAATGCTTCCCAATGTCCAGTCTAAACCTCCCCTGATGCCGCTTTGAGCCATTCCACGCGTCCTATTGCTGGCTGCCAGGGAGAAGAGCTCAGCACCTCCCTCTCCATGTCCCTTCCTCAGGAAGCTGTAGGGAGCAATGAGGTCACCCCCCAGCCTCCTTCTCTCCAAACTAGACAAACCCAAGGTCCTTGGCCACTCCTCACAGGACATGCCTTCCAGCCTTTTCACCAGCTTTGTTGCCCTCCTCTGGAGGCGTTCAAGGGCCTTCACATCCTTTTTAAATTGTGGTGCCCAGAACCACACACAGTACTCCAGGTGAGGCTGCACCAACACTGAATACAGCGGGACAATCGCCTCTCTTGACCGGCTGGCTATGCTGTGTTTGATGCGGCCCAGGATGCGGTTTGCCCTCTTGGCTGCCGGGCACACTGCTGACTCCTGTTGAGCCTGCTGTTGGCCAGCACCCCCCGATCCCTTTCTGCAGGGCTGCTCTCCCAGTTTATAATTGTTATCAGCACATGATGTGCTGTAATGCTGTAGGAATGCATCATGATTTTCATGCACAGCTAAGCTGCATTGTTCATTGTGTACCTCCACAGAAGGAATTCCACAGTACTGAACGATATTTTAATTATCACATACTAGTGCTATTAAATAAGAGCTAACGCTTTGACTTACTCATCTTTTAAGACATCAGCTAGCAGGACAGACTAGATCTTGTTAAATCTATCCCCTGCCCTTCTCCCATCAAAAGCTGCAAGGAAAAGAAATGTTTGTATACATGTGGCACCAATGAGCTTGAAAAAAAAGGTAAAATGGATGTATGCCTTAACAATTTGGGCAGTCTGCAAAGCAAATAATTTCCTAAGAATTTAGCTATGTTAAAATATGTATTTTAGTAACATTACTGTGTGAAAACTGAAACATAACTTCAAATACTACTGAGACATCTTTCCCCCCACACTGAAGCAGCCTGGTTGAGCCCACCTTAGCCACAAGTCCTCCTTAGCTGTCACCTCAGTGCCGAATGGAGAGCTGCCAGCTGCCAGGATGGGTCCTGTTCCTCTCATGTAGCAGTGTAGGTGCAGTCCCTCACCATCACGTAGCTCCATGCTGAACGCACAGGCATAACGTGTGTGTTTGGGGTAGCTCTGGATGCTCAGAAATGTTAAATTCCTTTTGATTTCTGTGGGCTGGAATTTACCTTGGGAGCAACTGCTGTGTTGGGTAGTGTCTTTTCTTCATGGTATCTCAACAAATGGGGAGCAGGCAAAGCTTTAGAAATAAATTCATTCTTTTCTATGCTGCAGGTATCTAGGTCTATACATAGTTGGTCATAGTCAACTTGAATTCATCTTAGATTTGAAAGCGTGCTCACTGGGCCTGAAACCAGATTTGTAAGTTGTTTTCCTCCACAGACTTCTGCATTTGTTTTTCTGCATTTATTTTGTTGCAGATGGGTGCTTTAAAAAAAACACATTTGCTTATACAACCTCCTGCCTCTTGCTCGCTGCACAGTTTGGCGCAGTATGGTACCATCCACATTCAACTCTTGCTGAAGAGTCAGCTGCTCAAATATGGAAAGATTTAAGTCTGAAGGAATCAACCTTTTATTCAACCATGCTGTTAACGAGAAAAAAGCACATTTTGGGCATCCTGGAAGAGGATTATTGCAGTTTGTTTCATTTACTTCAGATGATACAACCTTGAAACATCAGTGGCATTCATGGTCAGGTAGTGACGCTGGACAGAGTATGCAGCTGAAGCCCAAGGTGACCTATCAGCCGTGTGGTTTTTGTTGTGCAGGTTTACCTAGTTTGTGGGCAGAAGAAAGTTTTGGGGACAGATTGGTGGGACACAGCAGCGGTCCTCCATCTTTTTAATTTCTACAGCTGCTTCAGAGACAGACATACATCAGCAGAAAGTCACAGAGGTTATCCTGACCAGAGTATTTCCAAGGAGTCCTCTTTTCTTTCATAATAGGTAGTGCTCTACAGCCCTACATTGTGCAAGGTGTTTGTGGCAGCAGTACCAGTGCTGGGCGCAGAGCAGTCATGGCCGTGCGGTGGCACTGCTGCTGCTCTTCACCTTCTCCTTGGAGGATTGGAGGCTGCAATGAACTTCTGTGTTCAGCAGAAACGAGTTTCTTCTTCCTCTCGGCTGAAGGGGTTTGGGAAGGAGACCCAAGAGTCACGTGTTGCAGAAGGTGCCATAGGTCTGACCGCTCATGCAGCTATAAGAAAAGGTGAGACAAGGGGTTCTGCTTTGCATTTAGTGAGTAATATAGGGCTGGCAATGGCCTCCTGTGTCTTCAAACCTAGATCCATTGCAGGCAAACAAACTATAAAATGCTGTTTGGCAGGCTCCCTCTTAAAGTTACATGCTTTTGCCTAAAATCACAAGTCCGCCCAGTATCCCCTGGTTAGAGTCTTGGAGATCCTCACTGCTCTGAGCTTTGTGGTGCTCTACAGAGATTATGTCAGCCACAGAAAACTATGAGCATGAGGTGATATTTTTAAACGTCCAAGGAAAATACTGCCCCTTTTCCATCTTGTTTCTGAGTTCAAATCCCTTTGGGCAGGGTTAGGACCACAGTCAGGCAGCAGATGTTAAATTGTGATTTTAGAAGCAGCTCGATTTGTTCTCTTGCAAGAACAACAACAAAATCCACTGAGCTACAGCTCTCTTTAAAAGAACTAGCTTAAAGTTAGGGAGGAGTGGAGCGCAGGCTGGCCCAGGGGTGTTCAGCATCCCGGGGAGGACCCACCACGGGCTGGGTGGAGGGACTGTCCCCGGCCGCTTCCCTCCCTTCCCTTCCCCATGGCCGCCCTCCCAGCCCCAGGCACTGGGACGACCTCCCTGCGACTGAGAGGGAGCGGGAACATCTCTCTTGGACTGGCGTTGTCTGTTCTGTTCTCTTCTTCGTGCCTCAGAGAGGTCATCAGGTTGGGCTGTCCATGCACAGGAGGAGGCAGACCCATGAGGTGGATGGGAAGAAGAGATGGGAGGGTGCTTGATCTCCGTGCAGGTAAATGAAATAGAGCAGGAATTAATAAAGGAGAGATTTCAAGAGATCTGGAAGAGCGGGAGAGGCTGTCTGAGAAGGTACTTCAACTCTCCCCATCGAATTCAGTCTATTATTTTAGAGAGGTTAGTCTTAGGTAAGCAGCGGGCAGATACCTCTGTAGGGTTCCGTGTTTGACCTTAAACAAAGTATTTGCTGATGAAGGCCTGCCTGAGCAAAGGCAGATTTTTAGGTTGCCATGTGACAAACTTGGAGTCCCTCCAAAAGGGATCAGAAATGTTCTCCACGTCACAACTCTTGTTCTAGTCCATGGTGGCAATTTTGCAGGGAAGACCTCGCATATTTGCCTTTGCCTCCCTTGTTGGCATTTGTGAGCAGCTCTCTCACTCCTTGGTGCAGTTATGCAGCATTCTCAGACACTTCTTACCTGCCTCTGCCAGCAGCAGGGCTCCTCAGTTAACCAAACTAACCAAAATAAATTCCAAAAAAGGAATTTTAAAAGGAATGTAATTTTCTCTGCTTTTTTTTTTTCCATCCCACAGTTGCTTGGAGTTTTTTTGTCCTACAGTCAAGATTTTGCATGCATCCACTATGACTCTGGAAGACTTAAGTTAGCAAAGCTTATACAAGGAAATGGTTTAAAAAAATAATAAAGCAAACTTGTCATTATCGGTTTTTGGAGCAAATGTAATTATTTGAAAGCCTATTAGTGTCTACATAGCTTGATTTAACACTACGAGGAAATTTTAAGACATTTAAAGTTTTAAGCATTCAAAAAGTTTAAAATGGAATTATTACAAAATTAATCCCTCGTGCAAATTCTAATTGCAGTGAAGATAGCTGAGACAGGGATACTGGGTTTTGGGGTTGGATTTTGTTGTTTGGGTTTTTTTTTTTTCAATGTGAGTATCATTGCGTTTTTGCAAATCTGAATATAGCAACATTGTGCTAATCAACAAGGACGAACAGAAAGCGAGGCCAACCAGCCTGTATTGTTTTACTTCAGTGCTTTTAGTACCTTAGTTTTCAAGGACGGACATCAGAATCTTACTCTGATTCTCTTTGACTTTCCAAATTTTCCTCCACATTTGAGTTGCACAGGCATTTAAATAAATAAATAAATAAAAGTAACCCCCTTCCAGCCCATTCCAAATCTTTGCCAGAGTGCCCCATATGCTAAAACATGCAGCATTAGCCCGGTTCAGGGATTGGCAGAGCGCAGGTTAAAGCTTACGAACTGAAGCTCATGCAAGCTGGGCAGGAACAGGCCAGCCCTGGAGAATTAATTCACATTGTCCTCTTGAGGGAGAGGCGTCCTGAGGAGGCTGCTGCTGGCTGGCACCCGCGGGAGCACACCGGAGGAGACCTTTCTTGGCACGAACAGGTCTGGACCCAGGACTGCACGGAGCCTTTCTGAACTCCATAAACACTTTGACTGTGGGAAAGACTTCTCTTTTTTTTTTTGCCTTAAATAAAAATGTGGCTCTGAACCAGGTTGAAAGGAAAATGTGTTTAACCCTTTCGTTTCCAGCTGTGGGGAGATGCTTAACGTATACGCGCACACACACACACTATTCTTACTTCAGGTGAACCCACCTGCTGGACCTCGCAGCGTTGTCCCAGATTTGGCGGTGTTTGACTGCTTTAATAATGTTTTGCACAGAGAAATTGGATCATTTTTTTTCCCCTGTAACGCCTCTATTTCATTCTTGCACCTTGAAGTCTTTGAGCAGGAGCTGACGTGGGAGCCTTAGAAACAAAAAGCAAATAATAGCTGGGGTTTGCTCATGAACTGCTGCCCACGCTGGTAATTTCTAACCTTTAATTCTGGATATGCACTTACAAAAACTGTGCTGTCAGAACCCCGCTTTCCTGCTCTAAACAAGTCTCTGGTTTTGACAGTCTCTGCTGTTGCCTGGCTAACAGCTTCCTCCAGCCCCTTTCCCTGCACAGCTCTTGGGTTTTTTTCCTCCATAGATCAGGAGTTAAAATAAAGCTTTTAGCAAATGTGGCATTTCCTCCTCCTCCACTCTTCTATTGTCATGGATGATTTGATAGAACAAATCTAATTTTACCTTTAGCAAGTGCGGTATTTTTTGGTTTGTTTTTTTTTCTTTGTTTTGTTTTGTTTTGTTTTAAACAGCAATTCTTATAATGACAGTGGAACTGTTCTTTTAAAGGAAGTGTTGGTTTTTTCTGGGGAAAAATATGCTCCAGCCTAGCTTTCTTGCATTCCATGTATTTTCCTAAAATTTGTAGTAGGTTTTCAATTTATATGAGTACTTTTAACCTCATGGTTACTTGGGACATACCTGGATCTATAAGAAAATGAAAATAAATATTTTTCCCTTTATTTAATATATCACAGTTACTTGCTAGCTGGCTCTGCTGTATACTCGGTAAGGACACAGAAGTATCCCTTCAGATGGAATATTTGCAGTATTTCAAAACCAAGATTTTGTATTGGAGGGGTTTTGTGCTTCTGTTCTCCTTGCCCACTTTGAGGAAGAGTGCCCACTCTGTGTGTGGTTCCCTCCCTCCGTCCCTCCACGTCCTGACCATAAGTGCTCCATTGCCAAAATCTGGCATTTCATAGACTTTAATCTGAGAACCTTTGTTTCATTTCACAGATTGCCTTTATACATTTGTTTTCAACATGGAAACTTAGTTATTTCCTCTGTATTCTCAGCACCAAAAATCCTTCTGGTGTTTCAGTATTGGACATGGCAGAAATTTAATTGTGTGTGCGTCTCTCTCTCTCTTTTATTGTGACTCTGCGTTCAAACTCTCACGGATCATGGAGATGCAGTCCGGCATTGCCCCCCCAGCATGTATATATTGCATGAATTTATTGCTGCTCCCAGGAATCGCTCTGGTAGTGGGAGTTTCTCAGGGCAGCAGTAGGTTTGCCAGGTCTGACCAGGCGTTCCTCGGAGCCAGTGTCCCTGGCAGCCTCACTGCTTTCAAGCACAACTTGAATATGAGGCTGCAAACTGATTTTCTTTTCCAACGCTGCAGCATAAAAGAAACCTTTGCAGTCTCGGGAAATTATTCTCTCTTGATCTGTGCCACAGGCAGCTGGGTCAGTGCTGCAGCAAAGCAGTGTAGTTGTGTGGTTGGTCTGACTTTGATGCGCTGAGAAACAACTGGATCTCCCACACTGCTACACCCTGTGCCTTACCAGGCTTCCGCTTTCACAGCAGCATGTGGTAAAATGCCTGCTCTTCAGATGGAAAAGTCCCAGAAGCTGACCAGTCACAGCCTGAGTGGTTTTTGACACTGGAAGGTGTTAAACAATCTGCCATCACTATAACCTGGTTGTTTCAGGTGTTTCCTGTATCATGGTCTTTTCTAGATCCCTACTCTGATTCATAGCTTTTAAAATAACTTAACCACCATTATTTTTTGCGGTTCATGGGAGAGTCCAAGATCAGAAAGTCCAAGATCTCTGGCTAGAGAACACGCAGTTTCACAGTAGAAATCAGATATCGGGATTTATGTGGTAATACTTTGTTCCATCAGAATATTTTTGTCTATTTGTTCTACTCCAATACCTACTGCTTGCAAGAGATGCAGATTATAAAGAACTTTTTGAAGGACGGGAGTGCAGAGGCTACAATGCTTTGAAAAATAGAAGCATGACCAAAACCAAATTTTAACAGAGACTGGAGAGGAAGAGCTTGAGGAGGAAAAAAATTAAGGTAAGAATGTAAATGTATTTATTTTCTAGCTAAGGTTATGTTGCATGTTACAGGAAAATTTGGCAGGCAATAGGATTTAAACACTTAAGCTTTGTAGATTTTTTTTCACTCTGCCAAATAGTTAATTTAGGCTATAGTAACCAATGACTCCTACACAGTGCTGGAAATGATAGCAACAGGGACTTGGTTTACCACTGCCAACAATCTGAGTATTTCAGCAGCTGTGGAATTTGCAGCGTGAAAGTGGCCAAACACGGGGTGGAAAGAAGAAATAAAGGTGATCCCTGTGTGGATGAACTCCTGGAAACCTCTGGAATAACAGAAAAAAAGAGAGAGGAAAAAAAAAAGAAAGAAAGAAAAGGGAGCAGAGGAGGAACTAAAATGCAGAATGGTTGGTTGTGATGTTTACATCCAGACTGCCCATTCAGGACAAGGAAGCTGGTCTCATGACGATGATCATAACTCCTGTTGCGACATGTCAGAGGCTGCTTTCTCAAGCGAGGTTCCTGGGACAGAGCAGTTTGTCTGACTGCTATCTCCTCGCCATGAGCACAGGAGGCTCCGGCTCTGCCCTGAGATGGCAGGGTAGACAGACTTGGAGGGAGCACTGCCCTGAAACGACTTTCCAAAGTTTCAGGCTTTCTGCTGCTGTTTGGACAAGTTGCTTCTCAGCCAGGCTGCGGAGAAGCATAAGGAGATGGCAGTGGGCCGGGGGCTGCCTGTGCCCAGCAGCGCGGGTGCCCTGGGGTGACGCTGGCAGCTTGTGCCCTTGGGCTCCCTAAAAGTCAGAAAAGAGGACGGAGGGGGCTGGTAACCACAGGCTTGGCACGTGTCCTGCAGCATCAGCAGCTGCCTGCAGGAGATATAATTTCTTTCAGTTTTGTGCCCGGCCCCTGTGACTCCCTCTGTGTTCCCTTCGGTACTGACTCTTCCATTCCCTTGGATAAACAACAGTCATTAGTGGACAAAGGCAAAATTATAGTGACCACTGTGCTGCAGGTTGACACTCAGGCCATTATGCTTTGAGGGTGCTATTTGTGCCCTGGCATGTTTATTTTCCTGATTTGCTTGTGCTTATTTTTGGTACGCTTGTTTTGGTTTTCTCCAAAAGTAACACACATCAGAGACAGTTTCTGGTAGTCAGCATCACCTTTTGTGGTACAGGCACAGTTTTCCTGCAGGTGTTTTTACTGGACATCTTTTTAGGTGGATGTATTTGTATTAGCCTTCTGAGTTTATAAATCCTCATTTTTACAAAATGTTGAGCATACTTTTGTTTTAAATCTTCTTTAGAGTATGGAAAGAATGTAAAAATATTTCCACTTTTTAATAAAAATAATGTTTTTAATAGGGGGAGGAAACCTCTTCTTCCAATGTTTCATTTGTAAAGACCAATACAACTCCATGTGTGTATGTACACATGCACGCGCGCACAGGCACGAAACAGATCAAGACCAATTCATATATAGGAGAGTGCTTATCTCAGTTTTTGCTTTTTCCAGTTATGCCTCCTCACCCCATCCGCTTCTCTGCATGACTGACAGTTGTTGCCCTTCCTTTTTTTAGCACATTTTCCTTTCAGGTTACCCAGAGCTACTCTGACTTACTTCCCTTGGAAGTAAGACCACATTCAGCCATGAAACAGAGCCTCTCTGCTCCCAAGGATATATATAACGTGAAGATTTCCAGAGGGCAGAGCTGCACACTCACCAGTGTGCCTCAGATCATACTAACTCACCCGACTGCAAAGCTGATGACTTTCTTGGGCTTGGCTGCCCCAGTTAGAAGTGCTCCAGCAGCTGTGGAGGCAGCAGCTCAGCTATGGGGAGCACTGGCAGTGGAGTCCAGCTGCCTCCTCCTGGCTCTGCCAACTAGCTGAAACACTTGAGATAGGTCGATTGAAAATAATTGGTACAGCTGGTTTTATGTTTGGTTTTGTTCCCCTCCTTTTTTTGCTGCAGCAGAGACAGAAATAGATTCTTAGGAGTTGAGAGCTGTCTGATCACTTAAGGGTTTTTGTCTTTCCAAGCTGATGTTGTGGCTTAGTCAAGATTTTGATTGATGACCTACTGTAGGATGTAGGTAGTGCTCCCGTTTAGCTCTGCTGTGTTCCAAATGCTGTAATTGATTACACAGGTATTGCGAGAGACTTTTTTTTATCTATTCCTTGGGTACTTTGGCCATGGCATTTTAAGGAAGTACTTAAAATAAGGGGGCTGAGCCGGTAAGCAGGTAGGCAGCACTGAAGCCTGTAAAGTCAGTGACTTTACAGTGTTGGTTATAAGCCACCAGTTAAATTACTATGCATTTATCCTAGCCATACTGCTTCTATCCCCGTTGCCTAATGAAAAGCATATGCTCACTAGATTAAGGGCATGTAAATTTATCATCATAAATTCATGCACTGGAGCATAATTAAAGTGGAATTTGACTGCCTTTATAAAAACATTTGGTGCAACTATGAATTTTGTTTCCCTTATGAAGCACTCTACATATTTTATGATGTGTATTCCTGCCAAGAACTTAGCTATGTATTTTTGGTGACGTTGGGTGACATTGATGGTATTACTAAATTTGATTGTCAGAGTCCCTTAGTGTGAAGCTGTTCTTCAGCAATAGAAGAATCTCTTTAAACTCTGAAAGCACACTGGCAAGGTAAGTCCCTATTTAAGGATAGGACTTATATTCTAAAAGCTGTCTCAACCACTCCTGAGCACAGATGCAGTTTAGTGTGCCTTTTTGACCTATTCCAGAAAAGAAGTCCTGCTACTTTTGTTATAGACCTTTCTCAGAATCTCTACAGTTTCAGAGCACCGCCTATCCGTTCCTGGTTTTAGCTAGCCTTTCAGCAGACCCATCTCCTGCCTATCATAGACAGACACCATCTGTAGCGATTGATTTTCCAGCAGTTCAGGTGGGAGAGCACACTGGAGCAGGCTATTTGGATGCATGGCTTCATGCCATCTGTCAGTTTCCACTCTGTTTATTTGAGAGGAATGTGGTCACCTGGGCTTTCTGTACCCTGCACCTCATTATTGGTCAGGCAGAACACATGTTACCCAAGTCTGAGTAGAAGGAACAGCACAGTGATTTCACAGCAGCTGCGTTGTGCCAGGGTACGAGTCTCTGAGAAGTATGGGAAGTGTTGCAATATCTGCTAGTGCTCCACTGACTATGGGAGATGTTTCCTCCCCAAAAAAGGAACACAAGCTGAGGGACCCAAATTTGTCACTGGACCAGGAGATTGCAGTCATTTACAGCAAGACCAAAGACCAGGAGTGGTCCCAGTTCAGAGACCTGCTGTGGCCTGTGGTTGCAAGTGGTGCCTGGAGAGGGTTTGGTGGCAGCAGTGCCAGCGTCTGTGCTAGCTCTGCACAAAAGGAGTTGGCAGAGTCTTTGCTCTCCAATCCATCGACACACCACATTCCAGCCCTGCTCCTGCAGGGATACAGCTTCTGTGTAGACTGGATAGCTTTCACTCATTTCTCTTCCATCCTTCACACCGTGAGCTGTAGGAGCCCTTTACAGTTTAGTGCCTTGCAACTAAGTGCAGTTCCTCCATAGCAACACCTTGCATTAGTGGCAGAACAGGACAGGAAATAAACTTCTGGGTTCCCCGTTTATTCCAGTTTCTTTTATTCTGCTGGATTTGAAATCCTATAGTTCCACTTCAGTCTCCCTAGATCTGCCTCCTTTTCTGTCCTGCAATGCTTGTGTGGATCCCTTCTCCCCCCTCTACAAAGATGAAAATTCTGAAGAATATGTTTCAGGGCCTGCAGAAGAGAAAATAAAAAAATGCAGAACAGTCCCCAACCCTTACTTGAGCACAAAATTTTATTTTTTCTAGAGAACATTTGTGAATTTCAAAGCACCCACTTCACCACAGCCAAAAAATTGTGTCAGTAATAGGATTCCAAAGCTCATTGTTATTGCGGGGGGGGGGGGGGGGGTTGAGACAGATGCTTATCTCCTTACACTAGACTCTGCAAGGGTCCTTGTCTCCTCCATTAAGGCTGACCTGTAATTCCCAGCAATCCCTTGCAAGGTTGCTCAACATTTGCATTTCAGCATGGTTTCTTCATTTCCACTTTTTTTTTTTTTTTTAAAGACTTTAACTTAACATTTACACATTTCAGATCTGCTTTAGGTGTCCCTTGCTTGTGTGTTGCAACAGCAGTGCGTTGGCTGGAAGAACTTTGAAAGTTCCCATGCCTGCCACAGAGAAGTCTGGAAAGCTGAGGCATATGCAAAGCCTAGATTATACCTCTCTTCTGCCAAGTTTAGACTTTGGGGGATTATCTAGAAAAAGCAGCATACTGACTCTTAAAGCAGCCTTTATTTTATGGCTTACTTTCTCTTTCCAATCTAAATACCAAGATCAATGCTCAGGCTTCAATTCTGACTCAGAATTCTCTCCTTTTTCAGAAATGACAGTGCTTCATCAGAACAGCTACCCAGGCTCTCAGTACTCCCCAGCCCAAATACTGGGCAATATAGGACTAAGCTCTGAAGCAGACCCAATCAAGTACATCTCACCTTTTTTGCCAGAGGCCAAGCTCCCCAAGGAAAAACTCTCTTTGGTGACCAGAGCACCACACCCTGCAGCAGTTACATCCTAAATCCTACAGACATCTGCATCAAGCCTTTCCCAGCCTGGCTGAAAGTTGCTTGTTGCTGAATATGGCATAATGACTCTCCTGCCCTTCTCACTTCAAGTGGACAGGATCCCAATACAGGCTGTATTTTCCTTGCATCCCTCTCCATCCCTTGGCCTTGCAGGAGTGCCTCAAACAAACAGCGGGAACTTCCCTTTGGAAAACAAAACTGTGGGCCTCTGCTCTCGCTGTTGTCTTCCTTCACAGAGCTTCATGCGAAAGCTTCATCACTTTCCTGGTAGCGCTGTACGCAAAACCTACGATTTCTGCCATATCACATAAATCTTTTTACGATTTATATTCTTGGGATGATTAAATTTAAAGTGAATGATCAATAGCAGGTCTAATGGTGTTGACAGCACTTTCATTCTAATTAACTGAACTCTTAAGTAGGAAAAGACTATTCCTGGCTCAGGGACCAGTATTGTCATCGCCTCTTTGGTTAGCAGTTAAGGACCAGTACTGTTGTACAATACAATGTGTCTTGCTCACCTAGCTCAAACTAAAGCACCACGGCTTTACAGTGGTTCAAAAAGTAGCTTGTGCTGCAGAAGCAACCAGAATTTAAGAAATAGTGCACAGTAGAGTGCTCAAAAGCACCTTTAGTACCAGCTGGGGGCCTGCAGCCATGAGATCCAACAGACGTGGTACTAACACGAGAAGTGGAAATTCAAATGAGCCCTTCACAGGAGTCTAAGACTAGCTTTAAAAAGCAAAACTAGAGCTTACAGCAGCAGCAAACAGCTGGAACAGTGCTGACAGATGACCAATCTCAACAGCAGGTCCTGCATTTAAACAAACTCTATACTGCCAACTTCAGACTAATTACAATATAGCTACCTAGGTACACCTGGCATGCAGATGTTAAAAGACTTACAATTAATTATACAGTCCCTTTAAACAACTAGCTCCTGTAAAACTCTGCACCAGTATCTGAAGCGGACTATTAATTTGCTTAAACCTCGGAATTAAGTAAACTAGGAAGGCACTCATTCAATATAGACCAATAAGAAGCTCAAGTTAAAGTAAATCCTCACCAAAAAGCCTATAGCATGACTAATTTTCAGGCAAACACCACTTCACTTTGTTTAAAATGAAGAACCCCCAGCCCAGACAGCTTAATCTTGCAAAAGCATTGGGAGTCCTAGTGCTAGATAGTAGGTGTGCAACGTGTTTTATCCTTTTTTTTTTTTTTAACCTCCTTAGAAGGCCTTGCTGAAACACTCTCTGCAAAGCTGCAATTTGAGTTAATTATTGCTGATAAAAACAGGTGAGAGGAGATCAAACTTTCTAATACTACAGTGCTTGGCCTATCAGAATCACGATGTCGTATATTTTTACCCCAGACATACTGTTCTTCCATATGACAGAACCTCTCTGAGAGGTTCTTCAGAAACAGTCTGTCACAATAATGCTTCCCATTTACTTTAAATGAATTATGTCAGCTTTACTCTTGTGGCAGAGCTGAGCTCCTCATTTCTAATAGTACCTTAGCACATTTTGTGATCACTGTAGGCTGAGGCAGAGATGTTGCAATTGACCAGAAAGTTCATGCAATAAGTCTCAGAAACAGAGCTTAAGCATCTTCTTAAGGAATAAGGGAACTGATCCAAAAAGACCTGACAACTGTAAATCGGTCATTAGAAGTTCTCAAGAGTGATCCGAAATATCAGGGAACCCATTGTGGCATTGTTTTTTACAGAATATTTTAACATTTTAAACCTCTTAATATTGTTTAGGACAAGCAGAATCCCATGAAGCGGCTTACTCTTTTTCCACTGCTTTATGTCCAAGACAGCTGAAAACAATGCAAGCTTCTAAATATTCCCAGAGCACTTACCTTTGCCTTACCTTTGTGTTTACCTTTCACTGCAAACTGGTCCCTGCAATCTGACAGTAACCTGACAGTTGTCACTCTTCCTCCTGCCACATACGCAATCTTTTAAAGTGTAGTTTAGTTGGAAAGATTCTATTATTCATGTACTACCCCCTTTCTCAACCTAGATCATGCTTCCTGCTAAGTTTTGGGATATTGTCTTCCACATGAGGTGATCTCAAAACAGTTGAAGAAATTTAAAACAACAAAGAGACTATCACAAAATAGTTTGCTTAAAACATTAGGGTTCATGCCTATCAAACGGGATGACAGAGCTGTATTTTAATTGTTTTCATAATAAAGTTGTACACCTTCATCAGATGGATTTGATTCTCATCAGAACACTGCAAGTGTTCAACCCCTCCAAGTCTGACATTCCCAATAAACAAGGCAAATTAACTCAATGAGCAGATCTTTTCTGGCAGTGGAACAAATCTATCCTAGCAATAGGGAAAGTTAAGCACATTAGAGGATGACAAGATGAAAAAATTAGTTTCCATTCACATTGCTGTAGTCTGGAAGAATTCCTTTTACCACAACAGCAAATAAGTTTCTAAAAACTAGGTAGTTTAAAAAAAAGATTCAAGCCAGAGATTAACCACTTGTTTTAACTACACTATTTGGTTTAGGGAAATTAATCCATACAAGGTGATCTTCTAACATTTGCTCTTGAAAGACAGTTAAAACTAAGCCCTTATAGACTTAGGCCCACTGTCACAAATAGGAGGCTGCCAGCACCTGTTCTATTCAGCTGAGCTAACACTAAATAGAAGAAGCCACGCCTATGAAGCCACAAAGAATAAATGCATTCCAGAACAACTGTTCTTTGTTTTATTGAATGGTTGAAGTAGGACTATAATCCAGGTATATTTAAATCAAGTGTTGGTCCACTCTTATCATCAAAAAGAACTGATTTAGGTTTTTTATAATAACATCAACACAAATGGAAGGAATATGAAGCATCATAATAGGAACTTTCAACTGTACATGACATTAGACCATGATCAGACTGGTGCTACTTCAATATTTATAGACTCTCCACTGTATAGACCAGCCACACTAGTGTTATTTACCTCCAAATCATTAAAGTTCTAGGTAAAGGATCCTTCTGTCTACAGCTCACATCCGAGCCATCAACATGAGATCAAAATGCCATTTGTGCCACTAGAATCATAGTCTTGTAGAAATATTTCTATATTTAGTATTTTACTAAAGAATAATTACTACCCTCTCTGAAGTTACATATAGCCATTATAAATATTTACATCAAACATTTACAACTGGTTCATAATATACAACACAACAATTTAGCTATAATTTCTAATCTTCCAGTGTAAAAGTTTCAAACAACATGTTGCTATCATAATTTCAATTTATCTGTTTTGCACACAGTCACAGGCAGTACAGGGCGTTTCAAAAACTCATGTTATGTGATTAAAAAAATGGAATGATGTTACTTTAATAACAATTAGTTTGGGGATTGTTGTTTTTTGGGGGTGTTTTTTAGTGGCTTTTTTTTTTTTCAACAAGCAGATTTCAATTTCTAAGTCCCATCTGGTGCTACTACTAACATTTAAAATAGGCTTGAGAGGGAAAAAAATACTTAGAAATAAATACACCTTTAAAAAAATTCCACAGTAAACCATGTCAGAATATTTGTTTTCCACAAAGTTTAAAGGAGACCTTACTCTTCATCATTTCCTTGCGCTGAAATACAGTGTAGTTCAATCCATTCTTATCTTCTGATTTGTCATCCTATAAATAATGCTGTCATACCCAGGATCCATGTTCCAGAGGTTGTAGGAGATAACTATCACAGCTAAAGCAAGACCTATCATCATCCACAGAATAATGTTGAAGATTACAGAGTAGTTGTAGTTATATGGATAGGCAAGGTTATATGGATTTTCTGTTTCGCTCTGTAATAAAGAAAATAAGTGTATTACTTTAAAGTTAGCTTGCATACAAAACACATTCCAACTATATCGATAACCTGAGCAATCTGAATAGGAGAGATGCATTTTTGTCTAGGCAATTCTGATGTTAGGGCACAAAATGCAAAAGTGGTTATGTGACTGACATTAATGGAATCCAAAGGAATGGGCTGACAGGAGCCTCATGAAATTCAATGAGGATGAACACAAAGCCCTGCACCTGGGACAGAATAACCCCACGTGACAGCACAGGCTGGGGACGAACCGGCTGGGCAGCAGCTCTGCAGAGAAGGACCTGGAGGTCCCGGTGGACAAGGTGAACAGGAGTCAGCAGTGTGCCCCTGCAGCAACAAAGGGCAACTGACCCTGAGCTGCATCTGGAGTGTAGGCAGCAAGTCAAGGAAAACAATTTTTTCCCCACCCGTGAGGCAGGACTTGCATGCATTACTGTACTGGGGAGAAGACAGCAGAAATGCAAATTCTAACAAGACATAAGGGAGAAAGTTTTCACAGTGAAAGTGGTTAAGACTTTAGAACAAGCTGTCCAGAGAGGCTCTGGGACTTCCAGCCATGGACTTTTCAAGAACTTAGCTGGGCAAGGACCTGAAGCAGCCTGACCTAACTCCTAAATTAGTCTTGCTTTGAGCAGGAGGTTGGACTAGATGACCCCCAGAGGCCCTCTTCAACCTCAATTACTATATGATTAAGTGAAGATCAAGACAGGCAGGCCGACCTCTTCGCCCCCATGCTCAAATCACAGTCAGTATTCTAGTCCTTAAAAAAAAAGTTATGCTCAGGTGAAGAAGTGTTGCAGTTTGGACCACTTTTAATAAATGATATATAGAAAAGTGTGCATCTACTACCTGTGAAGACTGGAGAATGGAACGAGTCTTCCTCGTGAGGGGAGAATTAAATGTCTTTACAGCCACCACTTCTACTACTGCATTCCCGCTATACAGATTAAACATCTCATCTGCAAACTGGAAAAGCAAAAGTGATTTAATTTAAAACCTACACTGTAGCCAGGAATTAAGGAGAGTTTTGTTAGCAAGATGTACTAAGCCATAAGATGTCAGCTCCAGGAATAAGAAGCTTATGGAAAGTTGTAAAAATTTACACTATTTTAGAATTCCACTAACAAAGTGCCAACTTTCACCTGGTTTACATCATCTCTTTAAAACCCTCCAACCACTGTTCAGCAGACAGTAGCTTATGACTGCTTTCTGGGCTGAAACTCGTTCTTTCATCCCTTTTACAAAAGGCCCATCACCATATAGTTTCCCAAGTGTATGTCTGTCACTTTCAACAAAATATTTAGGTTCTCAGTCTTCCACTGGGAAGTTACGAACCTGAATATTTTCATCTGGTCCAAAGACTGATGTGTCTAGTATTTAAATACATTTGCTTAACTGCAAAGAGGCCGAAGAGTAACATTTAGAGAAAACAGTTATTTGGCTTAGCAAATTCATGCTTTTACACTTTTCCATCATGCTTGTGAGACTCTTAAAAGTGACTGGTCTTAATAAAGATTTATCTAATGATTGCATAACACCCGCTAAAGAATTACTTTCTTGAGCACACTGATAGATGAACAGCAGTTATTTTAGAAGATTGGAAATTTAGATTTATACAGCTTTGTGGGCAAGGGGAAACTAACCACTGTACCCTGGGATGAAGATATTTCCACATTTCTGAGAGCCGGTTTTGTGAGACATATTGGTGGTTTTAAACATGAGATATTTATTTAGGAAAAACAAACATATCGAGTCATGTTGATATATGGTTTCAATATGTTCCTACTCCTTTACGCAAAATATCTAAACACATCGTAGAATCATGTCAACACTTTCCAGAGTGACAAATTGTAACATTTGTTTTTATAACTGAACAACTGCATTTTAAAAACCAAACAACAAAACCAAGCACCAGTCAAGCCATCACTACTGAAGTGACAATTCAAAGCAGAAGATAGTCAGTAAACTAACTCCCTTGTAGTTAATACAAGAAATTATTTCCGTAGTATTCCCGGGAGTTCTGTTCTTTAGCTAGAAAGTATACCTTTTGCAAAGAGTCTACAAGAATTTGAGAAGCATCCTTGAACTGCTGAGAGTCTTCCCCATAGCGTTTTCCAACCTCTTCCAAACCAGCCAGTTCCAGAGAATACAGGTCTGGAGAGTGATCTTTGGCTAAGTGCTTGTGTCGAGACAGCTTTGGCACACCATTGAGGGCAGAAAGAAATTAATTCAAACACAGGTTACTTTAAAAACACATTTCACAAAATCAGTTTGCTGGGACTAATCCAGCCTCACTTTCCACAGTCATATTCCATATTGATTAGGAAGTGGAATTTCTTGCCAACTTAATTAGAAGTTATCCACAATTGTTTCTTTTCTTATTCTACAGAAGAAAGATGATCATCATGTAGCATCTATTCCTAACATGAGGTTATATACATGTAATATAGAGCTCTACTAAAAAGAAACATTATACTTATTCACATCAGAATCCTTGTTCTGTAATTGCCATAAAAATAAAACTTGGAGAGAAAAAACAAATAACGACAACACTTGGATACTACTCCACTGAATACCTGGATATCCTGCACTGAAGCTGGCCCTTGCAAAACTGAGCAACTTCCACCTTGCTGTGGCCCATGTACAAAAGTAGTTTACTTAAGGAGTTATCATCCCATTGTCATAAAATCCAACCAATATAACCCGAATTATCTCAAAGGAGAGTAGTGATATTCTTGCACTTCTACACGTGTGAAGCTGCAGCACTGACACTTGCCTGCACAAGAGAACAGTCTCTGAAAGCAAGGAATTTAATCTGTTCCTGCCTTCCCATCTACTTTGACTACAGCATTTCTAGCCTGCAAGACAAAACCAAGTTGTTCTACTTCATTTCCTCAAGAGCCCCATTTCTCTCCACCAGCCCTTCACCTAATGTGAACTTCCAAGTTTTTCATGACTGTTTCCTTCACTTTAAGTAGCTGAAGGCTGCAGCTTAAAGGACCAAAAAAAACCCAAACCAAAACAAAACACCACCGCCCAAAAAACCCAAACAAACCCCAAAACAAACCCTAGACAGTAGCTTCTTAGGAAGATTATAAGAAGCTTTTTGCTTAAAAATATCAGAATTAAAAGCTCACCCCTCCATGGGAACATTTCTATCACCACCCCTATTCACGCTACAAAAGTCACTCCAGTCCTTCCAGATAAAATGTTATAGTGATATTTTGAAGTAAAACAGTAAAACAGGGCAAAGAACATGTTCTTAACTCCCGTTATATTTCTCAAGTAAGAAAACAAGGAAAGCCCTGGCAAATTCTTCACTGAGTACCTCCTATGCCTTTGGGTATGGGGAAATAGCAGCTCAGAATTCCCCATCTTCTCGCCAAACACAATACAAAAGAAACTACAGACGATTAAGGCTCATTTTCTTCCGTCAGTCGTAGGGCTGATACAAATAGCTTGAGAATTCAATATTTAAAATGATGCAGCCAACTGATGATACACTTGAATATATAGCACTGTTTGCCAAGTATCCTGGCTACAGCTTCTCTACCTTTAAATGAGATCTCTGAACTTGTGACATAAGATGGGGAAAGTGTTTCAAAAAAAAAAAATCTTACCAGGCTTGCAATATCATGTAGGACTTGTAGCTCTGACAGAAAAAGCAAGTCAACCTGGGGGAAGAGGCAGGAAGATAGATACAGGTATTTCCTTTGATGAAACCAAAGTTAGGGAAGTCTCATTTTGTTGCAAATCTCAGTATTTTACAACAGGTTATGTCTGTTACAGCATCAGAACATGCTAGAAGGAAATTACTCTTTAAGTAAAGTTACTTAAAAAAGGACTTAACACTTCCTTCTTAGAATTCAATTAGAAAAAATTAGAGTGGGCTCTCCCAGGCAAAGCAAGGGAGAAAAAGAAAAAAGGGGGCAGGGGGGAAGGGAAAAAGCACAAGCTAACTAAGAATATTAGAAAAAAAATCATAAAAGTTCCAGCTGATTAAAGTTTTTTACCTCATTGTTTCTGCTGAGGGAGTTGAGAGGAAGGGAGCTGAGAATGGAGTTGTCCTGGAACAAGCGATTTCGCAGCTGGCGCAGTGTGACAGAAAGATCTTCAAATACAGAGTTTGCCTTGCCCACCATGTACACTCTCTGGAGGAAGAGCCGTTGTTTAATAACAACAGAGGTTAGTTTTTAGTTTTTCCAGTCACACACTAATAATCAATCATACTTGCAATCTCTCTCCAATGCAAAATATTTCATATAATCAATCAGTCTTGCTCCAGCCACACAAGTGGAAAGAGGTTTACTATTTAGAACATCGGGAATCAGGAGTGAAGCAATACTCACTTCCTCACTGGGGGCCAGCTGCAAGACCACAGGAGTTTCCTCAGAGAATAAAGTATGAATAGCGTTTGCAACGCTGTCTAGACTGAAAGGAACAGCCTGGAAGACAAAGTCCAGTTAGATTTTTGAGTAACACAGGGCCTAATGATATAAAAGGAGATAACTTGCTTAACTACAGAAGTCTGGAAAAATAGGACAACCTCTTTTTGAGCAAAGAGTATGAAGATTTCCAAAGTGATAACAACAAATAATAGGAGCCAGTGTGCAAAACAGAATATCAACTGTGTATCTATGAACACAAAATTTATTTGTATATATGGCAGACAATATGTTTTTAGGAACTCCAAGGGGCCATGACTGGGTAATTAAGAGGCTTACTTAAGCTAAGATCATAGCCTGGTTTATCAGTAAAGCAAGACCAACAAATATAGAAGCAACACAAAAGGGGAAACCAATCTTTGTGCAAATGAGAAGTTATGAACCACAGAAAACTGATGAATGAAAATACACCAGTAGAAAAACCAACCACTGAAGCACCAAAGAAAAGAGCTATATAAAATTTACTAAGAATAAAAGAAATCCTAGCACAGTATAGTGCCACTACTGGCAAGCTAATAAAATTGTTAGTTTTTCTAAACACTTACTTCTGGGTTTCATCTGAAAAGAAGCAGAATGACACATTTCCATTCACTAGTTAAAGAGCATAAAAATAGTTTTTCTAATAAATTTTACTAAGTCTGTAAGCTAGGATAATTTGTACCCAGTGGTCCTGAACATGGACTCAGTGATGATCATTTGAAACTATGCTTGAATATCGGAGAACCAGTACTTAGCCAGCATACAACTGGGGCAGCTTATTCAAAGCCATGGCAGCAGTTAACTGAAACAATTAAAGCTTACGAATATTAATTCCTATTAACGGGAAATAAAGAAAATATGCAATATGTACACATCAGAACTTTATCAAAGTCACAAGTGCAAATACGGCTGAAGACTTAAAGTGTATTTAAGGTTTCCGCAAGTTAGCAATGCCCACATGGTCAGGTGCAGACAATCCTAAATCAGTTTTGGTCCAGATACCATTTCAGCCATGCCAACATGTAACTGTGCCTGAACTAGCGTGCTCTGCTTGAAAGCTGATGTGAAAGCAGATCTGTGTTAGGCTGAATTTGACCCAAGTTCAATGTAAAGCCATGTAACATTCCAATTAAACACTGATATTTTAAAATAGATTAAAAAACTGCCTAATAGCTGTAAAAGTAATTTCATAGGGAAATCATCACCTCATCTTGGGGTGTGCAATAGGGTGTCAACATTAAACAAAACACTATTCAACATTGTCACTGATGATTCCACAGTTTGACTGAAATAATAAAGTGATAAATAATAATTCTTAACAGGAGCACAGCAGTCACACAGAGCCAGAACACATGGTAAACTGGTGCAAAACAAAGTTTTCCAAGACGGCCAGAAGCAGAATGAACTAACTAGAAATAACCTGAAAAACAACTTATTTGAAAAGGGTTTGTGGGTTCATGCTAGACAAACAACAGCTCAACATGAAGAACTGGTCCAATACTGCAGCAAAATGGATTAAAGCAGACAATGTACTTATAAAGGTGAAGTGAGTAGACACCGTACAGTTACCAATATTTTGTAAGTTACTGTGCTGCTGTTAAGAGGTGTATGGACAAAAATCACATGACAGGAGAAGAGGCAACAGGCATAAATTTAAAAACAGGAAATTCTATCTGAACACAAAAACAGAGTTTTTTACTGTAAGGGTGGTCAAATACTGGCACAGGTTGCCCAGAGAGGTTGTGGAGTCTCCATCTGTGGAGATATTTAAAACCCAACCAGACACAGTCCTGGACAGCCTGCTCTAGCTGACCCTGCTTTATCGGGGGTCAGACTAGACGATTTCAGGAGGTCCCTTCCAACCTAAATGATTCTGTGATGCTGTGACAAGTGTGAGAAAAGAGTCTCAGCAAAGACAGACAGTGACAGGTAAATGCAATTTCATTTGTTGTTTTCCTTTTGATACAGTATAATCAAATGGTGTCTCAAAGTGCTATATTTCACAGTCAAGTACTTGAGGAAAACTCAAAGACTGCTCAGAGGGCAATACAGTACACCAAAGAATCAACATCATATAAAATGTTACCACACACTAAGCGGAAGCAAAAAAAGTTAGTAATTCTGACTCCGAATCAGTAAGTTAACATGGGAAGCAGTGGATTGTCTGCCTCTTGGTACAAACATATTAAAACTAGATGCCTTTCAAGGAGAACATGCTTTGGTCAAACAAGTTACTGAACTCAGCACAGGAGGCCCTGGGTGCTCTTAAAGGCCTCTCACCTCGTACAGGAGTCTGACTGGATTATTCATCTATACAGCCTGATCCAACATTCTAGGAGATACGTGAACTTCAAGTGAAGTAAGAAAAATGTGAATGTCAAGGACTACAGTAAAGAGTCACATACTTCTGAGTCACAGAAATCGTGCAACAGTTCCAAATGTGGATACTCACATTCTCAATAGGGTAAGAAATCCCTTTCACAGGCAACGCCAGCTTGTCTACTCCCTTCACTGTTACCAGCACAGTAGCTCGTGGTCTGTGAAACAGATCACCCACTGCAAGCCCAGGCCAGGAAAGGTCCTATTACAAAATAGTAAAAAACCTTGTATTCCACAGGGAGAAAGAATGGAGCCCCCGCCATTGCAGCAAAAGAACTTACTATCTTGTTCATATCTCTGTGCAGGACAGCCTACTGGAAATTTCATGGGGAAGTAAGTTAATACTAGAATGCTTTCATCTTGAATAATGCTGTCTCAAGTTAACTATGAAGAAACTGTTAGTTTAAGATCTGCCAGTAACTTCATAGCAAAGTCTACACTGAGAAAGCATTATACATATTGGATATATCAAGTTATTCCCCATAATTAAATTAGAAATATCATAGTCTGCATTTAATACGTGAAAGCTGAATTAAAAAAAAAAGTCCTTTGCAAAACACCACAGAAACAAGTTTAGACACATTAAAATGCTAACTTCTTGATATTTTCAGTGCCAGAAAGAAACGGGGAAAAAAGGGAGGGGAGTGTCAATCGTACCAACAGTCTACTAATCTAAAACTTACAAATTTGCACAGAAACATAAAAAGATTCCTGAGTAGCTTATTAGTTATGTATTGGTAAGAGCACAGTGAAGGCTACCTGGCTGGTTTATTCAGATGAACTTGTATTTTGTGTCTACTTGGAATGAATTCAAACAGATTTCTCCATTTGTGTAAAAGACATGACTGCTTGCTTAAGTTTTATGAAACCAATTTACTTGGATTTTAAAATTAAATGTCATTGACATTATGATCTGTATCACCTCAAAGAAACAAAAGAAAAACCTTTCAAAGCATCATCAGGAACAAAAAAGGGGTTTGGTTTTATCTTGCTTTAAGAAGGGAGGAATATTGAATGACTGGTTTTGAGAATCCCCAATGTAATGTAGTAAGAATTCTAAATTCTCTACAGTGCACATTCTGCACTGTCAGTTTACGTTTCTCAACTACAGCCTTGATGTAAACTGCAAAATGGGTGTTTGGGCCCCGCAGTATTCTCCATACCAGGGTTGGAAGCTGCCTACGTGGTGATCTCTGCCTTAGTAACAATGCTGATAACTTTCAGTTTCAAGGCTTAACTGAATAGGGTAATTTAAACACTTCCTTCCCTGCCTGCTTCTAGGATTTGAAATAATACTAATAGAGAACTATTTCTAAAGGATGCTACGGACCCATCAAAGCAAATGATTTCCAAACTTTGGCAAAGGTACAGAGCGAGTACTGAAACGCCTTTTTTCCACGACAACCATGTTATACCTTCAGGTGACCAGTATGCCGAAAGTGAAGTGTTCAAAACGGGCGCCAAACCCCACTGTTTTGCTGGGTGTCTCTATATGCAATGCACACAATACCATCTGATGTACTGTTTTTTCCTTGATAAAATAATCAAAATATACTTCTTAGGAACACTACTCATAAGAATATCTGTTACTAGTTTAATGACAAAAAAGCATAATTAATTGAGAGCAAAATATTTTCATACAAAACCCAGAACACAGGCTAAACAGACCTGCATTCAAATCAGACTTATCAGACCTCTGGCTTAGCTGCAGTACAGAAGAAACGGGAACCAGCCTCGCTCACCAGTACTGTGAGAATACCCCAGCTTGTAGCATTGAGCATCTGGCTGCACACAGACCCTGCTAGAGATGCCTGGCCATTAAGCTTTCCTGTACTGCTTCAACAGCCACTCATCCCTGCTGAAGCCCAGCAAAAGATTCAATAGGCAAGATGGAATCAATCCAAGGGCTCCTACTCATGTGCCTCACTTTAAACATCACTAAAGCTATGCTCAAAAACCTAATTTGGGAAACACTATCTCAAATTAGGTTTTCAAGTCTTTGGATTACTTCCTAACTATTCGGTTTATTTGTTCTTATTAACTATGCTCAGCAGACAAGCTTGCTGACCTGACAAAACACCTGCCTAGCCAAGCCATTTCTCACAATCTTCAGAGTACCCAAGTGCAGAGCCCTACAGGTAGAGCTCATAAGCAAGAAATGACAGTGGCTTCCACAGATTCTCAGTACGTGACTATGGATGGGGGGATACAGCATGTAGTTGGGTCTCAGAGGAACTGAAGAACATCCCAGTAAAGACTCCATAGGCTTGCTTCCTTCTGTAGCTGATGATTCAAATTAGCCGGTTAGCACAGCCTTTTGCTGCTCATATGACTGATATAGCTCTATGCTTGGAAACCACACTTTGACAAGTCATGCATTCCTCAAGACAAAAAGGATGATGTTTTATATATTCCAGCACATGACAGGAAGATTTGCATGTTAAGTGAGCAGGTCTGTAGTTTTAGAGGCATTTCAAAAATCAAGACCTGAAACATACATCTTCAACAGAAAAGCCCATGGATAATGCAGCTACATCCGGGATCCGCTCGCCAGGAATGGGCCAACTTCCATCTCGAAAAACAACTGACTGAGGTGATCGTAAGACGCTGAATTCATCACCGCATACACCTAAAAACAAACAAACAAAAAAGCTGTCAGTTTTCACAACCTTTCCCTTACATCACAGAAAAAGAGCGTATTAGAGCTAAGTAAGATTCCTTATTCCTCCCTCTCATACCTATCAATTTATGTACCACGAGTCATGAGAACTGATCGTTTTAATGCTCTGGAATACAAAATAAGGTTTCTGTACGGCGATGACTGAGGATGGACAAATCTACATTAACAAGAGCAAGACAATTATTCAAGCAACAGCACAGTACACTTCTGCGTACTCACTAGCAGGTTGCGAGCAGTGTTACAGTTCAGACCTGGTAAAGCTAACTCTCAGTAGAGCCAGGCAGACTCCAAAATCCTGTTAGCTCCCAAGCAGCTATGCACTGACACAGCTCTGTTTGCTTCCAGGACTACTTGGCATGACACCTCTCTTCATGCAGACAACAGCCTGAGCCACCGAACCCAGAGCCAGGAGGATCAGCAGAGTCAGTGCTGGCTTAAACAGAGCACTGCCAGGAACAATCTGGCTTCCGCAGAACAGCTCCGGTGTCTCTGCTCTGCCTTCTCAACCACCTGACGTTGTGATACATTTTTCTTCCTCAGAAGTGGTACTGGACCCAAGCTGACCATGTGAAGCCACAATCTGCAGTACTCCTCATACTGGGTTTTCACTTATTTTTGATCCCGCCCTTCCCACTTTTCCCCATTACCTTGAATAGCAAAGTTGACTAAAAGCATTATTTCTAATCTGTATTATGATAACAGTAATTTATTGTGTAATAAAGTCAGAGAGGACTCCATGAAATAATAGATGGGCTTATTCCAGTCTAGCTTCCTATTTTAAAGTCACTTAAGCATAACTGCAATACCATGTACGCAAACATTTATCTAAATAAATTTTAAAACATATTTGGTGTATATAAGCAGCAACATGCACAATGCAAAGCTTCAGACGTATCCCCCTCAATGAGCAATTGGTGTATGTTTCTACAAGAAAACTAATCTGACACAAGATGAGAAAATCAAGTGGGAGAACAATAAATATTTGCAGGCCATCCAAGTTTAAGTTCTAATTATATAATCAGTCTGACTATATACTCCAAAATTATGTTAATAAGATAACCTTCTTAAAAGAAAAAAAAGAAGTATTTACTCATATGATCACTGAAAATTAGTCACCAATCCAAGCAGCTATATAAAATGGTTTTCCAGCGCATCTGCAAATCTAAAGGCTATTTACAAAAATAATGCAATACCGAACTGATGTGCTGTGCAGTTACAATCTTCCCCAGCATTAATTTAACCTATCTGACCTTGAAGATGCTGTTTTAAAGCCTGGATCATGATCATGCATACAAATGTTGACAGTAAATCTGCGCTATGTTGTAATAAACATACTAAAGGAACAAAGTACGGCGATGCAGGTCAGGGAAGTGTGGCGAAAGGAAGGAAACAGGCCAAACCAACAGACGTATATGGAGCAGAATCAAGCACTTTTTGTTTTAAATTGATATGTCTTCACTGGGTGGCCTGCTATCAATTTTAATGGTGTATCAACCCATATTTGGAAGAACGGACCTGTTTCCAGGCCGATTTGCTTAGGAAGAAATTTACAAAGTTGCTACAAATATTTTTGCTCAGTCTGTAGCATTTCACGTGTTGCTTTAATTTTCCACAAGGCTTTAAGACAGTCACACACGTTATTTAGGACAAGCGGGCTTACTTGGGGCACGGTTGCTTAGGGGGATACAATTAGAGCATTACACTTTTTAACCAAATTTGCCTTGCTAGGCTTGTTCAAGGTCTCAACGAACAAAACTGAATTGGAACTCGGGAACTCAAGCCTTTTCCTCAGACAAGCTATAATTGCTGGGCCACCATACCCCACTGGGCCACATACTCATCCAATAAATAAATTCCAAGGTACAATTCATCCTGCATGCTGTTATCTACCCACCTACAGAACACTTAATCAAACTTCTGCCTTACCAAAGCAGCACCTCAGGAGAACCCCGGCTCTCAAAAGCCTTTGCGAACCTGGATGGACTGAAGAGCTAAGGGTACCCTGAGTGAAAACTATCTGTGGGGCCTGGGAGCCCGTAGTGCGGGTCACAAGCCGGACTCACGGCGAAGGACAGAAAGCCTCCGGCCATCGCCGCATCAGCTCGGCAAAACATGAGCATCCCTAGAAGGTAACAAATCCGCGTGCGTTCATCAAACGCGCACACACACACGCAGGGACAGGGACACGGACAGGGACGACCCCCCCGGTCACACACGCACACCCCCCCGCTCGCGCCCTCCCCAACGGCTCGCGCCCCCCTTTCCCACCCTAACGGCCAGGCCGGCGGATGCGCGCGGCCGCCCCTTCCCCCCGCAACGTCCCCCCGCAACGTCCCTCCGCAACGTCCCTCCGCAACGTCCCCCCGCAGCGGCTACGCAGCCCTCCCCGCCCCCCGCGGCAGCTGGCCAGGCCGGCGCTTCCCCCACCGCCGCTCACCGGCGAGACAAGCCGCTGCCACCAGCGCCACCACCTCCATGGCGCAGGGAGCCCCGCCGCGCCGCCGCATGCCCGCCGCCGTGCCGGCCGCCGCACTGGCCAGACGTCGCCGGGAAGACGCCGGGCCGCACCGTCGGAAGGAGAACGCCGAGCCGCCCGCCCACTAGGGAGCGCTGACGGACAACGGCCGCGGCCAATCTGCAGGTGGGATTCCGGGTGGCTGGGCGGGACTCTGCAGGAGTGACAGAAGGAACTGACCATTCGCCGGTGAAGCCCACCCCCACCCTGTCACGGGACCGACCGATCAGCTGAGACGCTGTCCCGCCGGGGAGGCGGAGTCTTAGCTTGAGTGGCGTTTCCACTTGGCCAATCAGACCGTGAGAGATCTCTGCACCAATTTCCTCCCCTCATGGTAAATTCACAGGGGAGCAGTGAGGAGGCGGAGCCTCGCCGGAAAAAGTTGACGGCTTATTCGGCCAATCGGAGTGCGAGGGATCGGGGCCTTGCCCCTCCCACCGCTCATCAGTATGACCACGATGGCGTTCGGCGGAGGCGCGGTTGGATCGGGCGGCCTCAACGCGGGGGGCGGGAAGGAGCTCTGATTGACAGTTAAGTGCACCATTCAGAGAGCAAGAGCGCCTGCTCCACTCTCTTCGCACCTGTGTCGCGTGGGGACGTCTGGCTGTGAGGCCTTGGCCGTGAGGGTAGGCCCAGGCCCAGGCCCGGGCTCAGGCTCTCGCCCTCAGCAGCTGTGGCAGCACTGGGTGTCCCGGTTCTTCCCCTGTGCCCCCGTAGCAGTGCATCTGGTGTATCTGAGGAGGCACAGAGGGGAGGACAAGCACCCATGTTAAGGGGGGCTAATCCCTCTAGTGAGGGGGTGTGTTTTCGGGGGAGAAGAGGGGCAGTTCTTCTTCGTTTCTCTCTTCAATGGGGTTTGAAATAATAATAAAAAATTATGGTTTTGTGTTTATGCCTGTTACCTGCCTCAGCATCGCACCCCTGAAAGGCAAGCAAAGGAGCTGAATCAGTGAGTTGGGCATCTCCATATAGTTTGTGGTTTAAATACTTACGGGAGAAGCTGCCTTCAAGCTCTTGACTGGGTCCATTAAGCTGGTGAGGGTTTATTAAGCTGGTGAAGGAGAGGGGCCAAGATGAAGTGTTTGTCTGGAAAATCCCTGCCCGCTTCCCTGGAGGTTTGTTGTTGAAAACAGTTACAGTAACATACGCACTTGCTGGACTTCAGCTGTTCTTGCTTGTAATAGAAGCAGGCAGCTGGGTGCATGCTGTTCAGTGTATGTGTAGTATGCCGGTAATAGGCCATGAACAATCAAGTTGTGAGTGTTTCTTGGGGTCTTGATGAGACTCTGCAAGTTGAGGCAGAGAAAACTAGGCTTTGGGGGTGAATTGTCATGTAGTATAGGAGGTTAAGACCTCCATTTCATTGTGGAGAACATCTTATAAGTAAGACGGGTCTTATTTCTCTCCTGGATTCCTCAGAAAGCAATGTGTGTATGTTCACAGGAAATCTAGGGAGTATTTTATCTGCTTTGCTGGGACGCAGCTGTGTCACATCCACATGGTAAGACTGTATTTATGTGCTGAACCTGCTAGAGATTACTGGCCATGTAGCTATCTGACCAGAGCTATTCTGCTATGTATTTAGAAATTCCAGCCAACTATAGAAATAGTTTGAAAATCTGCCTGAGCAACATTTCTGAAGGGTGTGTCTAAGAGAATCAGTGAATGAGTTGGGAACGGCAGGTAGTGAAATGAAAGTGTGTGTACAACAATTGAACAGTATTTAAGAGAATAAAGTTAAGTCCCTGCATCTGCCACATAATAGTGTATGACAATGGGCAAATCACTTAAACCCATATTATTGCCACTCATAGGTGACAATAATAGTCTATTCCTTGTCTGTGAGGTGATTTGCATAAATGAAGAGGAGCTACTGCTCCTACTGTTGTCAGGTAGAAACTATACTTTGAATATGAAAAGCATGCCAAATGTGTAGAGTACTCTCAAATTCAGCAGCCAAGCAAGTTATGACCACTTCAAATTAATGCTCAACTTATTCTTTACCCTGTATTCTGCAACACAAAACCAGTACCACATAACAGCTTTTGTAAAATAAATGCAAATAAATGTTTGTGAGATTACCTGGATGCTCTAACAAAGAGTATGATCAAAATGTTTGGTTACGGGTTCTTCTGCCTTCAGAACAGGATTAGAAGAGCATACAGGAGACAAGGCCTGGATCACTGAACAACAAAGATATTGTCAGTGAGTCCAGCCTGTTTTGTGCACTGAGCAAGGCAGGTTGATATTAAAAAAAAAAAAAAAAATGCTGCTTGAAAGCTGACAATGATATCACGTGTATGCCCATGGGTTCTGGATTAAGGTTATGTGGTTTACCTTATTTTTGGCATTTACTGGCTCTTGGGTGCTTTACTTTGCAAGTGTAGTGTGCTCCTATTTACTGTGTGTATTTTAGCATCGTTTCACAAAGTCTTACCTATCTGGGAAAATATGGTTCCTGCACCCAAGATGCTTGTAGTCTGAAGTAGGTGATCATAGGACATCAAATATGGGTATACACTGGGTTGCCTTGTCACTGCAATACATGTACAGCTGCATTGTCCCCCTTACTCCTGCCCAACCCCTTCAGATTGGGTCTGCACCCAAAATGGTAATAGAAATAAGGCAAGAAGAGTGGCTCAAAGCAGGAAGTTTGTGAAACTACAAGAGGGCATTAGGTGAATGGGATGGTGTTTTAGATGGGAATGTAGTGGGAAGTGCAGAGCAAGGAAAGGAGCGTGTGAGGCAAGAAGTTTCTCCCTTCATGTAAATCAAGGATTTCTTACAAATATGTGTAAAAGAAGGGGGCAGGGGAATAAGACTGTTTTGAAGAAGTTGTTCCTCTTACATATGTTACTATCTCTGTGTTTCATAGCTATGCATGTTAGCAATCATTTCAAATTTTGTTATCACAGGGTCACAGAATGGTAGGGGTTGGAAGGGACCTCTGGAGATCTTCTCGTCCAACCCCCCTGCTTGAGCAGGTACACCTAGAGCAGGCGGCACAGCACCGCATCCAGGTGGGTTTTGAATGTTTCCAGGGAAGGAGACTTCACAACCTGTCTTATAATCTTATGATTGCCTTGATGCTGTTTTCCATAAAGCCTTCACTCTGGAAGTCTGGAATTGTATTTCTGAGACTTTAGGGTTCACATTCCACTTTTTTTTTCTGAACTCTTGGTGCTGGCAATACTATAATTTAATTCTAGAAATAGAAGAGAAAGCAGAGTTCTGCATTTCTTCTCTGCTACTTGAATTATTTTTCTTCTTGAAATCACAATAGAAACATGGTTTGTGAAGAATTCTCTCTTCTATCTTATGTTTTCCTGTTCTCATCTTGGTTTCTTCTTTGGGAAAATAATAAATAGAAGCAATAAATTTTATTATGAAACAGTCAAGTCTCACTAACTGTACACTGGTTTTCAGTGCCCACTGGGTATATCTGTATGTCAATGAAGCCCAGTATAAGAGAATAATACCATCACTTTACAGGCTGGCAGAGTTCTAGCTATTTTCTCTAGGCTTAATTTAGATCCCAGCTGTGCTTTGAAGAGAGTGAGTTTTGTAATCCTGTAAGCAGCACTTGTGACAAAATCTACACGCAGTAAAATTATTCTATTAAACTGATTTCATTCTGAGCTTCTGCTCAGGGCGAGTAAAAAACCAAGACAACATGCACATTAGGTCAGAAATAATTTTTATAAAGCCATATATACTGCTAGTAACGGTCACAAAATCAAAGTGCCAGCTGTAGGCAAAATACCAGTATTCGCTGGCTCTTTTAGTAGTGTGCTGTGCAAAAATGTCTTCGGCAGGAATTGCTCATGTGGTGTTTGGATGCTGCCTTTGCCTAGAGCCCTGTCTGTACTAACAGCATTGAAGATGAAATGATGGTAGAAGAGGGAATATGAGGAAAAGGCTAAGTCAAACAGCCAGCCATTTGTCTGTACTATACTACTGTGTTATCATTTGGTTTCATCGTATCACTACTAAATGTAGCATCGTTGCTAGCAGAAGTAATTGCCTCAACCATTATTTCCAAAATGGTGCTTTAACTGGAGAATATTTGCCTAGCTGCTACAAACACCAGGCCAGTAACATCCTACAGGAAAGAACAAAATCCCAGTGCCAGGTGCCATTTGGAGTTACCAGGTCCAGAAGCACATGGGGTGAGCAATATCCCCTTTGGTACCAGGCTTTACAGAAAATTTATGCACAGAAGCTAAGCGTAAGCTTTTAAAATAAAATTGAGAAGATAAGACGCTGGTTTTTGTCGTGCTTTCTGACCGTGACACACACTAATGGAACGTGTGTTTAATGCTGTATGGTTAGTTGGACACCCCCTGCCCTGGGGTGGTGGAGGAAGAGGACAAGTTTGAAAGCCTCTTTGTCGAGCAGTTAGTTTTGGGGCTGCTAACATAGTGGGAGACTGGAGGTGTTTGTGGCTGGCTTGGCGATTTATACTGGTTGCAACTGGCAGACAGGTCTCGCGTGAAAAGTTGTTGGTCTCTGTCGCTGAGTTGCTTTGTGATCTCAGCTCTCCTGTCCCTGGAGTTTGCAGACTCCATCTATGTAAGTAGAAACAGTTGTTCCTGCAGATGTGGACACCAAGGCTAAATTAATAATTTCTAAATTACTGAAGAAATACCTGAAAACAAGAAGAAAAGGAAAAAAAAAAAAGCTTGTCACTCAGCTAAATCTTGGGCTGCATCAGAGCCGATTTCGTGAAGACTCAAATCATAAGCAAAACTTAAGTGCTGCCCTCCCTAAAAGGTGGAGATGACTTCGATACCTCTTTGTGAAAGGAAGGAAAAGTGCCTTTCTCTTTTACTTCTGTCAAGTCAATAGCTGACTTTGTGGGCTTAAAGAGGGTTGCTAGCTTTCTCATCTGTGGGACTGAGCTACAGTTAAAGCCTCCAACTATGCCTGAGAAGTCCATTTTAGGGTTCTTTTTTGCTAGGTTTTGTAGGCACATCATATAAAGAGAACTCTACATCTTTTTTGTGTATCAGTACAAATGTCACAGTGTCAAAATTGTGATCTTGTGATGCAGCTCCTGTAGACTCTTGACATTTTCTAACAGTTCTCTCCATGGCCTTGTTTATGACTTTGCCAGCACCCACGGGCTCACTGGAGGTGCGAGTGCTGCTGTACATGTGTTTCGTAGAAGGCGGTCCCCATCCTGCAGAATTTGTAGTCCAAATAGTGTGATGGGCTGGAACAGAGTATCAATGAGGTGACTGATGCATCTGAGGCCCTACAGCGGATCAGTGGAAGGACGAGGACCTTGCCTCTCTTGCCTGTACGTCAGCCTATGCTGCCCTCTCAGCCCCTGAGGGATCTCTCTGCCCTCAGTGATCATAGCTGATTTTTAGAAATGTATTTTACAAACATTTTGTTCCTGTACACAACACTGCAGTCCACTAAGAATATAATTTTGATGTAACAGTTCTGAGGAAGATGATGATCTGGAATCCACACAGAAGAGATGACTTAGTTTTAGCAGTTTCAAAGTCACATTAATCACTATCTTTTAATTAAGTCAGCTTAATCAAAACACATTTTTAACGTGCTATTTTAATGGCCTTGAAAGTAGGGAGAGAGTATGATTTTAAGGATATTTGATAGAATTAAAGGTTCAAAGGTTCTGTATGTTGAGGTCGTAGCACTAATGAGGAAGCAAGCCTGGGAGAAAGAAACCCAGGCTTTTCCTGAAATCGTGGAGAGAAATTAAGATATGTGTGTGTAATTCATGTGAATTGTAGTTGATTTGTTCGTTATATTTTCATTCAACTTTTCTTAATTTTAGCAGTAAGGACTTAAGCAAAGATTTGCCAGCGGCCTTTGGTAGGTATTTTGAATAAGCATCACTAGATAGTGAGCACTTTTGCCACCATCTGGTGGTCAAAAATACGGCTGCAGCCTCTCTGGGTTTGTATTCTCATACTCAAACCAAAAGTTAAATGTACCGCAGCCTCTCAGGGCCACTTCATTTGGTGTCCCCTCTATAGGTTCCTGTTCTGCCCCACTACCTGGCCTTTCTAGTAAGCAGTGGCTAAGAGCATCACTGAAGTGGATGGCAGAAATTGAGTCAGAACAAGGAAACACAAAAATTTGGTGGGAACTGGGGTGAAATCATCATTCACTGTTTCCTTCCAGGTCAGTGGAGAATTTAAGTTATTCTGTCCCACTTGTTTGAGCTTACATGTTTTCATAAGAGGTAATAAGGTCATTCACAACAATTTATTAGCTTATTAGGGGAAACTTGCCTTCAATAGTGCGAGGCTAAATTTTACAATCTGCAAAATCTCATAAGCTGCACCGTGGGGAGCTTAGCACATTTTAGCTGACAACACTTAAAGCATCTCTGTTCCTAATTCTTGTTAAAGACTGAAGCTGGTATGTTAGTCATCCAAAAGCTAAAAGAATAAGTTAGACTCTGTTTTTATTTGACATACAGCCATTCTTAGAGGTTCTGAGCACCTTCTAGAAAGGTCTTAAATCCTTCCTACATCTTTTCAGTCACAGCTCTCAGCTCTGGAGAGGAAAGGCCATAAAGCAGGAGAGAGGCCTTGGTCATATGCAGTAGGGAAACACTGCTAATCCTCTTCTCCCCAGAAGCCTCTGTTCTACTCCAGTTCTTTCTCTGGTCTCCCACCTGCAACTTTGATATTCGGTTTTGTTTCTACAATTTCCAAGAAACCCTAGAGGCTAACCGGCTAGAGGGGGGACACTGGGGTGTTGGGTGACTGGTTTAGGTACTGTGAAATGGCATTCCTCCATCCTGTCCTAAATGCAGAATATACACAATGTACCAAGAGCATTATCCCTTCTCTGGCACAACTGCCTAATATTAACATCAAAACCCAACCTGAGCTTGTAGGTGTGGCATGTCAGCCACTTGTCACACAGTAGGTTGGGGAGTGACTCTCCAGCAGGTCAGCAACTCGGCAGTAACTGCCTGCGTGTATCCTCATACACAGCTGTGACAGCAGGGCAGGGTGCTTTGGCTCCCTTTCAGTGAAGGGTAAAGCTAATTTACGCTTTCTCCATAGGTAGCAGGCTTAAGAGTTGGCTTCTGAATTCTGCCTTTATCACTTCTCCAACTGAGAATGACAAATGTGGTCTTTTATACTTTTGGTTAATGAGGCCTCTCTGCTCTGACCTCTTGTGTTTTGCAGCCCCACAAACCTAATATCCTGTTGTGACTACTCAGCCTTTCTGGAAATGCACCTCTCCTTCCAGTTTGAGAAGATTTAGGATGTGGTGAGAGAGAGAGTTAAATTTGACATTCTTTCCCCTATGCTTGAAGAGATTTAATTGAAGTTCACCCAGGGGAGAAGTCACTACCAGCAGATAAACACCTTAGCTTGCTGTTTCTACTAAAATGGTTAACAATGGAGTAGTTAAGACTTAAAATATAATTTGTTGTCATTAAGCTTTAATGTTATCTCCATCCTGAGCTCAATAGAAGCTCCTCTTGAAGAGTCCAGGTGCTTTAGATACGTCCTATATTTTGAAGGTAATCATTGCAACCATTAGCGTGAAGATTGCTGAACTGAGCTTATAGCTTCTTGCTTTTGAGAGGGGTGATGATGTTTCTATTCTCCCCCAAGTTTGGTTATCCCCCACTCTGTATCACATTGGCTGTGGGCCTTCTCTGTTTACTGTGTGGTCATTCTGGCCCAGCTCTTTTGTGGGGTTGGTTTTCTTAAACTTAGGAAGCTGAACTGACTTGTTGAGAGGTGAGAAGAGTATCGAAGCTAGGGCAAGGGAAGAGGCAGGAGTGCGTGGATGGGAGCAGGGGAACTGGAGTCCTTCCTGTTTCGTTGCCCCGATACCACTTGATTAGCACAGGCTGCATTGCACCTCTTGGCCATACATCTAAGGTCAGGGGCCGTGATTAAACTGTCATTTTAATGCAGTTGCTGCTGTTGCCAGAATAATTCCCAGTTCCCTCCCCTCGTTTGTGCTGTCTCACTCATGCTCAAGTCGAGGGAGCTTTTCTTCCTCTGGGGTGGGTCACTTGGTGAGATCAGCTCTGTGAGCTGGGTTGTGGTGTAGCCATACGAATGCCGACATTGCTGCAAGTAGCAAGGCAGGAGCCACTGGCTGGAGGCGGGACTGTGTCAGCACCAGCATGGATTCACACCTGAATTAAGTGACTATGTATCCATGGCTTTAAGCCAGATTTTTCTTTTCTGTGCCCTTCAAATCAGGCTTACAAATGAGACACCTAAATACAAACCTGCTGACCATTCTGTTAATCACACTTTTTTTAGTAGTGACTTAATGTTTGGGAAAATCAGGCCAGTTCTACTCATACACAGTTGCATTGCGTCCTGGGTCTCGTTTGTTACTGATTCTTGTTGTGGGAGGAGATAGCATGCTTGAGAGCTGAAGGGATGGCAGTATAATAGTTAACATCTGTAAGGCCAAACAGTGAATTTAAGGGAGATAATGAGAATGTTTTCAGTGATACACCGTATGAGAAAATGACCCTTCTCCCGTTGCATCTTACCTCATGGAATTTTAGACCACAGTGTAGCTACATATACCTTTGGGAGGGTAAAGAAGGATTCAGCATTTCAACTCTAAGCCACAGAAAGGCTTTTCAAGCTTGCAATATCTTTGTCTCTTTTAACAATGTCTATAAGTAAGTTTTGGTGCTTGCTTTGGGTACTTTCCCTAGTGGTGTCCCAAACTGGATTATAGACTTGTTCAGCTGATTTCCATCTCATGGTTTTCTGTCTGTGATTGGATTATTGGAGAGCTGTTGTCAGATTTAAAATAACTGTTGTGGGGGTCCTCTGTGTTTAAAAAAGAAAAAAATATCTGTTCATAAAGCAAAAGAGAGAAACTGATCAAAAGGGCTCTGAGCTGTGGGTGAGGAAGCAGCCTTAGCAATGGAAAATGCAGGGCTTCACCTGAGCAGTCGTGTGAAAGAGCTCTCCGAGCCAGGGTAGACTTGGGATAAGACAGATAACCTCAACAGGCTTGAATGAAGTTTACCTTTTAGTGGCTTGAAATGAAATACAAAGGTGATGCATGAAGTGTATTATTCTCATAAGCCTCTATGAAATGTCAAACAAAAATGTCTTTCATATAATGGTGCAAGAGAAGCTGAGAATCATGCAGGAAGAAATACAGCCTTGAAATAAACAATTCAGTTACTGGAACTATTGGAATGGAAAAGAAAAAGTTGTAATCTTGAATAGTGGGGAAGGGATTTAAAAAAAAAAAAACACCAAAAAAAAAAAATGACCTACTTTGGGGGTGGGTAAAAGATGCTTTAGATTGACTCCTCTGATTAAATTTTGCTTATTCTATTTCTTAAATAACACAGTAAGACCTATAAAAACAAGGACCTTGCTGATAGAAAGTTACTTTTTTGGGGACCCTACAACACAGGGTATACTATTTTTATGTATACTAACCATGTAATAGAGAATGTGTGTGGTACATTTGCAGAATTCAGTGTCTTTTTTCTTGAATCTCTATACTGTCTGTTCTTGGAGCACATTAAAAATATTTACCTCCTTACAAGCCATTCAAAACATAAATCAAGCCCAAAGAACTGCTACATCCATTAGGAACAGGGTAGAAATGTCCCTAGCAAAGTTAAGCCAGGGCTGACAGTATATGATGCCATAGACACCTGCCTGAAAGGAATAAGTGAGGTCAGAACAACGGGTCTGAAGCACATCTCATCAGTTCTGGTGCCAAAGAGGTTTTATAATTACCTGCAGAAGTTGAAGAACTACTTAAGTAACAAGAAATTTCTAGATGAAGTTAACGTGTAGGTAGTGGTGGTGTTGTGAGGGGTGGCTGGCGGACTGCAGCCTGAGTACATAGAGCAAAGCAAAGCAGCTCTGCTATGTTTCTATGCCATCATGCAAGAATTCTGGATTTTCAACCTATTCCCATTTCTTTCTCCCATGTAAGGTTGCAAGGGCTTGGTCTTACCTCTACCTAGTAACAAATAGAGGTGTCTATTCTTTGGCAATTCTGTTGCTGAGATCTCAGTGTAGTCCTGCTGATGCCCCATCAGCAGGTTGGTAGTAGTCATAAAAGAGCTTTGCAGTATTTTCCTGAAGCAGCTCAGCTCACCACTGCTGCTTGCTCCAGCCTGTGTTTTTACTGTCAACAGTCTCTTAAGAATCAGAAGTCACTTTCTCTTGACATTGAACAAGGAACTTTGTTCAAGTAAAGGTTGCCCCCAAAGCTACGCTGTCTCTTTCATTGGAAAACTTCTGCCTAGAACATTCTTGTGTCAATAAATACGGCATTCCAGCATAGTGATGCTGTGGTGACACTGCATTGCACTGTACTGCGTTTGGCTGTTAAAAAGGGACATTGTAGTGTGGATAAATCACAGTGCTTGTCCCAAACACAAGAGCTCATAAAATTCTTGCTATGATGTCTTAGGCCAATGCTCTGGAACACTGCAGTGATTTTTAAAAGCTGTTGTGGTATTAGTTAATCTATAAATTACTTGTTCTGAGATGGCATTTTTGTAAAACTTACGTAATAAAAATTAAATAATGATAATGTTTTTTAAAAGAGAGGTATTAAAAGTGCCCTATTCTGCAGACCAAAGCAATAATATGTTGGGCAGCATGAAAGCATTAAACAAGGTGGTTTGCATCATTAACACTAAATGAAATGTTTTAACAAGCCAATAAATGGTGAGAATAAAACTTGTCACACAATACAGTTTCTGAAAGTGCCAGAAACAAATTTTCTGAAGCAAATAATTTTCCAATAAAACTAGATGGAATTTAAATGAACATGTTTTTCTGATTACTGAATAAGAGATCAAATATCACAGTTAAATACTATTTTGCATATTCAGTGTACTGTATATATAGTCTTCATAGCAGACTAGTAAAGTAGAAAGGAAGAATGAGCATTATTTTTCTTATTTCTTAAATCAGGCAAATAAAGGAATTACATCAGGAAGACTGGAAAAATTCTTGCCTCATTCTGAAATCCGTATGGTAGTTAAATCTTTAAGTCATGCTTTTTCTTTTTTTTTTTTTTTTCTAAGTCTGCAGAAAGTCTTTACACATTACATCCCATAAACAAGGCTATGAACAGAACAGTACTTGTGTGGGCCATTTCAGAACCTGTAGCGTTCCACTATGGAAACTGCAATTTTTACAGTGTGATATATATGTGCATTAGGCTTTACAGTTACAGACAAGAAGATAAGGTTCATGCTCCACAAAGCTTTGTCTAGGGCAAAGATGGGAAGTATTGGCTGTTGGCCAGCTGTGACCTGTGACTTAATTTCATGTTGTGGGATTCTTTTCATTTTTAGATAAGGTGAGTGGCAATGGGGCTAGACGAGTCTCTTTGACCCTGAACAAGGGAAAGGTTTCCCACCCTTGGGCTAACAGGAAGTTGGTCAGATTAACATGCTTCTCAGTTCTACTTAATATTTGCATGCATAGCTGCCGTCCTGGGAGCTAAATATTTTTCAGATCCAGAATATATTACTCTTGCTTTGGAAGATATTTTTCCCTGTGCCTCTAAAGAGTACAGAGTGGCACAGATGAACCTGATAGATTTTATCAAACTCATTACGGCAGAACCTGTGCACAGCATTCTGAGACGAAAATACATCTAAGTATACTAATTCTGTCCTTTTGACACTCTGTAATCTTGTGCTTTTAAAACAAACCCTTGACACATGCACATGCCCAACCAAATTCAGCCATGGTGGTGTCAGGCCTTCTCCAGGGACTTCAGTAGGTTATAATTAGCATTTTACTGGTATGTACTGTTTTCTCTTCCAAACTCTGATTCAGGAAAACACTTGTAAGTATCTGTTGAAGTTCATGGTATAACCCCGCAACATCTTCTCCATAAGCAGGAGGGTGGGGAATATTTCTTTTTTTACTAAAGTAATTTTCTGGGGAAGAAAAAGAAAGGATTTGGGCCCATTCTTAAAAGAGAAAAATGGATATAGATTGGGTATGGTGGTTTCTTGGGTTAAGTAAGCAATAAATCCATGCAAAGAAGTAGCTGAAAAGACTCATGGGAAGCTTGTAGACTATACTTGCCTTCAGTTGATTTTTATTTTATATTTAACTTTACAATAAGTACCCGCTTAACATTTTGCTGAACTGATGTTTCCATCAGTTATTATTTCTCTCTCAACACATTGCATTGAAAGGAATTTTGAGACAAACCCCTCACAATTCCCCAAACTCCTCCAAATGCTGCTCTTCTGTGATTTGACTGATTTTGATTGCTCATCACTTCCTTTTCACAGCAAACCCCACCCTGCTTTACTGATGGCCTGGAGGATGCTCCAGAGCCCTTTCCCCTGACAGAAACAGAACTTAGAAAATAATGAGTGAAAATTCTTCTCTCCCTCTGGGTGGTGTTGGGTGGGGCAATGGGCTGCTCCATTCCTCCACTGGGAGATGACTTTAACAGAAGTGCAGTCTCAGTGGGAAGAGTTTGGGGGTTATTTCTCCTGCTGCAGGGGAAATCCCCATGGTGGTGGTGACTTTCCTTGCAGAGAAGCCCCGGTAGAAGCTGCCTGTTCCCCATGGATGGGTTTAGGCAACAATTTTTTTTTCTTGCTTGGATCTTGCTCTGAACTGTCATTATGATGGCAAGCACTTTTTTCCTCTTTACTTATGAGGGAGAGGCTGTGGTCTTTCTCTGAGGGGCCTAAGAAACATAGAGTTGGATTTGGGCAAGGCTGGGTGCTTGTCTGTGGTGGATCTTCCTTGCAGCTCAGCGTAACGATGGTCCATTCTGTAAGGTCTAGGTCATGGATAAAATCAGCAAAATTTCAAACAAATAGAAAGGGCTACAAGCAAAATTAAAACTAATATGAAAAATAAAGCTTTAGAAAACAGTTTTCCACATGAAATTAGTCAATTTATTGTGTTTGATAATCTTTTAATTGACGTTTTCTCAAAGACACATCACAGACCTACACCACCAACCCCCACAGCATTTTTTTTCTGATTACAGGGGGGCTTTGAGTCAGGCCCTAAATGCTTTGAACCTGTTCTTGCCTGTCTTCAAAATCAAATGATGGATTGGTTGTCAAAACAAAGAAGAAAACAACTGGGATTTTTGGAGGTCCCTTTCCACCCTGAGCTAGTTGTCCAGAGGTGCTCACCTCCTGCTGGTGCCTGCCCATTGTGGTTGTTGCTTTCATTGCAGTGTCCTCACTCTCATCACGTTTCAGTGTGATTTCTCCGTTGGTAAGTGCAGTTGAGCTTGATTTTGTAAATGCTTTTAGGATCTTGGAGCATTGTTGGACAGCCTTCAATGGTATGTATGTGACAGCATGAGCATCTGGAGGGTTTGTGTGCAGATAAAGCATCTGTGATGTTGGGAAATCACTGTAGTGTTTTTGCCAGACTGAAGTTGAGATGTCCATATCTAATTGAATGGCAGTTTTGAATCACAAACTGGAACTTTCCATGCTACAAACACACACATGGATCTTATGGCAGAAAGAGTAGTTTCCAAATCAACACAGGGAAATTATGCAGCTAACTCCCAAGCACAATTAGAGAGTACTAAAGGCATGTGAAAAGTAATTTTTAAAGCTAACAAAATAATCACAGGTTGAGGTTTTCCACACCTTTTTAAAATGAAGCCAAGGATTATTTCAGTGCCAGGTAGAAATTTCAGTCCATAAAGAGCAGCTGTGTTGTGCTACTTTACGCAAAACAAATAAGCCAGTAAAGTTTTACAGGACATGGGTATACTAGACTCAACATGCCTAACAAAGAGGCCCTACTAAAGAAAGAAACCATATTTTGTTACCTAAAAGAACTTGTGTGTTTCCATGCTTTAGAGGAGATGATTTAAGGGCTGATGTCTTCTTGGTTATGCTGCAAGTTCAATGCTCTGAGACAATCTAACTGGAGAGACTGCATGTCAGCTGATGGATGAAGCTGATGTAATTAAATTCAGGTCATCATAATGTAAAAAGAGTTTCATTGAGATAAATAGTGTCTGCATACCTCAGCCTTGCTGACTGTCGAGTATACATCCCCTAAAGTGCTAATCCCAGCCTTTATTCTATCTGGAGCTGTGTGGAGTGACTGAAAAGGCAATCATACTTAAAAATTGGACACCCTTGGTGAATTAGCAATGCTTTGCCCATAAATCATCTATAGGAGCTTTCTGCAAAGTTCCTGGCCCCTTCCGGCTTCTGTCCACAAAATACTTAAGTTTGAACCTCTTTGGTAGAAACAGGGTATGTGGGGAAGAATTGCAGGGGCTGCGGTTAAAATATGAGTTTACCTTAACTTTAGCATTTTCAGTACTCCTGCATTTAGGATGGAAAAAGTGGGAAACTCCAAGGTCTATCTAGCTGTTGTGAGTGCTAAACAACAATCAGGGCTTGTTCTCAAACTCCTCAGCGCTTTTGGGCTGGTCAGTCTGGCAATGGGGAATTCTCAACACGCCAAGGGAAATGAAGCTGGAGAGGGGGATAAACTCCATTCTCTTGGCGCTCATCTGGCTCCTGCACTGCAGGGACCCTGTCCAGTTCTCGCAAGTTCAAGCACCCCGTGATGAGAGAGCTTGGGCAAGGGCCAGCATCGTCCGAGAATCAGCACGGGCTCCCTAGCATCCCTTCCCTTCTCCTCAACATATCTTGGCACGGCGAGCAATCTGGCCCCCTCCTCAGAAAGCTCTTGTCACTTCTTCCATGTCCTGGGTTGGTTGAGTCCCTCCCAAGTGAGCAGGCGGGTCGGCTTCGCACAGTGCAAGCCATTTTCGCTTGGTTTCTCAGAGAGAGACTGTGTTTCAGCTGAATTCAAAGCAGCTGGATAGTCAGGAAGAAACATTTCTTCTTGTCCCTTGTGTCTGTCTAGCTCTGGCAGTCAGTGTTTTAGCACGTTATTATCTTTTAATTCCCATATTTATTGGGCATTGTCCAATTCATAAAATGCAGGCCTGTTTGGATCTGGGGTAAGTATGGTGAAAACATGAAGAAAGACAGGAGAGAGGAAAGGTTCTTGGTTTTGCTAAACTGTAGGTAGTTATTTCAGGTTTGGAAAAAAGGTTTCAGTTGATTCTTTTGTTATCCAAATGTCGCGGACAAAAAAGCAGTCTTGAGTTGGGGAATTTCACAGAATTTAGTGTATTGCAATTAATGTAAACTTTTAATTCTTGATTCCAGTATCGAGAAATAAAAAAGGCAAACGCTTAGGGAAAATAGCACTTCCCTCTGTGAAACCTCTCCTCTTCCCCATCCCCAGTCCCCTCACTGCATGTCATGCTTTGTCCCTTTGATGAGACGATGGGCATCACAGGAGAAGGTGGTCAATGCATGGTTTTTCCTTTTCTTTCACTGCTCCTTGTTTCTTACGCAAATGCTCTGATGAGGTTCCTCCACGGGCCACAGTCCCCTCAGAGATGTACCTGCTCCAGAGACTCCTCACCACTGCTTGAGCATCTCCTCTTGCTCTGTCCCTGCTTTGCCCTGGACCAGGCTCCTCTTGTCCCTCCTGTTTCTCCAGTGTCTCCCCTGATCTGGTGTCTCTCTTGCCCCTACTTGGGTACCTCTTCGTGTTCTGTGCCTGCTCTGGCATCCGTCCTTCTCTGGCATTTCTTCTTGTTTAGTGGTTACTGCCTTTCTTAAATATGCTTTTGCAGAGGCACCATATGCTCCTCCCATTTGTTCAGTCTTGGTGAACAAGTGGGTAGGTGTTGTCTGTTGCGAAGCCAGCTGGAAACAGCTGTGACCAGCACAGGGCAGCCCCTCATCTCCTCCTACACAGGTCGCCCCTGCAGCCCCTTCTCCAATGAAAACCTTGCAGTTAAACCCAATATAGTGAGTCATTCCAATTATCTCTATCTTTAATGTATATTACACTGATCTCTGTGAGCACATTCATTCTCTTGACTTCAAGTGCATCTGGCTATGGTGCTCAGCACCTTTCAGAGCTGAGGCCTGAGTGAAAATTATGATGATTGCAGCAATTTGGTCTAATAATTTATCTTGCACGTACACATACCTATACACTTTATTTGCTGGCAAAGAAGCCTGGGAACTATCCATAAATAACAGCAAATAAATTAGAATATGTAAAGCAGTTCAACACAAATGTGAGTATTTTTGAGATTTGGGGAAACATGGCTAATTTTCAACATTGATTTTTCACAATCCTCTAGTTTTTGCGTCTGTTCATGGATTTAAAAGGCAGTGAACATCACTGTGCCATTTCTAATTTAAACAACAATGAGAAATGTATCATATGGGTATATGTGTTAATACACACATATAAAGGACCAGTTTATAAGGTGAAACTCTGGGATATTTGATCAAATCAGACTTGAATCTCTATGTTGAACACAAGCCAAATTGCTAGATCCGTATCTAAATAAAACTTTCCAGGTGATGAGGTACCTGGGTGCCAGACATACGTTCAGCAACTCGTGTGTCCTGCTCTCATCTCTAGTTGCTGAAAGTCTGTTTACAAGGTCAAGTGATCCTGTCTGGTGCCCTCTTTTCTCCCTGCTACTTGGATTATGGCACAGTCTGGGGCATGGCTATACCTGACAAGGAAAAGCGAGTTCATGCAGACCTTAGTTATGGCAAACAGCCATAAGCTATATATGTGCCCCACATGCTTCTTATTTTATAGCTATATATTCCAAAGCTTTTATCTTTTATCATTCAGAGGTAGGTATAAAAAGTTAGACCTGCAGGAGGGCATAGGCCACCACTAGGCACATTAGGTGATTAAGTCCAATATTTAGAGCCTCAGCCAGAAACTTACTGAAATGAGACAGCGTTACCACCATCACTGCTTCTTCACCACACCACTCTGGTCCTGCACATGGCACTGGTGTTCACCTCACTCTCCCTGCCTGTGTGGGCAGCCAGGATACACCAGGCACCCCAGGCAGTCACCAAACCACGGTCCCCTTCCCTGGACATCACCCTTAAAACTACCAACCATTAATGCTGTAACTCTTGAGCTACATGACACTAGCTCACAGCCTTATCTACGCCACTTAAAAGTGGAGTTCATTAGCTGCCAGAATTTCTGAATGCTATCACCCGAGCAGTCTAAAATCCAAAATCGTTTACCTTAGAAACATAACATACAGGAGTGTGTATATGTGTATACATGTTTTTTTAAACTCCTATAGATTTCGTTTCTGCTGTGGTGGAGGCAGTTGCATGCAAAGCTAGCACAGCTCTATTGTCCCAAAATAGCCCTACCCATGCTGTTACTTATTTTAGGAACACATATGGCTTCTCTTTCTTTAGCATCTGAGCATCTCACAGTCCCTGTGAGACTTCTTCTCTATTGTCTCCCATTTTACACATGGGGGACTGAGACACAGAGATGGCGTAACTTAAAATAGTGTGAGGCATTTTGCATTCCCTATGAGGAGTTCTGCAGAACATGCAAGTACCGCTCTCATGCCTCTGGTAGGGTAAGGAATGGACCCTGGGCTTCCTGAGTCTGAACTTGCTGCTTAACCGCTTGACCACACTTTTTCCATGACAAACCATTCCTTCATTTTAAAGAAACATCACGGCTAGCCAGAAGCCGCCTTCTGATTAATTTTCACCATAAAGTGTAGGAGCAAAACCAACTTTAACAGATGTATTGCAGGAAAAGCATCTTAGCTGCCCTGGTTACTTTCAGTTTAGAGAGTAATAGACCCTTCCTGACTAAGAAGTAACAGACCAATAATTCTTGTTACTTCCCTACTCCACACACATTTGCAGCTGAATACATATAAACACTTTAACCCTAGCTGAAAAACTTTGGTCCCATCTTGGGCTTCCCATCTCCAGCCTTGCAGTGGAGTGTCGGCTCCAAAAATCGTGTTCTACCTTAAGCAATCTGATTTGCAGAGCTGTAGTCCTAATGAAGTACAAGACCAGCCAGAGTTTTTGACCTCCGCTTCCCCTTCCTTCAAGGTACAAGGGGCCCCTGAGCTCTTGTACAATTCACTGCCGCTGTGTCACGTTCGTTTCCTAGCAGGACAGCTGCAGAGCTCTCAGTTGAGCAAGACCCGTTGGCGTGCAAATGCGTTTTCCCATTAGCTTTCTATGAGAAAAGTGCAGCTTTGGTTGGCAAGTGCTGGCCAGAGGCCTGGTGCTCCAATTCCCTCCCTCTGTGCAAGAGAGGCCTGGCCTGCAGCCACATTCTCACGTTCCCCAGGCAAGGGAGGACTACTGACCTGGGAGAAAACGCTGGCTGCAGACCTGGCTTCCAATGCCTTTTCCATGAGAGAAGATCATTTGAGGCCAGGTCATTCCTATTCTGTATTAAAAATAAGATCTAGAAAGTATAGTTTTATTTATTTACAAATGGTCTAAAATAGAATCCTGTGGATATGTGTAGCACCCCCATCTGTGGATCAGAAAGCACTTTGTAAAGGATTGAATTAATTAAGCTTAAGAAACACTCAAGGGATACAGAAGTATTATTACCCATATTTTAAAGATGAGGAAATGGAGACAGAAGGAGGATAAGGGACTGGTGTGAGAATGCAGGCTGAGTCACTTGTAAACTCAGAAATTAAACTTAAATTCAAGATTTTATATCCTTTCCTGCTTGCAGCTAGAATTGGCTAGAAAATGGCAGGTTTCATCTGTGAAAGCATGTGCTCCTCTCTGTTGTAAATGAATAATAACCACTTTTAATCAGAACGTTTTCTAGGCTGGATTATATCTGAAATTTTCTATAATGGTCCTCATAAACATTCAGTTCTTCTTTAGTATCCATAAATCTGAAGTGCGTCTTCTTGGTTAGATGCCAAGAGGAGGGTTGGAGGTACAACTTCCCCCAGTTCTAAATAGTAGGCCCATGTTCCTGGTAATAAAACCAAACCAGATAAAAGTTTATGTAGGTCCAGAAAATTCAGTTAAGACCTGTCAGTGGTGAATATGAGAACAGCGGATGCTTCTTTTCTCTTATACCTTTGAATTCTAACTTGCTTACTTCCCAAGAGGTACCTTCTCCTAATGACTTTCCTTCTTTGCTCATGCTGGTTTCGAGAATTAAACTGAGCTCTTTTTGGCTTGCTTATCATTGCTCGTAGTAAAAATCTCCAGAGGTATATAAATTAAAGCTAGAAAATAGAAGTAGTTTTCCAGTAATCCAAATAGTGAGGTTCTGGAAAAGTGTCCCAGGAAGAGTGGTGGTGGCAAACAATTTAGCTTATTATTAGTCTATGCTTGTTAATTTTATGAAAGAGATTTTGTGATGTAGTTTCTATGATAAAGGACCTCAGATTCAATGACCCATGAGATCTTTTCTGCTCCAATGTTATTAAGAGAAAGTGTTATTGATAAAGCAGGACTCAGGATAGAAGTTAGTTCATTTTCTCAGATCAGAGTTCTCTCAAATGGGTTGGGGGTGCAGTGGTGAGCAGCTGCTCTCATCTATAAAGTAAAAAGATACAGGCTACATCTAAACCATGGGATCCAAGGGCAAGTCCTAAATTCTGAATATGAATGAGCACCCTGGCAATGCCTTGACTATGTTGGGGGGGGAGACATGGAAGCTCACCTCCCTCCCCGAGCCCTGCGTGAGCCCTGGCTTCCATGGGTGATGGGGCAGGGATGCATTCGTGGTGCTCTCCAAGAGGTCCCTTGGGAGCAGCTGGGGAATCACGGTGTGCACTTCAGCCATGAAGCTGCCTTGCCCTGCTGTTTTTGTGCATGAGGAATGAGAAAGTACCATTTTTGCATAGTTTCTTTTCTGTACTGCTTTTATAGTTGAGGTGTTCTCACTTTTTTGAAACCCATATAGAACAGTAGTCAGGTTACCATCAGGGGGCCCTGAGCAATATATGCATTGGAGAAGTTAGTTTCAGTTTCCAAGAGCAAAACTTAATATTAAAGAGAACAGCATAAGGAACAATGATGTTTGAATTTTTAAATATTAATATTGCTTTAAAGATCTTTCTTTTCTTTTTACTAATTAATTGATGTCCTGCCACTAATGTGTATATGGAAATAAAGCACCTATCAAAGTAAAGATTAGGAGATTATTACCTGTTTTAACATACAGTGCTGAAAGAATTAATTTCAGCTAAAAACACTGCTACTCTTCTCACCTTCATAGCTTTGTTCGTTTGATTTAGCCTAATGTTAGATTGAAGTTAGTCCGTGCAAATGACATCATTCTATAATCAGACTTTTACTGCTTTAAAATTAATTTCAATTAACTTTTGGAAAAAGGCTTTTTAGTGCCTTCTTTAACTGTGGAAGTATTTAATTCGTGCTGAACTATATATCTGAATTAGAAGAAAAAGTGTTGCCAAATGAGTTGGATTGTGGGCTAGACCCAACCTGTAAAATATGAATTTGAATCCAGATTTTGAATGCTGTAAAGTGTCACATTCCTGTCTCTCTTAATACAAATTCTATTAGTTTGGTGCTCTTCAAGGGAAAAATTGCTGCTCATTGTGAAAGGTATCAGAATCTGGCCCGAGTGGTCAGGCTTCAGAATTTGATCCAACGCATTAGAAAAATAGGCACCATGCAAAATGCAGTGCTAGGTTTAAATATGCCAAAGGTTTGAGAGTTTTAGTGTAATGTTTGGGGTTTGAATCTAACCCTATGGGTCCATTAGTAAATGGTTTTACTTCTCAGTTTGAGGACCATCTGTGTTGTGGTGAAGGATAGGTGAAGGTAAAAAATGACCTGTATTAATCTAAAGTTCAAAGCCTGAAATCTGCAAGTAGGGGAGAGCAAAGATGTAGTTTTCTCCATGGTAACATGGATGTATACGCACCTTTTTATCTGTGAAATAGAGAATGGCTTTAAATGCTTTGGAGAATCCTCCCTACTTTGGGAACATTTGGGCTTTCTTTTTGGAACAGTGGGCACAGATCAGTTGATTGAACCATCTTCCACCATTTCTCATTGTTAACCCTTCATAACTTCAATTCATGTTGGGAGTATAGAAGCATCTCCCTCTGAGTCACTCCTTACTTTTTTCCCAGCTGGTAGCTTATGTAGCTGAATGCTCCAAAAGTAAATATAATTTCTCTAGCTAGCTGACCTTTCCCTGAGTGAGATCATAGGGGGGACCATGCTGTTACTCTGCATCCTGAAGATCAGTGAAATAGCCTTTTATTGTATGGTGAGGACACGATCATCAACACTTCATCTTATTTTGCAAATAATTCCACCTCTTATGTGCAACTTTGTCTGAAACTAAAGCAATTGTTGATGTGCAATTTGGCAATTTGCATGATGGAAAGCAATAAAAACTTATTGCTAAATTTGGATGCAAAGTTGGTGTTATATATACTGTATAGTGAAACAAACATACGGTTCTTTAAGTGCTCTGTTTTATTTTGTTCTGTAAGGTCTTGAGCCACAGTACTGCATGCTAAAGAACCCCAACAGTTTATGTGCAAGATGTATTTGTTTCAGGTTATTTATACTGGGTAAATATGATGGTGCTTTTGCAGTCACTTGTAGTTATTTAATTTTTCTGTAAACCAAGACATCTGTAAATATAGCAGCTCACCTACAGTGGGCAGACTGTCAAGAGCAAGACGATCTTTCATTCAGGGTATCTGATGGCTTTTTTGCTCAAATACCCCTGCAGTCTACTGGAACGTGAGCTTGGCTGGTATTCATGCTCATTCCCAGTAGAGGAGATGCCATCGTAAGAGCTTTGTTTCTAGCAGCAGTAGTTGGCAATGCTGCCTTGTTGTCTCTTCCCTAAGGCTCAGGCTCCCTTTCATTATGCCCCACCAAGTACTTTCTTGAAAATCCTGGTTGTGCTATCATTGATTCCTTATTCTGAATGAGACCAAGTGAAGCCGCTGGCCGAGGGTAAGCCTCTGTTCCTGCAGTCAGCGGTCCTGAGACTAAACATCCTAGCAGCGCCGTCGGCTGATGACAAGAGGCCTGGCACGGATGCTGCCTTGGATTATTCCTCATTTATGCCAAATCTGTTCCAAGAGATGGCTGGCTCCCCCACCACACTCTGGGAGCCAGCCACTTCTTGGAGAGTCATTTCAATAAAGCCACCATCATCTCTTTTGAGGGGAATATTCCAGCTCATTGGCTTTTTGATTTGAGAATTCAGCTGTTACTTCTGGATTCTCTGCCTTCAAAGAGCTATGGGAGAGGGGCTGGTACATCACGTATACAGACAAAAAGGGGACATTCATATTCTTCAGCTGTAAGTCTTTTAATAAACCACCGTCATGTGCTTTCATATTACCTCGCTGGTTTTGCCCTATTTTCTGCTTCTTATGTATGTAGCTAAGTGCCAAAGACCCAGAAAAAATAGTTGACTTGTATCAAATCTGATCCTCCCATGTGCTGAGCACTTACTAGCTTACAGGCATTTTTCCAATATCACCAAAAGAGATTAATGTAGGGATAGTAGTCTGAGATGTTTTAGTAGCAGCTATCACCAAAATATCCAAGGCCCCAACAATGCAGACATTACAGGTGAAGCAGGTAATAACTCTTTCACTTCAGCTCACCTGACACTTCCCGCTGTAACTCTTTTTTCAGACCTTTTACTAAACTTTAACTGTTGGGGTTGCAATTTTCTGTTCTACATACCCTAAGTTGATTATAATTTTTTGTGGGAGGGAGACAGGGATGATGAGGTTTCATATAAGATAATTTAGCCATTTTTCAAAATGATGCTAGCTATAAAACTTGGTTTTTTTCCATGCCAAACAGCTTACATACATAGTTTATATCAGAAATTCAGTGCATCCATGCATCCATAGCTGGGACATGGTATTAAATGGGGGAGATCCTTCCTGTGACAAGGTGCACTTTTTTATTTTGCTGTAATGAAGAGTGATATTTGGCCAACTTATGAGCGCCTAAATATTTTGTATTTCTGATCTGGGGTGTTCTGGAGTGTGAAAGAACATGCAAAGCTGAATTTTTAATGTAAAATATTCTGTGAAATTACTTTGCTTTTTCTATGGTTGGGCAAAGTAAAATGTATTTTTCTTCCTGCTGTAAACTCTGGGCTCCGATGTCCAGAGGATAAGGTAGGTGAGAATTAGAGGAGAATGTAGAATATGGAGATGTCAAATTTTTAATTTACATCAGGATCAATACTTGGAATCAGTGTTTGAATATCTAAGTGATGTAATATTTGAAAATAAGGTGTCATTTAATATTTATTGATAAAAAGTATGAAGGATTTTACTGCATTTCAAGGATGGAATATACCCCACTGAATTAGTGGTAGATCTGAAAAAATAAACCCAAAGATGGTATTGTAATGAATTGCAGTTTATCAAATACCTGGGAAGAAAATGTTCAGGAGACCCAGCATTGACTGATCAACTAGAAAGCTGACTGCAGTTTGATGTTTTGGGGGCTATCTGGGAAGAAAGGAAAAGGGAAGAGCAGAGGTCATTAAAAGTCCTCTTTACACTATAGTTGCTTCGTTTGCAAATATGAGCAAAACCCTAGATTGCGTCAGGCTTGCCTTTGTCCCATCTGGCCCCTCCCCAAAGAGGAATTTGTGGCATTATGTGGAGGCACTCCTCTTGGGCATTGTAGCCAAGAAGAGCTTTCTGTCTGAATGTATCATCTCTTCCTGCTTCTTCTACTGCTTTCCATCTCCATTGGCAATTACATTTCCAAAAGAAAGCTCAGTGCCTTTTAGCTTCCACAGGTAGGACTGCTTCTTCATTGTGAGACAAGCCCTGGTCAGAGGCCAGGAGCTGCTTCTTCAGTTGTTGCCTGCCACCTTCCCTGTGCAAAACGCCAGAGTTCATGCACGGCCATGCAGCTGAAATCTGCTTAATGGCTCAATCTGTGCATGAATGTTTCTGGCGTAGTTGTAAAGGCCCTCTTTGCAAATGTGCTGTATGTATTTGTTTACTTGGCACACCACAAGGCCATGCAGAGACACCCTAAGTGGTTTCCAGTGGGGCTGATTGGACCAGGTGGAGCTTTGCAGTAAATGCAGCTATACTGCCCCTACTACCACGCTAGCTCTCTTAAAACTAGTTTGGTAGCTCTGTGGGGCATCGTGTTGTGCAGCACACTCAGCGTTCACAGAGTGCCTGGATTAGCAAGAAAGGGACCTTTAAAAGACTCATGACCTCCTGCAGGTGGTGGGGAGCGTGAAGGGTACCTCCTTCTGTCAGAAAAGTTCAGTTCTCTCCTGGCAGGCTCGGCCTGGGGGGGAAGAGTGGAAATGCTACCTGCCAAAGTCCTATGCAAAAAGAAGCAGCTTTTGTTTCCTCTGAGCACTCCAGGAGAGGTTGTCTGATAAAGTCATTGAGGCAAGGAGAGGGAGATTTCCCTGGGGAGCTATGTAGGCTGTCACTGTATCTACTGGCCACCTTTGGCTTGTCCTCCTCCTCCTTGGCTAGGATTAGTCACTTTGCAGGTTGTTGCTTGCCGATCCTTTGGTAGACTCTGAGTGGCTGCTAGACTGGGGTTCATGTCGATAGAGAGCAGCCTAATGGGATTTCGGCACATTCTGTGCAAGGCCACTCATTAACACAGACAGATGTTGCAGTGGGGAGGGCTGGAAGATAATCTGCCTATTAACTCCTGCACACTCTCACTGTGCTGTCTGAGGTCTGAGGCAACTAGTAGACAAGATCCCCATTTCACATGGGGATTACTCTCTTATATTATCGGAAACAGTTTTCTGGCAATCAAATGCAGTCTGACATATTCACTTCCTCTTTTACTGCTTTATTTGCAAGAAGAGATCATTCTGGCATTCAGAGCTGAAGGCTACAGCATCAAAAAAAGTGAGTTGCACGCTCCCTGGTTTTGCAGCCTAACAGTTAAAAGTGAGTTATAGGTTTTTTAAATAAAACAGATGCTGCTATAAGGTTGAAAATAGAAGCTGATTTAGATGCATGCTTCCTCAGATAACGAACTGCTTCTCTGTAGATGTCTGTCTCTGGTACCTGAAGCTGGGACTCTCAGAAATAACGTGCATTGGAAACTTGGCGAGGTAAAAGTAATGCTTCTCCTGGACTATATTCACAAATGGTACTTTCAGTACATTGTAGTTTTTTTATTTCAATGTTTTTAAAACTGATTTGTTCATAATATTTTGTGTTTCTTAAGCTATTACCCCTCCCTTTAGTTCCACATGCATCGCTCCCCTGAAAATAAGAAAATGTAAAAGTCAATGCTGTGCTATATAGAGAAGTGTTAACTGAGTGTTAATGAGCTGCCACATCGGCTCCAAGCCGTCTCTGTAAGCCAGCACAGTAAACCAGAATTTAAAGGCTATGAAGTCCATTTCATGGCTGTGAGTCCTGACCATGTTTTGCAGCGAAGTAGATGTCCTTATTATGTAGGTGCCAGTTAAATGCTGCCAGCTTAATGTGTGCATGGGAGAAGTTGCTTTTCTGTGTCTGGAGTGATTGTTACTGTACACACCTCAGCTAGGCACTGGTCCTCATCCAGACCACATCTGCAAATTGAAGAATAGTAAAAGCTTTTGGTTCAAGAAGAGATAGCAGCAAGTGCAGAGACCATTGGATGCTTGATGTGAAGCAGCTACAGAACACAAGAAGAGAATGGCTGGCATGTGATGGTGGCTAACAGCCTTCAAACACATCTAAAAAGCTCTTTTAGCTCAGTGAGGCTGAAACATCTCTTCAACTAAAAGTGAGCCATGGAAATTCTGGAAATTATGATAGTGACATTAAAAAGAAGCTCCATTTACAAGCAGTGCCCCCTCCACCTTGTGCTACTGACTGCCATGTTCACAACACAGCCATTCCACAAAGCACTGTTGAAGGCAACCATGTCTATATTCTCGTGAATATCTTTTCTCTTCACCTTTTTAATCAAAGTGGGAAAGGTGGTAGTAGTAACTTCAGCAGACAGTAGAAAAATAATGTAAGGAAAGGCAGTAAAAGAAAGGAGGGCCAAACAAGTTGCTGTTCCTGGCAGCAGGAATTAGGTAGTTATTGAGCAGGATGGTAGCAGTTGCCCTTGGATCTCTTCGCAGTACCTCCTCTTCCTCTTTCTGGACAGTGCTCAGCTGACATTGTGATAGGCATGTTTGAAGAATCTACATAGAATAAAATTCTCTCTCTTTCACTGCATGAGTTAGAAAAAGACGAAGAAGTCATCTCTTCAGACTCTTCTCTTTGGGGAAGACTAAGCAAAATAGACACTTGGTGAATTTGATGTACAGATCTGTCAAATCTCAGTTTTGTTGTGGCCATCAGGTGGGCATCACTCATAACTGCATCGTTGCATTGGGTGTACTGTGGGTACATGGCGGTGCAGACATACTCAATCTGCTTCTACCCGTACCCATTCTGGTAGAGGAAGATCAGGTGAAGATGCATGAGTCAGCTGTATCTGTGCAAGCTTGTGTCCAGAAGCTGTACTGTCTTGCTGAGAGGTGAAGAGTGTTTGCTTGGGCTCCATGCCATGAAAATACAACCATACTCATTCTCTATGTTAGGGTACAGCACGTCATGTAACATCACATAACATCTCAGGTCTTCATCATCTTGGAGATTGCTGACCTGTGCTCTGTTGTGCTGTGTGAATATGACTATTCAAGTACCAGGGGGAGCTCAAGGAATTTGTATTTGGACAATAAGTTGGATGGATCAGGAGCTGAGCTGTATCATGTGTGAGCTGACTTCTCCAACTCACTCTGAGTAAGCAGACGTGGGATGCCTGCCTAGGCTCCATGACTCTGTAAATAGCCTTTCTGGCTCCGTGCCTAATTTAGTTGGCAAATTTTATTCTGGAGGTAGTGATTTTTTCTTAGTTCACTTTAGGTAGCCAGCAGACAACTTGCCACATAATACACCTTTGCTGCTACGTTGCTAGCGATAATACTGTTGCACAGTTTTACCTCTCTTCAGTGAAGTAGTTAAGCACATATGTAACTAACATTGAATATTTAAACTTACATATGAAGTAGGGTACTTATTCAGACCTTGTTATAAAGCTTGTTTTTTCTCAGTTTCTTGCTGCATATCCAGTAAGAAAATAATCTAGATTCACACACTTCACATACACATCCATGGAAGGGAGCCTTGAAAGAAGAGTTGCAAAATCTGAGATGTAAAATCCTAGATAAATACAATTGCTGAAATTCATCTTTTCCATTGGGAATGGATAGGGTGCTATATAAATTTAGGTTGAGAAAACAACCCTCCATTATGAAGTCTTCGAGAAAATGAAGGGTTAATCTTCTTTTCCCCTTCGAAGGAAAAAATAATTCCAGCCTGAAGAACCAGTTTTTAATTTTGTGTCAATCAGAGATTTCCTACAGAAAACAATGACTGAAGATTTCACTGGAGGAACTGGTATCATCTGGAGGACAGTAAATGAAATATATTTATCTGCCTTTCAGCCCTTTGGGTATGATTTTTTCCTTACCATCAAACTATAATTCTCAAATGGTTTAAGAATATAAAATAGTTAAGAGTGTGATTTGGGAAAATATTTAAGTACTGGTATGCATCTTATTGAAAAAAGCTGAGTTCAAGGATATGCTTTTCTGTATAGGGGTAGTTTTATACCTGTGCTTGGACACAGTTCTGAATTAGGGCCTTAGGCTCATTTACATATTTACATAGGATATTCAACTTAATTAGTCCAAATTTGCTTAAAGTATAAATTGAAAATGGATTAAGCTTTATACAAAGCTGAATTAAGACTACTTTAATTTTGAAAAGTCTTTACAGGGTTAAATGCACTTTAACTAATCTGCTTTAAATTAAGCCTTTATTAATTTGGATTAATTCTCCTGAATGTCTTTGTGAAGATCAGCTCAGAGTTAGGATCCAGTCCTGCAAATACTCACAGAAATACTTCCTATTAAAAGAATTATTCCCATGCTTAAAGTTAAGAATGTGCATAATGTTAGGTATGCAGTAAGGTCAACACATACTTTAAGAGCCATGCACATCTCTGCAGCATGCAGTGACTTGAGACCAACTCAAATGTCTGATTATGAATGAGTTTTCACCATGATTGATCAGTTTGTGTAGTATCAGCAAAGAATATATAGTCAGATTGCTTGCTTTCTTTACTGTTTGAACACATGTACAAATACTTGGAGGACACAGCCCATTTGTTATTGTCTCCAACCTCATTCAGACTGGATCTGGAAAGTGATACTAGAATGTTTGCTGTATGTTAATTTTGTATTTCCTTCTGATGTTCTGATGTTTGTGATAATAGAACATTTTGTTTCCACAGCCTTACTAGTGATGAGTTTATTTGAAATAATTTTTAAAAAACCAACCTTATGCCCGTGCTCTTGATACGATTGATATATTCTTGGCCTGTTTAATTAGTTGCAGGGAAAGGATGAGGTCTGCTTCCATTCAAGTCAAGTAGTCAAATACAAAGTGTTTCTATTGAAAATGTCCCAACAGAAGGATTGCCATGAATAATTCTTGGTCCACAGTTTGTCAGTGAAGAACTGATGTCAAAGAATGTGCTGCTGGTTAGTTTTGCTTTGAACATTAACACAACATTTTCATGCTTAGGCTTAAAAGGGGTATAAGTTCTGCAGTTGAGTGTCCTAGGCAAATAAGTCTTTCCTAATTCCAACAGGTGACATAGGAGTCCAGTAAATTAATTTGTTTGCTGGAGTGAGGGGAAGCTTCCCTTTCCCTCCTTCAGGAGCAGTAGAGAGGATGAGGACTCATTCTCTGTGCCCATCTGAAGAGCCCCATGCCTTGAAAAGGGAGAACGGGTACCTGTTCTCAGCAATGCATCTCTCTGCCTTTCAGGTTTGGGCTCATCAATGTTCTCCACGTGTTCCTCACATAAGCTGGGAAAGTGGGAAGCTCACAGCCATCTTTAGGAAATCATCTCCCCTGCTCTCCAGGTGGCAGAGAGCTGCTGCACTAACCTCAAGGCAAGAAAGTTTGCCATCCCGTGCTTTTGGCTGCTCTTGATCTTTGTGGCAAAGCGGACTCCAGCTCTCTTGCTTGAGGCCGCACAGTCTTGCGGTGCACAAGCTGCAAAGCAGTTAGTGCCTGCAAACAGAGGTGGAGAGGGAGCTTTGGGAAGGACCTGGCAGGGCAGGGAAAGAGAGAGCCCCAGCGCCTCCCAGCAGTGAGCTCTGGCAGGGTAGTGAGCTTTGTGTCATACTGGGAGAGGTGCACACTGCATGGCCTCTGCACTCACTGGGTATGTCTTTGCTGCCTCTCGAAAGGGACCCTGTGCAGGCTTATGTGGTCAGATTTACCTGTTAGTGCTGAGGGTGAAGCTGGAAGCATAGCCTCCGGTGGGGTGGGAGGGTGCCCTGCAGTAGTGCATCTCCAGGCATTGGAGGCCTGGTACCCCGGTGTACACACCCGAACAGGCTGCCTTTGGGCTCCCTGCAGCAATCTGCACATCTTCTGTGATGTGCCTGTGAGGCAGCCATGCATGGGGAGAGCTAGAGGCTGGGAGAGCACGCTCTGCTCGCGGCTGCACTTGAGGGCAGCCACCAACGGCTACAGTCCTACCGTCCCCAGGGAGAGGAGCGGGGCAGGTCAGGCCTTGCAGGCTGATGGCTGTGGTTTCCTGCAGGTTCTGGCAGTGATGCTGTCTCAGTTTGCATTCAGCTTATGGGTTTTAGGTTGTCCTTGCAATGAAAAGGCTAGAAGCACAGTTAAAACCTAAACAGAGATGCCAGAACACAGTTGCACAGGAACAACTTTAACAACCATGTGACTGCAGAATATATATATATCTCTCTATATATCTATCTCACACTCATTATAGTGAAATTGTAGCTATCTGTGGTCTGAGTTAAGCTGTCTGGAGTATTTAAAGTCCTGTTCTGGCTGACGAATGCAGTGCAACACCGGCTCTCCAGCACTTGATGCACTTGATGTGCTGCACGGGAGGGACTCTTGCTGGAAGCTGCCATCCCTTTTGCTTGTTTGGGTAGTTCTTTGCTTTTCTGCCTGCAGTTTTAGTGAGCTCAACACAGCATGGACAATACAGAGGTCATATGCAGCGAAACCCATGCAGGGCAGCCAGGAGCAAAGGGGAGCAGGGAGAGGGAAAAATCATTACCATCTCTTGAGATAAAAGAGAGGATCTGTGGTACCTCCCTGTCTAGTGAGAAACAAGATTTGGCTCTGGATGATCTTTGCTGTGTGGCTGCCAATGCTGCACCAACTGTAACAAGAAAGATCTTGCCTTCACTCCTGCAGCAAAGAGGCAGGCCTGCTCCTGATTCAGTGAAGCTCAGTATTTTCTCTCTGGGGTAAGGGGGGAATGAGGAGAGCAAAAGGCAGTTTACTGCAGCATGTCTTATATATGGCCTTACTATTGAGAGCCAGCATCGCCAGCACCTCCTGTATCTGCTTACAGCTGCAGAGGCAAACGACCCCAACTATTACTTCTGACAGATCACAGACCTACCTAAATTTACGTAAGGTTCATAATAATATTTTATAGGCAGATACTGGCAGAAAGGTATTATGGGATGTTTCAGTTTATGCTTTCTTGGCAAATCCATATATATTTGTATATATGTTTATGGTACTGACTGATAAACAACATGCATTTTTTCAAAGTGAAGGTTTTCAGGGTATGTAACAAAATCTGAAGCTGTTCTTTGAGAGTCCATATTGATAAGCCACTTAGTGCTGAAAAAATATGGAGCGATATCCCACTCACAGGTGATAGTAAGGAGATTATAATGTTTCTGAATTTCTAGAGCCTACCAAATTCCCACCCCACAACCTTGTAGGCCATATGTATTTAACTTGGCTTACTTAAATGGAATTACACAAGGCTACAATTTGCTACATTACTTCCTTTAAAAAGCCTGAAATGCTTACACACTTTTTTTTTCCCCTCTCTCTAAGTGAGAAACACTTTTACTCTTGTGGATTTTGAAGGCCTTTTATGAAATTGATGATATAGGAGAAAAGATTATTTTTATAAAGCCAGGGTCCCTTGTGTTGCTCTGGTTTTGATTACTCTGTGTGCTTTGAGACAGACTTCATGGTGAGTGACTCATTTAAATGCTACTTAGTTTTTAATATTTCATTTGTTGCCTTTAGAGAAAGTGAGATGTCCATCGGAACTACCATTAACATCCTTTACTGTGTTCCCGAAGGTTGCCTTCTACAAGAGAGATTATTGATTGTGACTCTTTGAAGGAGAATTGGCCAAAAATAATTCTTCTTGACAGGATTTCTTCTTGGGATAGGACCTGAGAGGGGGCGGTTTAACAAAAATAGCAAACACAGTTACAAACAAAACAGAATTTATTTCAATCTCATGAAGGAATTCTGTGGATTTCACTGGTTATAATAATACATCACCTTGCTGTGCAAAGTCTGCTTCCCATTGCAGGGCGGTAGAGGAAAAGCTGCTTTTTTCATACCAGGAGCCTTTTACATCAGCAAACAGACAGTATTACGTTCCTTAAGAATTAGTGTTTCAGTGAGTTGACGCAGGGAAGAGGGGAATTAGAACTCTGTGTCTAAGGACAAGGTAAACTTTCGTGAATCACAAATTGTGGTAGGTTTGCAGAATTGGCCTATGAAGCAGAGGCACAACGTTCAGAGCATTACATTCATTTTCATATGTCACTGTGTGTCTGCACTGGAGATTGTCTTCAGGGATCTGTTCGATGTAGACAGAGTTCTTCCTTTGAAAACACACACTAAAAATAGTGGCAGGTACGAGATGGGTTTTTTTCTTTGAAGGACACAGAGGACTGCCAGAATGATGAACAAAGCCAAATCCCTTGAGACAAAAGGAGACACAGTTTCCTAATTTCTTAACACAGTGCGCATTTCTGAAACAGCAAAATCAGGAGATGCTGTGGAATTAAAACTCTGACTTCTGGCTCCAAGAGGCGGCTGGTCCTGAGCTAGGTTAGCACGGTTATAATGATTTCCCTAGGCTTACAAATACTACCCCAGATTTTAAATCTCTCTCCCTCTACCCTTTTCAAATATCTGCAATAGATAGTACAGGAAAAGTGCAGCAAGTCACGAGCTATTTTAAGCCTTTTGTGACACCCACAGGGAGAAAGAAAGGAGGAAATCCAGGCAAGTGTGGAGGTATAGTTTCCTCAAGTTCCATTTATGTAGCTTCTTTGAGAATTAAGCACTGCTGTGAAGAGAAGAATGGACAACTCAAAACATCAGTCCTGAGCCCTAGACAGGGTTCAGTCTGTTCACCTGGACGGGGTGCATTTGACTCCACGGTCCTGTATATAGATGAACTTGGGCACCACTGGAGCTGTGCTGCACAAACCACTGTTTTCCAAGAGTAGATCACAAAAAGGTGTTAGAAACAGTGGCAAGCCATTGATTATAGGCTCTGAGCTTCAGAGTTTGTGAGGATTATCCTCCCAGTGCAAAAGACTCTGAGTGAAAAAGCTGTCCCGTGTGGGTTCCTCACATTGTACTTCCCATTCGAAGATTGGTTTCCAGGAGTTCCCTGAACAGTACAGAAAAATCCATAATTCAGAGAGCTTGAGAGATAAGATGTGTGGCATCTTCTTCATAAGCCAGTATTTATTACTGGAACTGTATACCATTAACTTAGTTTATTGCAGTCCTACCTATTGCAGGCTCTGCTAAAGCAGGTTTTTTGATTTAAAAGCATTTTTCTGGGCACATGTGTTTTAGGTAAGAAACTGTCCAGTGAACATCACTGAGTAGTTACCATAAAAATGAGTCATTCCCACAGATCTAGTAAGTGCAGAGATTTCCAAACCCAGGCCTGCAGACAGAGGTTTTTCAAGGTAAATGTGTGCCTCTCATTTGCATCGAGTTTGGTTAATGTTTACTCTCCTTTTGCATCTGAGCACAATGAGGGGAAGTAGATGCTGTGCATGTATCCGAGGTCTTTTTATTCTAGGCACACCAAAGAGAAAAAAAAATCATTAATGTTATAAAGGACAGCTCACTTCCAGCAAAGACTTCAGCATGCCATTGCGTCTTTGTTCTTGCTCAGGAAGTACTTGCTTCACCTGCCCTCGCATAATCCATTTTTAAGTTGTTTCATGAAATCTTGGATCTTATTTCTTTCTGATTCTTTGCTATTTCCCCCACTCATTCTTTCAGTAACTCACAGTGCTTTTCCTCCAAGGTCAGTTTGTTTATTTTGGATAAATAACGTTCAGCTATTCTGTCCCCAAAGCTCTGTCCCGTTTAACCTTTTTTCTCTCCATGATAACTTCCTTCTTTTCAGCTTTAAATTGCTCCCTGAATCCTGTGGCAAAGTCTGTTGCAAAGAGAAAAAGGAATAGTTTATTCACCAAATCTGGGCTGGGGTGGGCAGGATGTAATGGTTTTAAATTGTAGCAGCAGACTTCCTCCCAGCCTCATGGTAAGAGGTCAGAATAGCAGGCATTACAGTAGCTTACTTAGAGAGGCAGGTCTTAAAGAGAGAATAAACAAACATGTCAGAACTGTTTGTAGTCTTGCCTCCTGGTCCAAGTATAGATCTCTTGTGGTCTTTTCCTCAGCCCTGTTTTTTTGTAAATCCAGAAAAAAATTCATCCAGAAATTCTTCTCAACTTCTCATCTGCTGTAACTCCTTTTTTCCTCGCTTTCGCCCAATAGCTTGTTGACTGTTCAGTGTATGTTTGTGGCATAGTGACTGTATCTATATAGTCATATGGATTTATTATTAGAAAGCCTTGTATAGCACTACTTGCGATACAAGGCATTTTTATCTGTGAGTAGTAGATCTTTGATTGATCAAGTCAATGGCAAGATATGTTACAGAAAGAAGAAAGTCTTTCTTTTGGTGGAGATATTTCTGATTTTTTATAAAATATATGTGACTTTCCATCACTGGCAATAAAATTCTAATCTACTTGTCCACTAAAAAAGCATTTTAAAAACACCAAATTACCAAAATCCTTTTCTACCTTCCACTGACAGAACCAATCCTTCCATTTACATACACTTTTCTTGAAATTAAATTTTTGCTTCAACATTTCTTGTATTCTGGGTTCTCCCCCTAAAGCTACCTCAGAGTATTTATGATTAAAATAATACTAGAATTATACTGAAGTATCAGTGGAGCAAGTAGTGAATATTTTATGTGCATATGTGCAATTTTTAAATTGTTATGTGTACATTGTATGACAGTATCGTATGACAATATGGTATGACGATGTATTATATTCTATAGCAATTGTTAAATGTATTATATTTTGCTATGTTACTTTATTACATTTACAGAAGATTTGTGTAAAGATGATAATACCTATTTGATCCTTGGATTTTCATCCTCTTTGTGCATCATATATTGTGCAATCCCTGCTTGTCCCTGTTGCCGTTTATACTTGGTATAAATATAATCCTTGCTTCCCTGAAAATTAGAGTTTTTGCTCAATTTTATTCAGATGTTTAAAATCTGTTTTCACTTGGACTCAGGATGAAAACTGAACTGAAATGAATTTCTCAGTGGGACGGAATGTCCTAAAATATTTCAGTTTGAACTGTTTCATTTCAAAAAGTCCTCTCAAAAAGTTTGGATACTCCTGGTCTGAAATGCTTGGTTTGCACTTGGTGAAGGAAGAGGACCCATTGCCACTTAGTTCACTGTGACATTAACCTCAGTCTGTCTGGCAAGCAGTGGCACCCCATGGGACATGTGTCAGGTAACAGATGCTCAAATTCTCCATTAACTGCTTGGCTCTTGGTGGGACAGTCTGTACCTCCGTGCAGTGCCTCAGTCTCTGATGCAGTGCAGAATCAACATCACATCTCACGTTACCGTGTGGAAGGTGTAGCCTGGCCAACCTGTAACAGTTTGATGTGTGACAGCCCATCTGGGAGAGTGAAGGTTAAAAATTATTTTTGTTGTTGTTGCATTGGTTATTTTTAACTCATACGAGTTCTTCAGTCTGGTTCACAGCATGGCACCATGAGCAGCTGTTCTAGCACGGTCAAAACTTAGCATGGTGTAGGAGCAAACAGCAAGGAGGGGGCTGCCTGCGTTGGCACTGAGGCTGGAGGAAACAGTCATCAAACTATGGCAAGGGTTTCCTTTTCCCCCTGACTTTGCTGCCAGCCATAAGGGAACTGGGTCAAATGGTGAGTTATGGGCAGTCTGCTGCTAAGCTTATGCCTAAAACCATGCCCAGGTGCCAAGAATAAGACCTGACACTGCACTGGCAGGGTAAATTCCCAGCAGGTTGTTTGTATAATACGTAGGGGGATGGTAGGAGGTTACCTTGAACAAAGGCTAGAGTAGTTCTTAAAGATGACAAAAAAATAAATAAACGACAACTTCTGTGTCATGCCTAATCCCATCCCATGTCTTGACTGGACCTGGGAGCTAAGAGAGGTGGTGGTGGTGGTCTTTATTTAATCACATTTTTGCACTCTTGACACCTTGCAAGACACATTCCCTCTCACCAGCTGAGAGAGTGTGCTGTGCCAGGCACAGAAAGGTATACATATATTATCAGCAAGCTTCCTGATCCTGTGGCAGGTGTGATGAGATCAGTGTTTCCCTGAGGTCTGTGTAGTGAACTAGGTGCATGAGAACAATGCAAGCCATCTCTGAACCACTGGCAGAGGATGGTATTTCTCTCATCTTGCTTTCCTTTTGCTTCTCAGTGTTGGCTGACACCTGTGGAGCTGAGATGATCATCCCACAGGAGCAGAGAGAACTGGAAATAGAGGCTGTGCTCCTAGTCCTTGTCTATGTTCTTCCTGAAGGGTGAGAAGCAGAGAAAGGGAAAAGCCTCCCAGAGAAGCAGCACTAAGGAATTGCCTTAGAAAAGCCAACTCTTTGAAGTCTGGAAGTTTAGCAAATATTTGGTTTTGTACCTTGAAGCCAGCAATGTCTAAAATGCTTTTCTTACCCTGAGGCCAAAGAAGTTTGTGCTTTGATTTAAGCATTCATTCTGGTCTGACTTTAAGCCAGAACAGAGTAAACTATCACACAAGTATGGCTCTCGAAAATGCTCACTGTGTATCCACCCTCTGCCTTCTATTTTATCACAAGTGATGAAGGATTGAAATTTAATAATGCGTCAGCTATAGAGCTGACCCACAGGGTTAGCACTGTCACCTGGGCTCTGAGTTTCTTGCCCAGCATGTTTCTCTAAGGCTTGGAAAACCTACTTCACTGTGCAGCAATCAAGAAGCAGCATAGAAAAGCTCCATAGGGAGCCTCCTGCAGACCTTCACAACCAAGGCAGGTTGCTGTAAAGAGGAGCCTTTGGGAAAAGGAAGTCTTTTCCAGCCGAATGGATCCCATCAAATACCAACATGTTTGGCCATTCCACTGAGTCCTCCTACAAACCTGAAAGGCGAGAAGATCCATTTCTCATGCACAGTCCATCTGCCTTTCTGAGGAGCTCTAGAGCAATGAATATGGGCTGCTGCCTGTGAGATGCTCTGAGGTTTATTGACCTTAAAGAAATCCCATTGACTTCAGCTGTGATATCAAGTGAGTGCTGTATTTTCAAAACCCTTTGCAAATGTACCTCTGCATTTCTAAGATGGTAGCCTTGTCTAATGGTTATAATAATACCTGTGTGTCAAAACTGAAGTGTTTTATAGGTCATCTAGCACCAGCAACTGTGTGACTTGAGTCTCCTCCTGTATCACAGCATGCCCATTTGTAAAACAGATAATATTTAGTTACATCACAGAATGGTTTTGCAGGACTGATAAAATGTCTGCATGCAGTGCAGAATCTTTAAAAAGAAAGATTGCACTTTTCTTGATCAAGCTGTATATCAACAATTATTCCAATTCACAGAAAAAAAGCTATCACTTCTCTACCACAGTTGTCAAAGCCTCAATATAAAGGCAAGGCTGAAAGAGTTTATCTCTTCTTCCATGGTGAATGGAGTAATACAAATGTTACTATATGTCTGGTGTTCGGTTTAGCCACAGTCAGATTGCCATCTACTTTTGAGAAAAGCAGATTTAATTTTGTGAGATGGAGTGCTCTCTGGCAGATACTATATTCCCTAGCCATTATTGACTACGTGCTCACAAGCTGCACTTCAAGCATCATACACAACTAGGTTTTTTTCATAAGTGATCAGGAGACTATCGGAGGAGGAAAGGGTTGCTTCATTGGAACCACTTTGCTCAAAAGTGCCCAAATCTTTCTCTACCCTTCCCCTGAAATTACTCATTTAACTTTTTAGTTTAAATTAGTATTTGACTGGATGTGGTCATTCTTTGTCCTCGTCAGAACTGAAAAGTTGCACATAAATAACTATGTCAGTTGTGAGGGAGACTTTTCACCAGTGTTGTCATATCTGTAAAAAAATACCATTGTAAATGTCGATATATGTAAATAATAAGTGGCATAGCTGTTCCTTGTCCCGTAAGGGTACATCTCTGTCAGAACAAACCACATCTGAATACCAACGCAACCTAACTCCAGTAAGGAGAATGTACTGCTTTGCAGGTCTCTTACATTGAGGAGAACTGGGAAGCAAGGGGAAGCATTGTGCAGTGATGAAGCCTTTCACCATCACAAGGCTGAGATTAAGCACTACACCGGGTAGTACTGATGTATCTCTTTTAAGCCCATGCAACTGGTAAATCACAGCTGGTCTTATACCACTTGAAAGTAAGTACAGATGAACCCTTAGATTGTTTTTAAAATGATTCATAGTAATACATTTTTTAATCTAAGTGATTGCTGGCTTAAGTTAAATGGATACCAGCCATTCTTGAATTGGATTTGAAAATGCTTATACTGGATAGAAAAGCCAATGTTTGGCTTTTTTAGACCACTGACAAAGATTTGTTTGGGAACCACAGTAAGACATGATGCTTATAAAAAACAGACAAATACAGATGTAGGATGCAGCAGCAACCATCCAAATCATTCAGGCTAAGCATTCAAGCAACTGGATAAACTGAGAAGCTATTTCTGAGCATATAGACCAGCTGTAGGCGTGTTGCTGTCTGTGTGGATTTGGAGACTGCTGACATAGCCAAGAGAGAAGAAAATACTGTTCTTTGGAGTCAGCTCACCAGGAATTGAAGAAAATGGGAGGCACAGATTATACCACCTTACTTTGCTAGTGCCAGTTTTCAGTCTTTATATATATGCTTTATGAACTGCCATTTTGCAGGTTTCTCTAGCTGTCTGCACCTAGCCATACTTTTCTTTTACAATGTATGGTTCTGCTTCTCTTCTTCTTGCTGGCCTGCAGCAATTCTAATGTGTGCTGGTCCCATGATTTGGAGGTTATGTCTGCTGCCCGTGAAACTTGGGGATCACAGGATCTGTCCTATACTGAAAGATTAATTTGGAAGCTAACTGGCCAATGGATTGATTGTTAAACAGTGTCCAAAAGCTACACACACCATTTTAAGTCAACGTTAAAATAGTCAAGTACCGATTGCTGTGGCTTTCCATAGCCTCAGTCACTTATTTAGTGCAATTCAGAGGCATTACCCAGTCTTCTTATGCCAATAACCCAGAGGTTCTGAAAGAGGTTGAGTTAGTAAGAGGGAGCGTAGCCATGGCATCCACCCGGTGGAAGGCTCTATTCTCTGCACTAGCCAGAAAGGATATGTCAACCCAGACAGATCTCCCAAGAAAACACACAGCTGTCCAGGTCTCCGGCTGCAGGGAGTGCCACCAGCTTGCACTGGAAACAGATGGCACTAGAGGGAACAAGTGTGTAAGGTGTGATCAGGTGGACTATCTACTTGGCCTGGTGGCAGAACTAAGAGAGGAAGTAGATAGGCTAAGGAGCATCAAGGAGTCTGAGCAAGAGATAGACTGGTGGAACCACGCTCTGACCTCCCAGAAACCTGAACAGGGTCAACTACCAGAAAGAGGCCATAATCAAAGAGATCCAGTATTATCCCCCCACCAGTATGTAGGCAGGGTCTTAAAGGGAAGCAATGAGTGGAAACAAGTCCACAAACAGGGCAGCAAGAGAACCCTTCCCTTGCCCACCACATCCTCCCCAGGTGCCTCTGCACAACAGATATGAGGCCCTAGATGTGGAGGACCAGTCAGTGGATGATGTGGGTGTCAATCAATCTACACCAGAGGAGTCACCAAAATCAGAAAAACCTACCCCCCATATTACCACCACCTCCACAAGGAAAAAAAAGATGAGTCATAGTTGTAGGAGACTCCCTTCTGAAGGGAAGAGAGGGTCCAATATGCCGGGCTGACCCTCCTCATAGGGAAGTCTGCTGCCACCCAGGAGCCTGGGTTAGAGACATCACTAGGAAACTTCCTAGCCTGGTACAGCCCTTGGACTACTACCCATTACTGCTCTTCCACGTGGGTGGTGATGAAGTTGCAGTACGTAGCCCAGGGGTGATTAAAAGAGACTTCAGGGCCTTGGTACAGTTAGTGAGGGAATCTGGGGCACAGGTTATCTTTTCCTCCCTCCTTCTGGTTGTGGGCAGTGACGTTGAAAGGAACAGGTGGACCCAATCTATCAACACATGGCTCTGTGGCTGGTGTCACCAACACAGCTTTGGGTTTTTTGACAATGGGATGGCCTACACGGCACCAGGATTGCTGGCATCAAATGGGAGCCACCTTTCTCAAAGGGGAAAGAGGGTCTTTGCTCAGGAGCTTGCGGGGCTCATTGACAGGGCTTTAAACTAGAGGCATAGCGGGAGGGGGAACATATCAGGCTTGCCTGTGACAAGCTGTGGGGTGATACACAATGGTTAGAGGGACGGGCTGCTAGTATGAGCCCTCAACCTGTTGCCCAGAGCTGTGCTGGGGACACTGCAGCACAGTCGAAGTCTTGCGGAGATGAGCTGGGGGCTCCTCAGGCAGTAGGAGCCAAGAAGGAAGCTCCTGTGAAACACCTCAAGGGAATCAAGGGGTGTTCTGCTAAAAAGGAGACACGGCCCACAGCCTGGATGAAATGCCTCTATGCTAAAGCACGCAGCATGGGAAACAAACGGGAGGAGTTGGAAGCTACCGTGCTGCTAGAAAGCTACGACCTGATTGCCATTACTGAAACTTGGTGAGACAAATCCCATGACTGGAATGTGGCTATTGATGGCTAAAGGCTGTTCAGAAGGGACAAGTGAGGAAAGAGGGGTGGAAGCATTGCTTCCACAGTTGACAGTGTGAAGAGCTGTCCCTGAAGAATAAGCACGAGCAGGTCAAAAGCTTATGGGTAAGAACCAGAGACAGAGGCAACCAAGGGAACCTTGTGGTTGGTGTCTACTACAGGCCACCTGATCAAGGGGAGCCTAATGACAAAGCCTCCAACTTCCAGGAGGCTTCACGCTCACAGGCTCTTATCCTACGGGGGGTCTTCAACCACCCCAACATCTGCTGGAAAAGTAGCACAGTGAGCTGTAGGCAATCGAGGAGATTCCTTGAATGCATTGAGGATAACTTCTTGAGCCAGGTAATAGACAGCCCTACCCGAGAGGATACAATACTAGACCTGATGGACACCAATGCAAGTGAGCTCATCGGTGACATCAAGACTGGAGGCAGCCTGGGCTGCCGCGATCACGCATTGGTGGAGTTCACACTCCTGAGGGATACGGGAAAAGCGAGGAGTATAGTCAGGACCCTAAATTTTAGGAAAACAGACTTCCAGCTCTTCAAGGAGTTAATCACCCAGACCCCCTGGGAAACAGTCCTCAGGGACAAGGGAACAGAAGAGAGCTGGCAGATCTTTAAGGACACTTTCCATATAGCGCAAGAGCTCTCAGTTCCCAGGTGTAGGAAATTAGGCAAGGAAGGGAAGAGAGCAGCATGGCTGAGTCAAGACATGCTGGTCACACTAAAGAGCAAGAGGGAACTGCACAGACAGTGGAAGCAGGGATAGGTATCCCAGGAAGAGTATAGGGACGCTGCCCAGTTGTGTAGTGATGGGGTCAGGAGGGCCAAGGCGCGGTTGGAGCTGAACTTGGCAAGGGATGCAAAAAACAACAAGAAAGGCTTCTACAGGTATGTCAACCAGAAAGGGAAAGTCAAAGAAAGTACATCCCCCCGATGAACAAGAATGGTGGCCTAGTATCAACAGATGAGGAGAAGGCTGAGGTACTCAACAACTTTTTTGCCTCAGTCTTCACTGGTAACCTCTCTCCTCACCCCTCCCGAGTCAATGGACCGCAGGATGGAGACAGGGAGATAAAGACCCTCCCACTGTAAGGGAAGATCAGGTTCCTGACTGCCTGAGGAACCTGGATATACACAAGTCTATGGGACCTGATGAGATGCATCCCAGAGGCCTGAGGGAATTGGCTGATGTAGTTGCCAAGCCACTCTACATGATATTTGAAAAGTCATGGCTGTCAGGTGAAGTCCCTGGGGACTGGAAGAAGGGAAACATTGTGCCCATCTTTAAAAAGGGTAGAAAGGAGGACCCTGGGAACTACTGACCTGTCAGCCTCACCTCTGTGCATGGGAAGATCATGGAACAGATCCTCCTAGAATCTATGCTAAGGCACATGGAGGACAGGGAGTTCATTCGAGGCAGTCAGCATGGCTTCACAAAAGGCAAGTCCTGCCTGACCAACCTAGTGACCTTCTATGATGGAGTGAGTACATCAGTGGACAAGGAAAGAGCCACGGATGTCATCTATCTGGACTTCTGTAAGGCCTTTGACATGGTCCCCCACAGCATCCTTCTCTCTAAACTGGAGAGATACGGATTTGATGGGTAGACTGTTTGGTGGATAAGGAATCGGTTGGATGGTCGCATCCAGAGGGTAGTGGTCAATGGCTCGATGTCCAGATGGAGACCAGTGATGAGTGGCATCCCTCAAGGGTCCGTACTGGGACCAGTACTGTTCAACATCTTCATCAGTGACATAGACAGTGGGATCGAGTGCACCCTCAACAAGTTTGCAGATGACACCAAGCTGAGCAGTGCAGTTGACATGCCAGAAGGACGGGATGTCATCCAAAGAGTCCTGGACAAGCTGGAGAAGTGGGCCTGTCAGAATATCACGAGGTTCAACAAGGCCAAGTGCAAGGTCCTGCACCTGGGTCAGGGCAACCCTCGATATCAATACAGGCTGGAGGATGAAGGGATTGAGAGCAGCCCTGCTGAGAAGGACTTGGGGGTACTGGTGGATGAAAAGCTGGACATGAGCCAGCACTGTGCACTTGCAGCCCAGAAAGCCAACAGTATCCTGGGCTGCATCAAAAGAAGCATGGCCAGCAGATCAAGGGAAGTGATTCTGCCCCTCTACTCAGCTCTGGTGAGACCCCACCTGGAGTGCTGCCTTCAGCTCTGGAGCCCTCAGCACAGGAAGGACATGGAACTGTTGGAGCGGGTCCAGAGGAGGGCCACAAAGATGATCCAAGGGCTGGAGCACCTCTCCTACGAGGACAGGCTGAGAGAATTGGGGTTGTTCAGCCTGGAGAAGAGAAGGCTGTGGGGAGACCTTATGATGGCCTTCCAGTACTTGAAGGGGGACTATAAGAAGGATGGGGGCAATCTCTTTAGCAAGGCCTGTTGTGACAGGACAAGGAGTAATGGTTTTAGACTAAAGGAGGGTAGATTTAGACTAGATATAAGGAAAAAATTCTTTACAATGAGGGTGGTGAAACACTGGAACAGGTTGCCCAGGGAGGTGGTAGATGCCCCATCCCTGGAAACATTCAAGGTCAGGTTGGACAGGGCTCTGAGCAACCTGATCTAGTTGGGGATGTCCCTGCTCACTGCAGGGGAGTTGGACTAGATGACCTCTAAAGGTCCATTCCAACCTAAACCATTCTGTGATAAAGACGTCACTGCAGTCTCAGATACTAGCAAATATTACATTTATAGCATGTGTCTCCAAAGAGTTTCCTTTCTTCCCTACAATTATTTGAAGGCTGTAAGCCAACTCCAACACCCACAGTGAACTGATTTAAATCAGGAATTAAATCACCAGGCAAGCAAACTTGGTTTAAATAATAGATTTTATCTATTTTTACAGTTGTAAGTTATGCTAGTTATTTTTTGAAAGAAAAGTTAGCTTTCATGGGTTGGTAACCATTAGAACACCTTGATTTATAACAAGAGAGAGTACTCAGTGAGGTCTTTCTTCTTGTTAACCAAAAGTATTTATCTATGCATATTTATTATGATGATAAATTAAGATCACTTTAGCAGATTCTTAATTTTGTCATATTTTAATTGGAAAATGAAGGATGGTTCATTTATTCACAGATTTTTTTCTTCTTGTTTTTATGAATCAATGTTTGAATGAAAACTAGAATTCAGTCTAAATTTCCCAAAATAGCCTAATACTCTTTTTGTTACTTAAATAAACTACCCTAAGTGATATCTCATAAGAAAATAAAAAAACAGACATGCTTTTCTAAGTTTAAAAGTAACTAACTTGTTTGTTAATAATTAAGTTATCAGTCTACTGAAGTAAGTCATAGCCAAGAAATTGCAGAACTCATTGCACACATTTTTATTCATAGGTTGGAGAAGGAAAAACAAGTCCTCCCCTTTCTCCCCTTTTTTTTTAACTAACTTCTCCATGGTTTCTCAACTTGAAATGAACTTGTTGAATGGAACTAACTGAATAAAATGAAGTAATTAAATACTCTGTACGTGCAAAGAGGCTACTGCTTCCAAATCTGGTTTTCCGCTTCAGCAAATGTTTGTCCCAGGAAACCCACCTAGTTCATCTGACCAGAACGTCAGCACTAGCAATATGTTGCCAAATGTTATTTTAATAAGTGATATAATTTTACGCCTTGCTATGAATTGTTTTAATTTCACATTTACTTTAAATAAGTGTATTTTTAAGTGTTTATTTCATGTAATGTTGTATAGTTTTTAAGTGACTGGGTTTTTTGTCCGCTATGTCAACTACCAGGGAGGGTAGAAAAGGCAGCAGCTTGCATTCTGGATAGCCCAACTAATTTAAATCAAGTTATGCAGGTTGTGAATTGGCACAAAGTTTGTGCTTTGAAAAAACAGCAAACTGCAATAAAATGACCTAGAAACCTCATTCTCCAGAAAAAGGAGGGTATTTTGAGCTCCAGCACTTACAGGGGAAGGGAACCGGTCACCGTGGCTCTGAGAGGTTTTCGACCTAAGGATTTTGCTGTTCCGGATTGGTGTCCCAGCAGAAGGATGGAGCTTAAAGTGTGGGGCAGAAACTGTTCTACTCTGAATGAACACTACGTGCAGCAGGCTACCATGTGATCCATAGCATTACATGCCCTATAGGAGCTTGTATTACCTAGCGTGGCATGTATTCTGCATCGTGCAGCAGGGAAGAGGCTATGCAGCCTTTCTACTACCATTGCTGCTGCATTCAGCTTTGGAGCAGGAAGATGTCTCCATCTCCTTGCTCTTTCTGAGACTCCAAATGTGGGACACATACACAGCACCTCCAAAAAGGAGAAACACAAACTAATCCTAAGGGCTCTCTTCTGGAAAGCTTGTTGTTGCACTACTGATGAGGTGGGCTCTGTGGTCCTTGCCCAGCTCTTAAAGCACTGACCATTGCAATCCTTGTGGCTCATAAGCTTATCTTTCAAAACAGAAGATTTTCTTCCATTGCTATCTGTGTATTTTGGACAGACAAGCACTTTTTCAGCAAAGATCTAGAGAAATATTTATTGATTGGCAGCTGCAGCACATGAACACAACTGAGCACAACATGCCGCTAGTATCTCCTGGCCTGGCCAGGAATTCCCCGAGCTGAGAAATATCCATCTCTGGCAAGAGCAGCATCTAGCATTGCTCCTGCTCAAGATCTATATTTCCTCCGTATAACAGTATAAAGAAGGGGATGGAGGTCACAGCAGCAAATAACAGTTGAGGCATAGGGCATTTCCCAGTGAATTAATGGCTGGCTGGGGTTAATGGCCCTCTAGTTTGCTTTGGGCCATCAACTCTCCCAGCTACTCATTAATCCCTAGGAAATGCCCTGTGACTCAGTTGTTATTGCTTAAGCGGGTAGCATGAATCAACAGTATTCTTCATCTGCTCTAGGTATTTAAGACAAGAATGGAAGGTAATAAATGTGCTTTTATTAGAAAAATCTGCTGTATTTGCATCCAGAAACCTTTAGGTCTCCCTCTTAACATTGATCAAATGTACTGAAGAAGGATTCCTCATCAGTAAAGTGATGTCAGAGGCTAGCAGGATACAGACAAAAAGGCTCACCTCTTCACTCCAAGGTCTTTTTGCTTTAGCTTTTCCACCCCCAGCAGCCCATTTGCAGGTTGTTTTTTTTCTTCATCTGAGTGGATTTTAGAACATGGACAGTTCTTCACATTAACTAGTAGGAAGTCACTTAGCAGGTAGCTAAGTATTATGTTCTAGACGAGAGTTACTAAGCAAGAGTCCCACTTACACCATCTCTCTGCTTTGCTGTTGGATGGGCCGAGAAGTATTACAACATGAGCAGAAATTTCTTTCGGGACAAGTCAAAAGGAAGATGAGGGGTGATGTGCCTCTCTGAACAAGTGTCTTTGCTGCAGGAAAGGAAATTATCTGCATAGATATAATCAAGACTCTGAGTTGTTTGTAGAGCAGGTAATATACAGGTAGAAGAAAAGGGCATGATACATCTTCATTGGGAAAAACGCTTTATATTTTGGTCTTCACCTGTCATTTATTTATCTCAATTTTGAGCTGTGCATTGCAGATGATAGACACAACATACCCTGAACTCCACTGTAAAATGCAGTGTCTTCTGCCTGAGGTAAGCCAAATTCAAAACTTTATATGTGCATATTCTAATTTTGGCATGCACAGATTCTGCATATAACTTACCATGATATGAAATTCCATAATGTTGCTATGGAAGAGCTCTGATTTTGTAGAAGCCACACACACTGCAAAAATCAGTTTTCTTCTCGCCATCGCTCTTATTTATGAGGAGACAGGTTCTAGCTGGATTTGTACCCATCCTTGTGTGGATGGGTCCTAATAAGTTCTGTGGGTTTGTTCAGAGACTGCTTATTTCGTCTTAGGTGTGGTGTCTGCAGGCATCCCCCTCGTCCCTGAACTGAATAGCAGCACACCTCAAAGGAACAAAACAGCGGAGCTGACTCACTCCCAGACCAGAGACTGACTGGCTTGATCTGAATGCATGTCAAAAAGAATTCAGAGGAGGCTAGTTATGCACAGATGGGTGCTGGAAAAAGTGTTCGCAGACATGCTCTGAACCACCTCCAAAGTCCCATGCTGGGGTAGAAGACCAAGTGATGCAGATACCTGCTAATTAAGAGTGAAAAGCAGACGCCAGGTCTACCTCCTTTTGAAAAGGATTTGGAAAACTTGTTCTTTCTTGTTCCCAGCACACTGGGAATGGTTGCCCAGTGGTGTTCTCTCCAGGCCAATTGTTTGCCTGTCTGAGCAGACAATCCTCAGATCAAATAATTTTTCTTTTCAATTTGTAGGCTGATCTAGGAGAACAGCAGGGCTCACTGTCTTTTTTGGCAGAGCTTCCAAGCCAGGCTCTGACAGCCTGGGTCTGGCTCACTGTTGGGTGCTGTATATTGCAGATAGATCCTAAGACAAAGTGTTCCCTGTCCAGTGCCTTGTGCTGCTCCTGCGGAGGGGCTGCAGGCCATCAGACCTCCAGGAATGCTATTCTTCAAGCATTGCCTGCACATTATTACCTGCATCATGATCGAATCTCCCACCTACACCAGCCCAATGCATTTAAAACCACTCTTGTGGGTTTCAAAAGCCTCATATGACTTCTCTGATACTGCTACAGCCTACAGCAGATGAGGGAGCTGAGAAAGGAGGAGAGTGAAGCCAGAGAAGTTACATATGCAGGAAAGAAGCTGAATTCTCATGAAAGAGATATTGGACATATATCTTATGAGAATTTGTCTCAGATACTAGCAGCTTTGATAGAAGTCCCTGGTCCCCCAAACTGAGGTAGACAGACTATTGCTGTTTATGAGGCTGTGCACAACCACATCCCTGTTACCACGTTTTTACATAGAGCGTTCGTAAAAAGCAATGTCAGTGGACTCTGAGAAACTCAGAAATTTGGTACCGGTCTGTAGTCAAAATTTTCTGCAAGCACAGATATATGCTATTCATCACCCCGTCAGGAGTCCAGTAGTACCTTGTTTAATTTTTTGATACCACACTTTCGCATTGGGCCCATACTCAGAGGAGATCATCTTGTTGTAAAAGAAAACTTCTCATTTTAAAAACAAAACCCAAACCAACCAGCACTAATATCCCCAGCAGTTTCCACATGCTCAGTGGTGGACTCACCTTGAGTTTTGTGAAGTTAACTGTTGTGCTGGCAACATGGGCAATGATCCTCTGAAGAACTTCCTTATGGTTGCCTTTGGATCTCATGTAGATTCAATGGCAAAACCCACATCAACAGAGAAATGCTTTCTTTTTCTGTATTTCACTGTGCGTTTTAGTAACTGTCTAAGAAGTAACAACTCCTCTTTACCTTTTTCTTTTGATGTTTGCACCTCTTGCTCTGTTGCTGTCATCTTCCACTTGTAAATGCACCAGGCTCTTACAAATCTCCGTGGATTTGGAAAGGAAGAATATTCTTTGCATGCTACCCTAATAAGCCTAGGTGAGGTTCTTGATCTGCCTATACCACAGAAGAATCCTTAGGGGCAAATGTATGGCTGTGATACAGGCCAGAACTTGACCTGTAAATAGGGAAGGAGCTGGAGCACTTGAGGGCCAGCAAAGTAACAGCTCCGAGTTGTTTCCTTGGCCCCTGTCTCTTGGAAGGCAGCATGGATGCCTGTGATTTTGGGGACCAAGGATATAAGGAAAGAAGCTGGGATCCGTAGCTGGGCTCCTATTGGGCATTTGGCAAGGTCCCTCGCTTGCTCCTTGGGACAGGTAATAGTAAGCAAAGGTGCATGCTCCCTTTCATTCAAAACCATCATTTCTTCATGAGGTGCAGGTAAAAGTAGAGCAGTATTGTCTTCCTGAGCCTATTGCTCTGGGTAAGGACATCTTGCTCCAGACCCTCTGTCCACGTGTAGAGGCTCTCACGATGGCATATGCTGTATGGAGTAAATAGCACATCCAGAGCCTCTATGCCGGCACAGTGGGCTTCTTCCAGTCCACCTTATATTTTTCTGCAATAATATGGCTTCACTAGTTAAAAATATGTGGTCTGTGTGTTTTGAGGAGGCAATTCCAGTACAAATCAGAAGAAAGGCACTGACTGTTAGCAGTTCACTGAGTTTACCACTTTTCACCTCTGCTCCCTCATATAAACAGCAAAGCTTTAGCTTTTCTTTCATATCAGAACATAAGAGTACTTTCATTTTTTAAAAATAAATTATTTAAAATTTCTCTGCAGTCAGCATTTTTCCTAACTTAATAAAATACAATTTTCTCTCTGCGAGTCTCAAATCAAAAGCTGTTCCTTTGCCCTGTACTCCTGAGCTCTAAGTTTTAAATAAAAATGAACATATTGAATTTGAAGGATTGTGGAGCTGAATTTTGCTACAAGGCTTAGACCGATGCATACATGATTTTAATATCTGGAAATTTGTGGTTTTATTTTATCAGTTACATAATTGTATGTTATTAGCTATTCCATATTTGTGCTAGACTGGGATACATTTATGAAATTCCTTAAGATGACCTGGAAAAAACAAAATATAACAGACTAAAATGTAACGGTTGGCACCATAAACAGGAAATTAGCACACAGATATGAATTTGAGAGTTTAAAAAAACTCATACTATTTAGAGATACATTGAGTGAATATTGATGTTGTGTTAAAAACATGTGCGAGTTGCCCCGACTTTGCTGTTGGGCTCACATCATCTTCCAAATATTGGCTCTCAGATTGCAGCCATAACTACATTTTCAGCAGATAGTCTTTCATATGGGGAAAAAAAAAAAAAAAAAAAAGAGAAAGTCAAAGAGACAGATCTGGGTTTCTGTTTATTTAAAAAAAGCTACAAAAATATGTTTCTATAGAAGCCATATGAATTTTATTCCTACATGGTCCCCTCCCAAGCATCGTCTAGGCTATAGACAAAGGGCCGTGTTGCTTAGCAACCCCCCTAAAGCTCATCAACACAGGCTTGGTATTAATATTTATCCCCCCCTTAAAAAAAAAAACTTACTCTGAAATTTGAAATGGGATCTGTCCTCCCTCTCCTTTGTGCAATTAAAGTAATACTGCTCACTTTTTCCAATTAACATTACTGGCTAAACCAAACAGTTTCTGCCAGGCAGGCCAAATCCAGCTCTTGGGTAACCGACTGAAGTAAAAGTTACATTGGGGATGAATTTCTGTAGCCCAGTGTGTCTTCTGCTGTCAGTGTTTTGCAGTTTCTCTTTAGATAACCGAAATACATGTTTTCCATCTTCTCAGCCTTTTTTTCTGAGTCTTCTCCCCCTGTGCCCGTATTGAGGGGCTCCCTCCTGGCTGCATGTTTCTCACTGCCTCCAGCAGCTCTGGCTTTCTTGGTGGGGCACTGGGTGGGTAGCAGGGGTTCCCCTGCAGCCACCAAGGGCACCTGGACACCAGGGCAGGTGCTGAACAAATCAGGGTGAAAAAAATCCAGTAAACAAGACTAAAAGCTCAACTATCTACACTAGGACTAACCAAGACCCAGCTGTTACTTGGCAAAATACCTCTCTACACCAGCAAGAGCCCTTTACATTACACGAGTCCCCTTTACAGCCCATTTTTGAGAATTTCAGTGGAATGTAATTAGTGCATAGGCTGAAAACAGGAGTGAATGAAAACATCTCTGGAGGGAGCAAAGCAAATCATGCAATGCCATGGGAATATTCTGGTTCAGCTCTGGCTTTCTGTTTGTGTTAAATGGCCATGAGATCCAGAGATATTCACTTTTCTGCCCTTCAGCCTTTCCAGAGAAATACCATCACAGGATGCAGAAACAGAGATCCAAGTCTACCAGGCAGCATATACTCCTGTCATTGTATCAAAACACCACGGTTATGTTGGGACTTGGTGTAAGAAAGAGGAGCAGAATGAAAAGAAGTCAGCTGGAGCTACTGCTGAAAAAAGGACATTTACCCAAGTGCCTAAATACAGGCTTGGTGCTTGAAGTTTTGGTCCTGTTTGCTTTCTTCCAAATCTTGGCCACAAAATGTGATGCTCGGCAAGGCACAGATTCTTTCTGGAGTAAGCTGGGATGTATGAGACTACCTGACAAAGTCACTGAAGGATGAGAAAAGAACTGTGATTCTGGAAGCAATTTCTTTACAAAATCATTTTCCTTTGGAGGTGGAGGGGAAATTATTTTAAGGTCATGAGCAGATGTGTATGGAAAGCTAATTGCAAATGTGATAAAAGAAGAGAGGCACGGGGTCCTTCAAACAGAAGCAGCAACTCTGTGAACAGCAGGCAATATTGACTTCAGGCTCCAGCAGTGTCTTAATACTATGTATATTCTTTTTTTTTTCCCTTAACTTCTCCCTCTTCTCTCATGCTGAGCAGTAGTAACAACTGTTTGCTAGTATCAGTGAGACAGGAGTCCACAACCACTTATGTTTGCTAGGCTAAACCAGAATGGGGAGAACATTGTGCAGATGCCTCACAGCTAGTTCCCATCTGCCCTTCCTATCTGTGAATACAGAGTACCTCTCAGGCCTACGCTTCCCCTGGAAGGTTACACCAAGGCCTGTCACGTGGACTTTTCTCTGCCTGTAAACTCATGCAGGGTTGTTCTTTAGAACAGCGTTAATTTCACCTGGCCAGATCCTCAGCTGGAGCCAGTCAATACATCCATTGCTTTCATCACCTAGACTGCCTGTGACAGCTGGGAATGATCTGTTCTTTATATCTAAAAACTTTCTTTCCTAGAAGTCCTGAAATCTGGAGGCTTCTTACTTTTGATTGGCTTAGCCTCCATTCTAAAGAAAATCAGCTTTCAGCCTCTATAAACTGGACCTCCTTTTAATCCCACTTGTTTTTCACTCGTTTTGCCCTTGTGAATCTCCTTTAGGATTACTTCTGACTTACATTGATACAAAAACAAGAAGATAGAGGACGACTAAGTGCACTGGGGCCAAAATGTGTGTAGCAATTTAGGTGCAAATACATCTTGGCACAGTGGGTACAAATACAGGAAAGGACAGACGGGGGATGGGGCAGATGTGAGCAAGCTGCAGCAGCTGTGCAAGGGGCTATGCAGTTTAGAGAACAGTAGAAGCACTGCAACACCCGCATCTCCTCTTTTGCCGGTTGTTGATGACATAGCCTCACCTTTGCTAACTCTGACATCACTCAGGCTATAAGAAGACACCATCCTTTGGATCCATTTGTGTCAGTGAGCAAGTACTCTTTAGCACCTTGCTGATAGACTTTAAATCCCTTCTTGACAGGTCCAGCAGGAAAACAGCTTGTATAAACTTCCCCAGTTTTACTTCAGGCAAAATAAGTAGGCAGCTCAGCCTATTTATGCCTGACCTTTCCTGCTGTGGGATTGAAAGGGATGGGCATGGGTTATTCCTTCTGGACATCTGGAAAGACCACGCTCTGGTGGGGAGGTGGACCTGAGGGTGAGGATGCCTCCCAGAGACATTACTACATGCAGAAGAGACTGGCTGGCTGTCGCTGTAGACACGCTGTTAATGCTGCCTTAATGCCCAAACAGCTGTAGCATCTTGAGAAGCTGCAGAACAGCACTTCCAAGGGTAACTAGTGTAATTGGTTTTGTCCTGCTAAGTTTGCCTCTTTAAATGGCACCTTAGGAGAGCTGTTGCTTTTCATTTACTTCCTGACTTTTTTTTTTTTTTTTTCTGTCAGGAGCTAGTGCTGTTGCTTACCCTAATCTCCTGAGCAGATTCTCATCTTCTCTGTGACAGCAGCTCCTTTTCCATCCTGGGCAATTACTTTTGAATTCTTTTAATTTCATTTAATGCTGGTGAGAAGCAGGAAGAATAGCTGTGTGATCCTGCCTTTAATCCCAAAGGCTGGATCTAGCCTGGGCAGGGAAAGTGCAAATTTCCTTGCTTTCCTTGGTCTCTCTCAGAAGCACATCTGAGGCAGCACTGAACTTGTTTGCTCTTCTGGAAGCCCAGCTGGGATGGTATGTTTTCCAGTAAGGTCCATACTATGCCTGCTGCCAGACTGACTGGATTCAGAGGCCACCAGGCAGTCAGGATAGCTGGCTGCTGACTTCCTTGGGCTTGAACCAAGGAAGAGATCCTACTTGTCCACTACATGTTGCTTGTTTTCACCTCATCTGGTTTCCAAAGGGCTGAAAGGTTTCATGTTTGCAAACCTTTCCATGCTACGATGATCTCCCTTCCTCAGCATTGCCGCATCCTGCTGGTTTTGAGTTAGCCAGCATCCTCTGCTTTTCTTTGGTTTTGAGCTTTTCAAATCACTTCTGTAAAGTGGAGGGAGGCTTTTTTGTCCCAAAGAAACAACAATACTTAACATGTGTAAAATGCTTTTCACCTTTCAAGCAAACTCAGTTAATAAATTAATCCTTGCAATATCCCTGGAAGGAAAGTAAACATTATCTCACTTTTACACATGGGGAAACTAAGGCAGAAAGGTGGAGTGAATTGCTTAAGGCCAGTGAAAGATTTAGTGCTGCAGTCAGGTTTATAAACACAGGAATTTTCTGGCTCCTAGTTCTGCATGCAGGCAATTAGACCAAGTCTCCAGTGGACAAAACAGGCTACAAAGCATGACCTTCCCCTTGAAGCAACAGCATTGCTCTGGGGTCTGCAGAGAGGCTGAGGCTCAGAGCTAGGGAGAGGTGAGGTAGGGGCAAGCACTGTCCTGGTTTGAGCCCTGGTCCCTTTCTGACTGTGCTTCGTCACTGCCCCAAAGACAAAATGAGCTGCATAACACATACAGCAAGCAGAGCTGCAGATTGCAGCAAGAGTTGAAAGGAGTTTTGTGGCAGCTGTGGCAAATCAGGGGCTGTAATATGGAAGCAGTGTGGAAGACATCAGTGCTGCATCTCCTGCAAATGAGTCTCCATATGATGGAGGTATGATCTGCTAAGCCTGTCATCCAGGGGAATAAATAAGAATATTCCTCTATCTATTTTATGGGTTTTCCATCTCAGGAGAGGGTGTAAGAAACTTTTCTGATAGATATTTTGTGCTGATACGATGCTTATTCTGCTGAAAGCAGTTCCACTTGTTCCAGAATTACACCGAGTGAGCAGCCTTATCACAGTACTAGACAGGGAGCCAGATTCTGGTATCAGTGACAACGGTGTAAACAGAGAAGCTGCTTCAACTTCAGAGGAGATGCTTGAGCTTTCTGCTGCTGTATCTGAGCACTGGACTGGCCGAAAACGTCTGTCTCTGGACCAGCTGAGAGAGGAAAACTAGAGCATCTGTGCAGCACACAGCAAGGGAACTTTGCTATAGCATCAGCCAGCACTATCAAAGGCACTGCTCTAGGGAAGCTTGCACCGGTGCTTCAGTCTTGCTATTAATAATGAGCATTGCTGCTTTTTCTGAGAAGGAGGAGTGGTGACTGAGGAATATTCACTGCCCCTCCAAGCTCACCAAACTTTTCTTCTAGTTAGGGGGTCCATGTTTTAAAACAAAACAAAAAGAGCACCAAAAATACGGCAAGTGAATGCCAATAATTTTTATTTCTGCACTGAAGCAAATTGTGCCAAGCATTTTGTGAGAGAAGGACAAGAGAGGACAATCCATCAGTGCAGAGTACATCAACATATTAAAAAAATGCAAGTAGTGGGGAAAGCTTTTCATTTGAATGATATCAGTGCCCACAAGCACGACAATAATTAAAGGTCTGCCAGCATGGCTATTATACATTCTGGTTTAGTGCATTTAATATCTCAGCTGCTTCAAATCACATCAGCCTGATGGCTGGCAAGCATGTTTCCACTCTGGATGCAAATCAAACTCTCACACACCGTTCTGAAGCCTCACTTTAAGGGTAGGACTTTTTTGCATCAGGACAGGACAGGCTGTCCTTCGTCCTTGCAGTTCTGTGATGCTGGTACACTTCTGCTGCCCAAGGAAGAGGAGAATAAATTATTCTTCTTAGGGTTAGACCAAAGTGATATTGTACCTTACTTCAGAGCAATTTTTCCAGTCCTCAAAACTTTCCTTCTCCCCTGGCACATGTATGTTCTGTAAACTGGCTGGGATGCTCTCTCCCTTTTGGGTTGTAATGAGGGTAAGTGAAGGGATGTAGTCCCTCCCTCCTCTCCAGCCCTAGGCTGGTGGCTGGCAGAACATACTGGACTACATTGCATTCAGCTTGCTGTTGATGGGCTTATTGCTAGACTGCAGCCGTCTCTGATGGGGCGGGTGGGCAACCAAGTGTTTTTCCTTTGTCCTGTGGTGCTTCCACACTGCGCTATTCCTGCAGCGCCACAGGACCTCCTCAGAAAGCACAGCCTGGAGCAGCGCTGGCGCAGAACCAAGGTGGATGAAAACAGATGATCGCTTTTGCAAATAGTAATTTACAACACTCCCAAAAACAAGCCAACAACTTATTTCTTATTTTATTCTCATTTGGGGGGGGGGGGGGGGGGGGGGAGAAGAGAGACTAACAAGCAATGTGACTAGCATCACCATGAATACTCCGCTTACATGTCTCCCACTCGCCTTCACTCTGCCTGCTTTCCCTTTCAGCCCATAACCTCAGGAGGGCAGGAGCTGTCTCTCATTGGGTGTTTATGCAGATCCGAGCACAATGGGGCCTTGACCTTCTCTGGGTCGTCCTGATGCTACTGCAGTACAGCTGATGAGGAGGTTTTAGACCGAGATGGCTGCTAGCTTCAACTCAGAAGAGATTGAAAGTGCCCTGGAGGTCAGGGGGGAGGTGACACATCCTGCGACCTTGGGAACATTAAGGAGTCGAACAATTAGCTGGCTGGAGGTCGGCAAGGAGAGTGCTGGATCTGAAGCCACTAAGCAAAAGTGCAACCTTGTTAGGATTAAAAAGTGGAGAGTTCAAGGGGGAACAGGAGGGAGAGTGGGAGGTCAAATGAAGGGTATAGATAGACAGATACAAAAGTTAAAACAAAAATCTGATGGCAGTTTTCTTTGCCAGTTTAGCATCTGCTGTTGTACCAGCTCAGTCTCTTGGAAATCACATTTGAGCAGTTTTCCCCCCTTAAGAGACATGGTAAATGATGGTGCATGCACTTCTAGACCATTGCAAATGCAAGGTAAAGTATAAATGCATTTCAAGCAAATGTTTCACTGTGTATCTTCAGTGAACTAGGAGAGGATGCATCACAGGTTCATATCACATCAGCTGAGGGGCAGGAACGCCATCTTTTAGTGGTCAAATATTTCTTATGCTGTGTTAATTTGATGACTCAGGGCAGCTTTGTTTTGAGGGTGCTGTCATGTGTGGATTCATTCCTCCCAGAGGAGGTGCAAGTTCATACTGCAGCGTTTCCTTCAGTTGGAACATTAAGAGAGCTGTCTGCCTGCCCCTTTGCATACACATTTTGGAGGCTGATTAACTTTAAAGCCTTTCATACACTGTCAAAGTGTTCAAAAGTTATTAGGAACAGGTGTCTACCTTGGCAATTTAGTGTGCTGGAGAGGTTCTTGGTGTGAATTCTCCTTGCATCCTTACTTGGAGTCTTGCAGTTGCACTCAAGCACTGATCTGGTCACAGCAGTGGTCAGCTCAGGGCCATTTCTCACCTGTTGGACCCAAGGTTGGAGTCATGCACTGAGGTGCCACCCAGGGTGCTCCACTTGCACAGTAGACAGGATGTCTTCCAGCTGTCAGCGCTCTGAATTTCTGCGGTGCATTGCACCACAGACTGCACTGGTACAGACTTCATGGCTGGTAAAGATGTGATGTGGACATGTGGGTTTGGAACTGTAATGGGAGGCAGCAAAATGAACTAGAGTCCTTCCTGCTTAGCATGACTCCAGCTGGTGATGTCAATGTGCCCACAGAGCATTTGAAATCAGGTAAGCCTTGTCTCCAGAAGACACAAAACTAGAAACGACACCAGCCCCGGTCAAGTGCTGTTGGCTAGATTCGGTTGTTAGCTATAATGAATAGCTTGAAACAGCATCAGTTTTAGTGACTATGTTGTTAATTTTAATAAGAGTTTTGTTTTATGCTGGTCCCCATAATGATCAGTTTAAATATTGCTGTCTGCTATTAATTGGTGACTGTGCCGTCTGCCTGGCTATATCCTGCCAATGCAGAGTGTGTGATGTGGCGCTGGCTCCCCGCAGGACACCCTGCCAACACGGCCCGAGTGTAGGCAGGCTTTTACAAAGAGCTACAGTCTGAAAGGAAACCAGATCAAACATGCTTTCATTTGTATTGTGCCCCTTACCCACAGGGTCCTGCTACCCCAGCCTGGGCAGCGTTTGCAGTTATCACTGTTCTCCGGTGTCATATGGCACAGGCCCAGACTCATACTTCCTACTCCTTTCCATTCCTTACTTGCATCCAGCATGCTGGGAGCTACCTGCTGGCTTTTGTATGTTGGAGGTGCCCTAAGCCTGCTTTCCATGAGGCCTGCTCCTTTTCCACAGCATCCCGCACTCATCACGCAGGCTCTGATGGAAGCTCCTTTTCCCCTGCGCTGCCCATTGGCCGTGGGAGCACACCAGATTGCTAGTGAATATCTAGGGAGAGCCGAGTGTGAAACTTGATTTGGGGAAATGCATCCAAAGCCAGTGTCTGGATCAGAGCACCTGGAAGAGGCTGTCTAGTAAAAAACTTCAAGCACAGGGAATAAGCCGGAGACAAAGTTGGCCTAACAGCAGCTAGATGATGCTAACCGGAAATATGGCGAATCCTACTCTATCTGCCCTCATGTAAGGGTTTTGACAAGATGCTACACCATAACCTTGGTTGTTTTAGCTGTGTGGACATCCAAATGGTTCTGGAGACAGTACCACATTCCTTTGTCCTGCCAAATGTGCCACCACTCTGCAGCCATTCTCTGTAATGAAACCTTTTTCTGCCAGTCCTCTGATGTCAGAGTGGTCTCATTAGCTCACCGGTGGGCAGCATCCTCAAAAACAGCGGGGGGCAAACACAGAGCACAGTGTAAAGTAAACACCAGGTCCTGTCATTGCCTGACACCCTCCTGTTGCATGCCATGCCGGTGTTCATGAGCGTGCTGTCCTGGCTGGGCAAGCTCTGTACGGAGGAGAGGAAACACGCGGTGTACTCTTACATTTGGCAAAGCCTGAGCCCACAGGGATGATGCAGACGTGCTCCATCAGTGTCCCTTGCTATCTCAGCCACATCATGTAGGTCCTCTGGGCCAACAGAAGCATCGGTGACCTCCAAAACCTCCCTCAGCACAGGGCTTATCACTGTGGGCTCAGGCAGGGTGCTACGGAGCCTCTGGTTCAGGCTGTGTGTGGGAAGCAGTGGGGGGGCTGAGGAGGAACTAGAGCGTAAGACAGATGGCATGGGAGGGGATTTATCCCAAAAGGAGAGATGTATTAGAGCAGCCTGAGAAGGGATCACAGCGGCAAGAGCAATAATGAAGATTTTTTGCTACAGAATAAAAAGGGGGAGTTAGATTGACATGCAGATATCACTGCTGGCAGATATGGTTCCCAGGGAGTTTCCAGCAGCACTATTAAAAAATAACCATTTTTATTATGTGCTTTGCACTTCAGAACCATTCCTCACTGCTTGCTTGCTTTATTTTTGAAGGAGCACTGCCACAAGAGCGGCACTTGGGCACCCATCTTTTTAATGCATAAATTTACCCTTGTCTTCTTGTATCTGCAGGTTGCCAGTGGACAGTATATTTTAGGGGTAACTTCCATATGTTTCAGCATCTGTATATTGCATTAGCTTACACCCAGTATCATAGACAGGCCATTAGAGGAAATAGTAGGGGCTGGGGAAGCTGGAAGATGCAGATTTTGCTGGTTCTTGGGTGGTATGGGGATTTTTGTACTCCCATTAGGCATAAAATAGAACAATCCCCCAGACCAGGCCAGTCTCATCCCTGTCTGGTCTATGTCTCCCTACAGAATATTAAAGCTCCCCAATAGCTTCCCATTCTCCAGGATAAAAGAGGTGACAGATGCACATGGACATCTTTGAAACAGCACACCTTTGTCTTCTGAGTTCGTTTTTACTCCTGTGGTTGCTGATACCCAAATTTGATGTTTGGGAGCAGCAGGATGTGAACAGAGCAATGTAACCAGAGGTTCTACTCTTGGGAACTGTTTGGGGAGCTGCAGAAAATCAAATCTAAACCCCAGTAAATCTTACCTGAATGCCGGCATCAAAGTCATGTCAGGACACCACATTTGTGAATTATATGCTTGTGATCACAGAGTAACTTCCATTATTTTAAATGTAATGGTGAAGCCAAAGGGCAGCACAGCAGATGAATGGGAAATTGATCATCTCTTCTGGACAGATCCCCCTATTTTCCAAAATCTATGTGCATGGCCCAGATACTACAGTGATAAATGCTTTGGAGACATTTATATGTTAGATTAGACTTGTGTTGTTTAGGTCCCAGTGGTTGAATTCTGGAGCTATGCCTTCAGAGTTTATGACTTGCACTGAGTTTTCTGACCAGCACAGTTTATTCTTTTTTAAGGGATTTTGCCCCAACAAATAGCTCTAAATGCAAGCAATCATAAAAGTTCACAGATTAAGATTTTGTTGCACAGATTGGTTTTATTTCTTAAATCCTTTTTTTATTTCTAAAGGTCACGAAATAAAAATTCAAATCAAGATCACTTTCCTATCGGACAGGCATATTCAAATATTTGATACACAAGTTAAAGTACACAAGCACTATCTTTAGATCAGCTTCTTCATGCCTAAACCTATATAATCTACATCTCTGTTTCATAGCAATGCTTGAAAAAACACTCCAGATTTGTTTTTTCACAGATTAGCAGCAGGCTTATACTGAAGTCCAGACCTTTGAAACATGCTCTTCAGGCCAACTTTCATCCAAGTGTACCCAAGATTAAAATGGTGTCTGCTACCTCCCTGAGGATGTCTTGTACCTTTTCTCTCATGGGGCTTAAAAACCTTCCAGTCGGTGACGCAGCAGGCCTGGCAGAGGTGAAACAAGGCCCTCTCCAAGCAACCCCAGGCTTCACTCTTTTATAAAAAAGGTCTGATATCTGAGGTCCCCCTATGCCAGACTACCAAAAGAGGGAAGAAGAGCCGGGTGAGCACTAGTCTTGCAGGGAGAGAAACTGCTGCAGCTGCAGTTTTCCCTGAGAGAAGCATTCACACACCCCAGCTTGGCTTTGCTTTCTCATAGAGCTGATCAGCTCTGCTAATAGGTCTTGGCTCTGGATTTTAAGGCCTTATTTCTGGGTCAACCCGTACCGCAACCTTAGCTTCATCTTTACTGGGAAGTGAGTGTCTTCCTTTTGCATTAGACTCTCCCCTAGGAAGTCAGCTCCCCTGGTTTTATAGCGTCTTCTCCAACAGCAAAGGTTTATCAGTTGCGTAATTCTGCTCTCTACATGCCGCGTGGTGCCGGGGCTGCCGTGCCCCAGGTTCACCATGGTGCAGAGCACACTGCCAGAGGCATGCAGGGCATTTGGTGTGAGCTGCATGGCAATTTCCAAGGACCCACACGTACTCCGGGCTGTGGTAAGGGAGAAACCGCAGCACAAGACTGTGGTTCAAAAAAGAGCAAACAAGATGTCTTTTCTTCAACAACAAAAAGAGAGAAATACCTGCCTGGCTAGCCTTGGACCAGAAACCAGAATCATATAGACAAATTCATCCAGTTTTGAAAGAACTGTGCTTTGGTTCAGAGGAGTGGCTGTCTTATTTGGTTCTTGAGAGACGTACACCATTTTGGGACCCACCTCCCAGCTACAGTTCGAGATGAACTGCCAAGACCCTTCAGGGAATACTTGTGCTAAAGCAATATAAAAGTCTAATCCTCAAATTCCTGACATTTTGTTGGATTATGGCACCGTTACAGTGTAGATTAAAAAGCATTTGTTACCTTTATTGTTTATTTTATGGGCTAGATTAATGTCACTCTGTCAGTTATTTTGCCAAATTGAACCATCAGTTCAAAACTCCAAAACAGGCATGTGAAAAATGTCCAGTAGAGTATTTTCTATCTAAGATTAAGTTCTACCCTATCATCCAGGCTTAATTTAGGACCATTAATGATGCATGGGTTGGACATAAGTTTTCAGGCATGTATTATTTTATTACCTGATCACATAATTAAAATGTCACTTATCAAGGGACAAATTTTAATGAAGTTAAAAGCACCTTGATGAAATATTATTATTTGATCTGTTATATGAAGATTATTTCTTGCCTGTAATTGATTGAGTTTCTTTGACAGCATGAAAATAACTGTTTTTCAATTAGCTTTTTCTTCAGAGAGGGGGCAAAGCCATGCACTACATCCTTCGTATTACCTCCAAGGACCCCTCTCGCTGAGGTACACTGAGAAGACCCTCTGTTTTTACACTGTGAGCTCATCAGCTTGTTCAGCTGCTAAAGAAAGGGTAAATGTTGTTAGTCTGCGATAAAATGTGTGAAAGGAGGGTCAGGAGGAGAAGGCTGTAATTATAATGATATCTGCTGAAGGTCACTCAAATTGAGCTTGGTTCAGCTAGGACTGGAGGAACTGTCTTAGGAGACAACAGAAAAATGTAAATTTCAACAAAGTGACAGCTAGGAGGGTGACAAAATAACCAACAACACGCTTCTGAAATATGTAAATACCACTGGAAAGAGGTGAGTCTGGCATGGTGCAAGATGCTGTAGTGAAGGATAGCGAGAGGAACTAGAAAAGCACCATTTTAATAGCAGGTGCTTCCTGCTGAGGCGGCCGATGAGTGGGGCTGGGTGAAAGGGGTTTGCTGCTGCTCAAGTAGTTACAAACTGGATGGATCATTGCCATTCTAGATTCTGAAGCCTGGCAATCAGTTTTATTCACGTACATGCTCAAAGCGTTTATTGTGAGTTTACTTAGAAGAGAACCTGACATAATTCACCAGGATTTCACCAGTATTGATAATGTTCAGCCAGCTTGCTTGCTTGCAGCAGTAGCAGGCTGCGCTAGATGCTTTCTTGCATCTAGAAGCTAGATGGAGCAAGAAGGGATGGGGCAGTTGCTTATAGCAATACACATTCCTACACTCCATTCTTAATCTCATCTTAGCTGAGGTCACTCACAGCTTCTTCTGAAGATGCTAATAAGAATTCATTGGTTGTTGTGAAAGGAACCAAAATCAAAATATAGTATGTTTTAGGGTGAAACAGGATCTGTGGAGTTAATTCTAAGGAGACAAAATGTAAGACTCACTAGCAACAACAACAAAAAAATTCCCTGTGGAAAGTCCTGCTAAGTTTCAAGATGGTCTCTGAAGAGTAGAAGTTCTGTCATTTTGGACACTTAAAATGTATAGAACAAAGCACTAGTGGGACTTCAGAGGGAAAGATGCTGCAAGGGACGAAAGATGGAGTAGGTTATCTAATGCTCTCTTTTATCTCAGTTTATGATCTTGAAACTGAAACAGACAGACTGTATTACAGTTACATAGCCTCCAAATTACAAAGATGTACATTATACCAGTCTGGTCCACTTTAGAAAGGATGAATATAGCAACTTTGACCAGCCTTGAGATAAGGCATTAAATACTGCTACTGCTCCCTTCAGTCTCTTAGCAGTGGAGGGTTCTGTCTGATGCCACCATCATACCCCAGACTGGATGTAAGAGGTGCAGGGATAACCTGGCATTTGCCCCACAACCAATGGTTCCCAGAGTTTTGTTTCTTTAGTAGATGGAGCATCACAGTGGGGGATCATGTAACAAAAGTCATTGCAGCGCAGTAAGTACTTCTGTGTCTATCTGACACAGCGGCAACAGCACAAATTCAGAAATTTTCTGTGTTTATTCTGGATCAGAGTTCAACACTGCCTTAGCCTGACATATGCTGCAACTTGCACAAACAGCCCTGACCACCAGATCCCCCAGCCCTTGGGACAATTCAGCCCCCTGGGCCCCTGAGAAGGGACTGTCAGGCTGTATGTCTCCCACTCCTGCTATCCTCCATGAAAGCATAGAGTCCTCTAAGCCTCAGTGGTGTGGCACCCATCATGATTCAGGCCCTGCAATGGTTTCTCACTGCAGGTGAAATATACCCAGGATGATGGAGGAGCAGGAACACACTACTGCAGGATGCTCTGAGCTCTGGTAACTCCAGGGGTGCAGGCTGTGTTCAGCTCAAACTGGCTTATTGCTCCAACCCTGGAGTGCCAGGACACTCATCCTAGTGTAGCCCCTCTGCTGCTGCCAGGCAGAATCACTGCAGGCTCCAAGATCAGCTGGCTCTTGGCTGCAGATAAGAAATCCCTCTGCCTGGCTGCACACAAAGGTTTGGTGGGCTGCAGCTGGCCACAAGCCAGGCTTCCCCTCTGCTTACCAGCCCCACTTTGACCTCACCTAGACTAAGCTCAAGCTATTTCGTTTCTACATGTCCCCTCTGCTCACATAATCTGGCAAAATTTGGATGCTATGTTATCCACAGTAATACAAAGTTTGATAAAAGACCTCTCACCCTGTGTTCCAGTTCCTTTCAGAGCCCTGAGACCTATATTGCACAAAAAGAGCAAAGGCGGGGAACCACCAACAGCCACTTATTACACATTACGGATTACTTTCCACTGTGCAAAACACTCCCTTTTTCAAAAAGCCACCTTCCACCCCCTCCCCACAGCTATTGATTCCATAGACCAAAACAATAATGTGCACCTTGCTACAGTGAACTTATGAGTGTCTAATTTTGAATGGGAAAATGTCACAGACCTCCACTCACAGGCAGGACTTTGAACTGAAATGTATATCCTGTCTCTTCATCTGCAGTTTCCTGCAGGGGTACATTTACTCCCTCCAAAATCTGCTATTAATTTAAGCATTGTTAATGATACCCAGCCTCTTGCTGGCAGAGAGAGGAGGATGCAATTGTCCATTTTAATTCCCAGGAGGTCCTTGAATGGCTGTGACAAGCACCAATAATAGGACTTAGATAAAAAGAGAAGTTGCTAACTTTGTGCCAATGAATCACAGTTATAATTTCCTTGAAAGATGAAAGGATTGTTAAACTGACTGGGAATACAAAGCAACTCTCCTCAGATTGAACTGAATCATCTTTGCCCATTTCAGCTGTATTGTTCCTTTTCTTATCTGCGTACGGGAGAGTTGTAACGTTTCTTGCAAGTAGATTACTCTCAAACCCATGCCTTAAGTGACACAGATGCTGATTTGTACGAGCTTTACGTGCATTGAGAACGTGATCCTTGAAGGTATTTAGATGCACAAAGATGCAGAGATACCTAGTGACATTTTTCTCAAATGCCCAAGGATCCGCCTGGACTATCATTTCCAATATATGAAAAGCAAACTCAGTAAGATTCTGACCACAGTTGCTCTCATAGTAGGCTGTACCATTTTATGAGAAAGCTTCTATAATATTATATTCTTACTATATTCTTACTGGATAAGTCTGGATTTTGACCCATTTAAAATCCCAAGATTCCTATCAGAAAATAAACTCCCCCAAATTATAGGGCTTTACAGTAGGATTGCTATGTTTCTTTTAGAAGATTACTATAAAGGTTGATTCTACTGAATATAAAGAACCTGCATTTGTGGACAAGGACAAATTTCCCTTTAACAACTCCAGAATTCTTATTTTATAATTATTAGGAACTTTTAACAGAGCATATTAAAAAAAAAAAGAGAGAGATTTTAGATTTGCTGCTACTTTCTATCTATTTTCAGCTTCAGACAAAGGCATTCTTGGCATGGCACCTTTCAGCCATGCGGGATGTAGCACCAGAGGATGCTGACGGGGGAAATTGCCAGTGTAGGAAATTTTCTTTCCTCAAGAAGAGGCAGCCAAGAAAAGAAGTTCGTGTTGTGGGTCTTTGCAATAGTAGAGCAAGGGAAGACTTGCACTGGGGTAGAGAAATTAAATGAGACCTTAAGAGAAACAGGCTAAGGGCTCTTCTTCTTGGGGCATTGAGAAAAACTGTGGCCTCAGAATTAGGAACCTAAGAAATTGTCAGGCAAGACCTTGGAAAAAAGCAGGAGAAAATGGGGTAAGAAGATGTCAATGCAGGAGAGTGATCTATTTTAACAGCTGGGGAGGTAAAATGTGGTAGGTATTCCTGGGATAAGAAGCACTCAAAGTCAGAAAAATTCACTACGATGTGAGATTGGAGCCTGTAATAGGTTTTGTGTTCCCATGAAAGGCATGATCAGAGCAAACAGCTGTAGTCTGTCTTACTTCACGGATAATTTCTTTGCATTTAATTGCTTATTTCACTATTTGAAGACACATTTTCTTTCACTGGTATTTGTATGGGCTTGTCACCATGTTGAAAAGTTGTATGGATTTCCAAAAGAAGGCTGCGCCTGCATGTGCATGCTGTGTTCGTGGGTAGGTACACATATCTGGATTAATTTTGTTATCATGCAGACTTAATTCAAAATACATTGGAAGAAGACATTATTCAACAACTAATAGATGTTATACCATCAACATATTCTAATGGGCTGATTAGCAATTTTATTGTATTCAATTTGCACCATGGCAATTCCGTGTCAGGTGGAAGAGCTATCAAAATGAAAAACTGCGTTAAAATTAAAAGCCAATACTCCAACTTTCAGTCTGAATGAGCTTCCTGATGGAATGATGAAATGCAGTTATCTGTGAGTCTGCCCTGGATACTCGGTAAAAATGGGCTATGGAAATCATTGGGTAACGGTGAAGAAATCAGTTATTTCTGCTATTTCACACACAAAATTAGTAAATATGTCACTGGGGTTTTAGGGTTCCTTTTTTTAATCATCTCTGTTCCCTCGTGAGAATAACACTGAAGAGTGACAACTCTGTGTATTTCTGTTTGGAGGACCTTCTGTCCTGCATTCAAAAACTGCCTGGTTTGTCTACTGCTTTCTAAAATACAGGGATGGAAGCAAAAGCTTGTTGTCCTTTGCCTCTCATTTTCACACCTATAAAGCAGCCCTCTCTTCACTTACTGGCAAAAAAAATATATGCTGAAAATACAGCCAAACTGTCCTTCTTCTTAGAGCATTAGTTCTTCTGTCACCGGGGAAAATGCTAGGATTTTTCATGTATACTGCTCAAATCCTTCACAGAGCCTAGGCAAAGGCAAAGCTCCTGCCTGAAAGCCAGCTTGAGCCTTGAAGGGAACAAGTAACACCACATTTTTACACCCAACTGTGAGAGGGAAGCCTCTTCCCTCCTGAATGTCTCCAGAGCCTCCGTGTTGTCGGTGGTCCTCACGGCGTGGTGCCTTCTGCGGTGAGGCTGGCCTAAGGGGACTTTCCTGTCCCCACATTCTCACAGCTTCCTTCCACCTTGTTTGCACCGATGCAACTGTTTGTGAAGCTGCACTTTGACAGCTTGGGTCACTGCGATGATCCCGTTAAAATTAGCCCTCCCATAGAAAGACACAAGAAGATGGATTTGCAGCAGGTGCAGATACCGCTGCCATCCCTGCCCTTCTCTCTCTCTGGTAGAGCATCTCGTCTCCTAGCAGAGGCATTGGCAAGTGCCTGCAGCTGCGGCACTGCCAGTCCCGGGTGCTAAGGCGAACCAAAAATTGATGGCAGTTTAAATTAGTGCTCAAGCTGTAAACTCAAAATGCGACTTTGCTGTCAGCTTAGCTGAACTAATGACTAATGGACTAATGAAAGGGAGACTGCTCACTTCTCCCAGCCACGTGCTCCTGCCACCTCATTGCAAGGTGGGACAGGTTGTCTTGCTGACCTGGTGAGAAAGGATCTTTTTCTCCTTTTGCCAAGCAAGCTTTCAGCTCCATCAGAGCATGGCTCCCACTCCCTGTGTGGCACTGGGAACATGCAGCCGGGCTGGAGGAAGGCAGGATCATCCCTTTGAGAGGGAATGTGATCTTAGGTTGGTTTAATCCAATTGCAGGGTTGTGCCTTGAGAAAGTTTTGGAGGTGACACCCAGCCCACTCAGCGAGTTCCCCTAAGTGACAGAGACTGCCAGTAGAAGGTCACAGCAGACAGCTGGGACAAGAACTGCCTCAGTCCTGGCCATTAAACCTTTCAGGGGTGATGAGGCATGCATCTAAGCACCCACGAGGTTTGGGGGAGTGTTTGTGTAGCTGAAATATTTTCACCATATGTTTTTGCAATTGCATACCTTTTTGGCACTTTATCTTGTAAAGGCAGTGGAGAAGCATCCCGCTTGACACAGCAGTGACTTCTAGGAATGAAAAGCTTTCGGAACTGATGCCTGGATGAGCCCTGCTGAGCTGGGCTCCCTGCAGCCTGCTGAAGGCAGTGTGAAATGCTGCCCAGTGCGAGTGGCGCTGCTTTACACCCTCTTAGTGCAAGAGCAAATAGCGGTAGAGGGTGCAGTGCAGTGAAGCATCGAGTCCTCTGCACTTGGGGATAGCCTTGAATGAAGAAGGAGGTGTCATGTCTGAACACACACAGTCCTGTTACAGACCTATTTCTGCAAAAGAGATGAACTGACTAAAGCAGAAGCCACAACCAACTGCAGGACAAATTCTGCAAGCCAAAGTACACTGAACATCATGTGACATCCTTTTAAATCTTATTTGGAACTAAAATATCCTCTTTTTTTTTTCCTCCCAATGAAAAACACGTTCTATTGTTACTTAAATAGCATATATTTCTGTAATAGCCTTTTAATGCAGAGCTGTTTTTCTTTAGGGCCTTGAGTATATGCAAATGAAAATGAAAAAAAGAGCTGAAGTATAAAGGAAGCAGAGTAGTCTGGAAAAAACGGAGGGGCGAGTGACTGTAAAGATCAACTGGCAAAGCAAGCTTATTAGGCTTTTGGGGGAGGAAGCAGGGGTTATTAAATGCCTAGTGTCTCATCCTATGTGAATATAACTACCTTATTACAGTGGCTCTGCAGAAGTCAGAATATGTGAAGGAAGCAACCTCCACTGAGATAAGTGATACAAATCAGATCATTTCCATTCCCTCAGCTGTGATGCCATCCGACTCCAAAAGCACTGTTTAAATATGAATGGCATCCTGTTTATGTGCGTATTAACAATATGTATACCCGTAAAGGCTTGCAGAAATGCAAATATTGCTCTGCACACAAGTCTCTCCCACCGAGGCTGCCTAGAAAAATAGCACTGGGACAAAAATTGGTAACAATAAGTACAGCTGAAGCCAATAATGAGGTAAAATACATATGCATGTGTAAGGGGTGTAAAACCTTGGCTCCGAAACACGTGCCTCTTAGCGTCTGGTGACAACAATTCCCCAGTGCCTCTGCCCCTCTGTCCTCGGTTGCACGTGTGACAGGGGTCGGACGGATGGGTGTCCATTTTACATGACAGAGGCTGCCAGAGCAGATGGGCTAGGAACGGCTTTGTCGCACATGCGCAGGTTTAAGCAAATACGATGATTATGCTGAAATTTGCTTAAAAAGAAAATGCCACTGAAACACACGAAAGGGTAAACAAATGGAAAGCCCACACTGCAGTATTAAGTGGATACATCCTGTCTGATCAATGAACGCATTAGCGCTGCCCAGTTTACAGCAATATCCTATGCACACACTTTAAAGGAAGAGCTCAAGGAGAGAGAATTCCCAGTACAGAAGTTTACGGGTTTATGTGCTTAGTTATTCTGCTACGTTATCACTGGGAGGGTCATGGAAGGTCCCCATGACATTTCTGTATGTAGGGTGTGTTTTTTCCAACTCATCTGCTGTTTTAGTCTAGTGTCCCTGTGCTGGAAATTCTGACTAAATAGATTTTGCTCCTGCCAAGAGCTCTCCAAAACATTATTTGCGAACATTCATTCAGAGAAAACCCTAAGATTTGCCTATAGTTGTTTTTCACCAGCATTTGCACAACTGTTATCAGTCATTTGCCAGAACGTTGGTGGCAAACACAAGCCTTGCAAGGGCTCATGTGAAAGTGTCTGCATGCAAGTTCACAGGGGAGGGTTTTTTCCATCCCCTAATCGCTTTTGCTGGTTTTGCCATAGAAAGGGTAGAAAGTGATCCCCAGCGAACATACTTGGCAGGGGATTTCTTCCTGTCACATATCTTTGAATTCTTACCACCTCCCAAACTGCAGCATATGACTAGTTCTACGCCTTCGTGCCAAATTTCTGCTCAAGTTCACCCAGCCTTCAGAAACCAGGTTGGAAACAGGTCATTAGACCACATTTATAATGGTGAGAAAATTTTTTGTTTAGCTGGAGAATAATTAACTGGTAGAAAGTCATTTGAGTGACACTGCTTTGGACAACTCCCTAAAATCACTTATCTTTTGAGCATGGATAATGTCAGCCAGAAAGCTGAACCTCTGAAAAGTGGGGAGCTTTTTGTACAAAGAGAGAAATTGAACTACTTGCAGTTTAAACTCCAACAATTACAAGCCAAACTAGTTATGGCAGATACAAACAGATGCAACACTTTTTAATCAGTCTTTGTCTGAGTCAGTTTGTCTCTGTACAACAGGCCATCGTCTCACCTGCAGTGAGGAATCTTTTTGTCTGTGCAGTATCTTTTCGCTGTAACCTTTATTGTTTACCTCTGAAATTTTAGTGAACTGGAAATTTGAGGGGTTTTTTGTTTTTTTTCCCTGAAGTGTTATCTGCATTCAGAAAAATTCCAAATTGTGCATATCACCTGAGAACAGAATTAATAATTATATTATCTATCATGGGGATTTGACTGTCGCTTTGACAAAGGAGATATTAAGCTCTGCCAGGCTGGAGAACTGAGAGGATCTGGTACATTAGCAGGTAAAGAGTGCTACCCTTTCTTTCTTCTCCAGTGTTTCTCAATCTGACCTCCAAAAGGTCCAACCAAGCAGCTGTGAATCAGGCAAAATGCCCATGCAGTTGAATGGGAGTTTTGCTTAAAAACAGCAGGATCAAGCATCTGAAATGATGCAGGCCAATGCTACCTGGGATTCAGAGGTATGTCCAGTTCTAACAGGGGCCAGATATTACAGTTAAGAGAGATAAAGAGAGATAGGTAGGGCTGCCTTTACCCTGGAGGCCACATGCTGCAGATATTTTCTTTATTCTCATATACCTCTGCTTCATAACCCTGCCATATCCTATATCATATACATTATGCAGTAGCTTGTCTATATGGTGTTTCTCCTTGTGTTGAAAGAGTTAGCCCCTAGCAATTTACGGTAACTGTGAATGTCCAGGGAGGAACTCCCCAAGTGAGGCTTTAAGGATGCGATAATGCTGGGAGCATTTACTCTCTCTGTTATTATCACAGATTGTGTTTCGGTGCTTTTCTCCTAGCCTAAGTATATTGATGGGTTTGTTGCAAAGCAGTAACCAGACATCTTCAGGAGTGTGTGGTACCTGACATCATGGAGGTACACAGGATGGGGTGGGAGGGCAGGGTACAACATATTTACCAAACACTGGTTAGCCTCAAGCAAAGCAAAATGTGTCAGTATCCTGAGTCTGATCCTTTCCCAGGCTATCTTCTGTCATCTTTCACTTGTCCTTGAGCCACGGAGCCAATTTCGCTGCTAGCCAAACAATATCCCTAAGGATGCTCCCCCCTCTCTGAACACCTGCATCACCTCTTAACTCTGTTCTCCCACGTGCTGAGGCATCATGTTTGGTGTCTTTTATGGGGCTGGTGGCAGCAACAACAGCATTCTTTGGCCCCAAGCCTTGAACATCCACCAAGGACCAGAGCTGCAGCATCCTGCCACTGTGTGAGGCCGGGAAGCTGCGGGTGTCCAAGGTTCACAGGCTGGGAAAGAAGCTGTACTCACACCAGAAGCTGAGCCCAGCCGGTGGGGCCAGAGCTGGGCTATTGGTTCACTGCAGTGGGGCCGGGACCCTGCACTTGCCTGTTCTGACATCCTAACTTGGGTAGGTCATCGCTCTTTGGGATGCACAGAGCCTGCTTGACCAGGTGCTGCTCAGTCGGGAGACAGACACCTTTCATACTGCCGCTATCGTTGCCATCCTGCCCAAAACCACACCTAATTCCCCAGCAGCCTGGCTGCATTCTTGGCCAGGAGCACAGCAGGTAACAGCTGCAATGAATCTGTCTCCAAACTCGTTCAGGACTTGATCAATGCATCCATTTATAGCAAAGCCCTGCTCTGAGGTTTAACTTCACTTTTTTTTCTTTTTAATTTCCATAACTAGTTTGCCGATTTCCTGCCATTGTGGGGTGTTTTTTTCCAATTAAAATGAGCTTATGTTCTTCAGCGCACTCAGCAAGAAAGATTTCTAGATTCCCTGGAAAAATGGAGCTTTTCCAAACTCTTTTCTCAAGTTTTGGTCACGAATGGGATTGGACTTCTACTTTATTAACCAGCAGATGTGGCTGATGGGACACGGCAGTAGCACCGTGATCCTCTAGATAGAGTTGCTGTGGGTGGCTGTAAGGTCTGGCTGGATCCATGCCGGCAGCATCAGTGCAGCGCAGCATGCCTTGTGTCCTGCTTTGCTCTTGAATTCTCTGGAAGAAAGTAAACTCTCTTGCCGCTGCATCTAGTTAGTTGTATTGACTGCTTTCATGTGGTGTTATTTCATCTCTTTCACTGCGAATTTCTATCCCAACTTGGGGTATGGCTAAAATTCTGAAAGCTGGAGTGATTTAATTACAGCCATATAGACAGTAAATGAGAGCGTGCTCTTGGTCACAACCCCTGCAGTTGGGATGATAAAAGAATTTCCATTACCCACTTCTTTTCCATCTCAGGAAAGTCTGAATAGAATCTTTCACTCTCTTTAAATAGTTGTAATTAAATCAGTACAGCTTTCAGGATTTTAGCCATACCCCAAGTTGGGGGGCAGTTTCTGCAGATAGCATTCTTACCTGTGAAAGCTACCGTCATTGGACTAAGAAATAGCTTCTAAAAACCAGAATTATCAATGTACAAAATATGCTGGCATAATTTCACTCTTTGTGGAACAGCTACATGAAATACTGAATCTAATTGGCCCCTTGAAAACCAGTATTATACATTCATGTCTAGGCTGTAATCAAGCCACATCTTCAGGTAACATGTTATGACTTTAAAGGCTCAATCCAGTTGTCAAATACCTGGCAAACATGCTGTGATTAAGAAACAAAAAGTATTTATTTACTTTCATCTGAGCATCTCTACTTTCTCTGCTGCCTGTGTTATGTGCTGAAGAAATTCCAACTCAGCTATCAGTTTAACCCCTCAAATTTTAGGGTTAAAGGCTGTTTTGCAGTGGCTACAAAATTCTGTAAAACAGTCTTTATTCAACCTTTGGCTTTCCAGTGTGGCAAGAGTGAAGGAGGTGGGAACAGCCACCGGCTGGTGTGCTGGCCTAGAAGGTACCACCCTGCACACCTGTCCTGGTGATCCATGCATGGTCCCTGTCCCACAGCACCCCTCAGGCCACCTGGGGATGTCCTCAGGACCCAGCTCCATCTTGTTTGCATGCTTGTTTTACCCTGAATGGGGAAAAGCCGTGCGTTGCTGAGGGCTGTTGAGTGGCTGCTGGTTCTGCCCTGCCACGGAGGCACTCTGCCTGCCCCGATGTAATTCTTTCATTATCCCAGCACAGGATATTGTTACTGGAACTGCAGTTTGGCCATGCTAACTTTATTTTTTTCATTAAACTAAACAAGTGAGACTCAAAAGATTCATTAGGATCCAAAAGGGGCTTTACCATTTCTTAGCCGATTTTCTTATCGCTGCCATAAAAGTATGAGGAGATGCATTACAGGACTATAGTTTAAAACTGTGCCAGCAGAGTAATTTAGACTTTGTCCAAAATTAACAAATCCAAGCTGTTATTTCTCCCAGGGGTTTGATGGTATAATTTTATTTTCTTTTCCATCAGCCTAGGTAGCACCTTTTATAAACTCTGCTGCCAAGGAAACTCTTGAAATATTTTAGTTGTTATTAAACTTAATTTTAGAGATAATTATCAAAGTATGATTAATACATATAGCAGGATGAGGGTATAATACACTTTTATTGCACAGTTAGGAGTCGGTGTTTATTTTTCCCAAATTACAAGAACTCAGGGTCCCGGTCATGCAGACATGTCCATGAACACCTTCGTTCCCAGGACCCTGCCAGCTTTCCTCTGTGGGGTCTCTTGTGTGTGCCTAAGTGTCTGGAGGATTTGGGCTGTGGTATATAATGATCTGAGAGAGGGAAAGCACCACTTGCCACAGGTGCACCAGCAGGTGAGGACAACGGGCAGAAGAGACACAAACAAACCTCTCCACAGGGCTGTGAGCACCAAGGCAGACATCCCCTTAGCTCAGCACTAGGAAAGCCAGAGTGGTAAAAGCTGTGCTCGTTCCCTAAGCCAGCACAGCAGGCAGTTGGCTGCTTTATCTCATTAGCAACACACTTATTAATGCTCCTTTGAAATAAGGCAACGTGGAAAACGCAAACTGCATGTGGGCACCAGGCTGCCAAACACACAGACGAAAGGTCTGGTCCTGCCCTCCCTGCCTGCACCCAGCTGTGCAGCGGGTGCAGGCAAGTTTCAGACATGCCCAGTTACCTCCCAATATTTGCTGCCGATATTGTCTGCAGGGCAGATGGTCACTGTGTACTCTTCAAACACCTGGGGACCATTTTACCCTGCCAGCTGTGCACAGGCAGCCTCCAGGCATGGCCATGGCTGCTGCAGCCCGCCTGGGAAGGCACTGGTGGCTCCGTCAAGAGTAGGGACCAAGCCACGTGGCATCAACCTCAGCTGAAGAAAGGAGCAAAGGGGAGGGAGAATAAGCACCTTTGAAAAGCTGTTCTTACATGCGAGGAAACAGATGATGATACTTCTGATGCTACCTGTGCTGTTCACAGCCCTGTTTTGGTTTAAAGTTTTTGGTTAGGTAGGTTAAGCAGTTACTCCCATCCTGAAAAAAAAAAAAAAAAGGTTAATCTCAAACTTCATTTCAGCTCCAGCCTCAAAATGTTGTCTTGTGTCAGCATGTGAATGACCAAAGCGTTACTTCTTGTCACAGTACTGGAAGGGTAGGAGGATGGTAAATTGAAGTTCTGTTTCTAATTGCCAAAATGTTTTCCCCTCTACTTACCCGATTTTGACAATGGGTGTTTTATGTCAGCTAAAAGGAGTCTGAAGATACATCAGCATCTTACTTTTTTTCTGTCCCACCGACTGTGTTGGCAAGTCAATTTATAAAGGCTAAATTATAAGCAGTAGACCAGAGATGGAAAAATCTTTATTAGATAAAATAGGCAATGCATGGTACAGTTGTCTGCCTGAGAACTTATCTGATGCCAGGCTGACAGTATTCTTGCCCGGCGGAAATTATTAGTCTTTGAAAGGGGTATGTAGTGAAACACATTAAAAATGGCAGTGCAAAAGATGTCTGTCTGCTCATCAGTTATCACAGGTAGCTGCAGTGCACTGTGTGACAGCTGTGGAGGAAACCCACCCAGAGCTGGAGATGTGCCAGCCTTTAGGACAGATCACAGAGCATAGCAGATGACAGCACCACGATTCCTATAGGTGGATGTGAGTAATCATAGAAATAGGTATGCAGGGTGACACTGGCATAATTAGTTTTCAAAACTCTCAGAGGTCACTGAGTGTACATATACAATTTTATCCAATTAACTAAAATTAGTTTTGTATGTTGCGTGCCAGAGGTGTTTTAAGGCTCTGGGGCTAAAGACTGGAATGATCACTCTGGTTCAGCAAGCTACTAGGGTTTGAAGCCCTGAATCAGCAAGGTACTTCAACATGTGCATAAATTTAAGCATTTGAGAAGTCCTTGTGTTGACAGTGGGACTACTTAGGTGCTTCAAGCCGAGTAACTACTTAAACACTTTGCTGAATATGACAACGTTGAATGAATGTGGTACAGGTCTAGAGCTTTTAAATGTCATGTCAAGCAGAGCAAACACCGTTAACGAACACCAAGTTACTGTCAAAAGGGTACCCTGCTTCTCCAGGGCGAGCGAAATTTTGAAGTGGTGCTGCTGGAAGCAAAGTCAGAACTGGCTGTAGTTCAGTGCACTCTTACCTTTCCTTGCTGCTGAGACTGCCTCTCATCTCTCCTTTGGTAGCAGTTTTGTATTACTTCTCCTTATTAGAAACAAACCCCCAAAAAGTGACTCACAATCTAAGCTCAAATTCTTGCCATTCCTGTGTAGTTTCATTCAAATTAAGGGCCATCAACATGTCCAAGATGTATTGATCTGCTGAGGAACCTCAAAGGCTGCAAAATCCAATGACAATTCGTTTTTTGTTTCAACAGATTGAGTCAGAAGCCTGGGAGGGGCAGGAGTGAAACATTTCCATGGCTGATATTGCATTCATGAATCCAGCCCTTTGTTCAGCTGGAGGCTGCACACTGACAAATGTGCTGTTTCCTGAAAGCCGTAACATCTTTGTCCGGTGCCCAGGTGCAGGAAGTAGGGCACAGACTGGGGCAGCCTGTTTCTAAAAAGGATTTTTTTAAAATCGTTTTAAGATGAAGAAAGCAACCCAAAAATCTCAAGACATGCTTAAGATCAAAAGAACTCCAGCTCAAGAAAATATCAGAGCCTCTTTTCATCCCATGACTAGCCATCTTTCTCCACTAATGAAGCCTGGTTGAATCAGCTATTATCTATCTTTTTTCATAGACATTGCCTTGTTTTTTGTTTCTGAAATCTTCTTTACGGTCATTAAGTCTACTGCAAGCTACAGATTAGGTAGTTGTGCGTGCATTGACATACCATGTCAGCCTTATCCTTGGCTGTGATCGACAGAAGGCCAGTTTCATGGCACTGGCAATTAGTCAAGAATGGTAATACCCTGAATGCTGAGTTCTCACATATTGTCGCATTAGATCATTTTACCCTTGAATTGCCTCGAGACCCAAGCTAACACCCAGTCAGCCTATCAGTTTCATACAGCAGTTCCTAGCTGCAAAACCAATAGGAGGTAAGCAGAGGGTGGTGGGGTCCCATGGAATTTGACAGCTTAGTATTGAAGCACAGTGCACACCTCTTAGCAGGAAAATGTGGGACTTGGCTTGCAATAGAAGTCACTTTTTTTCAGTGTGGTGTTAGAGCTCAAAAATTGAAGGAAAAATGCTCAAGATTGACCTGGCCTAGACTAGATCACAAGTCTTAGACATTAGCTTAGACACTGCTCTTAAAACTACAGAGGAAAAGCTGTCATTCTCCCTTCACCTTAGTCTGATCATCTGCACTGCAGAAAGCCATTTGTCTGACTGTGTCCTTATTCAAACCCCATGAGCACTATCCACAGTAGCCTACAGGGTACTGGTCGATGTTTGAGCTCTCCAGCACTTGGACCAACAACTGAGTGTCTTAATTACTGACCTATAAAGTCCTTTTCTTTCTCTACTTCAATGAATGTTCAAGTGTCTCTTTCTACTGAGTGCAATAGCTCTGCCAGGCCATGGAGAGCACATCTCTCTGTACCGCTTGGTGGCTAGGAGCTGCTCCTGGCAGGGACAAGAGCCTGGTTATAATTTTTATTCCAAAATAAGCAGATAAGACTTGTATACCTAAGCATCCCACACTCTGTGATTGTGCTTTATCCCTTGAGCTACCATGGACCAAATGCCACTCCCCAAAAAATATCAAGATGGCTTGGATATGCCAAAATTTCAACATTCCCTCTTCTTTTTTTTAATTAGGTCATAAATATTTCTCAAATTCACTTGAAGCGGAAAATGGCTTCCTTTGATCTGAAACTCCATTCTTCTGCAAATACACTATTTTTTTACAGAAAAAAACAGGGCTACAGAGAAGTAGCTACTATTAAAGGACCAATTCACAGACCAAGTAGGATCCAGCACTCAATGAAATTGACACAAAGACACTAAATTAAATAGGCCTTGGACAAGCCATGAAACTCCCTGCAGATAGTATATAAGTGGATATTAAAAATAAAATATAAACAAACATAAATCATAGCAAATGATAGCATCAAAACCAAGTGTGTCCTTGTGTTTCATCACACTACTGTTTTGCCACTTGGTTTCTGAGTAGCCCTAGAGGAAAACGCTCTGTGTTAGGTGTCAGGAAGAGCTGGGCTGGGACTACACTGCTAATCCAGATGTGCTGGGCAGTAGTTATTCAACTGTCACGGCTACCTATGGCAGTTACAATCCTCTTAAGTACATTCTCTGGAGGAAACCATGCACTCAGTCCTTGTGTTCTCAGCAAGCAAGGACACCACTACTAGACACTTAGGGAGGGAAAGACGGTGCCTTGCAGCAGTCAGAGGAGCAGAGCTGGCGAGGAAGAGCTAAGGGCAACCTTCTGCCAATCAGGGAGGCTGCCCTCCCACTCTGCTCCCTGGGATCCCCCCTAGCCACCCTTTGCCAGGTGGAAGGCATGGCTGGATGCTTCTGCCAGACTGGGATTATGGTGACCTTAGTTGTAGTTTAGAAACTTCAGGGTTTAGGGTAGTTTGGGGGTTGTTTTTTTTTACCTTGTAGTGTATTGCACAGCTGCTCCTGGACTTTGCTCCTTCGCCTTTCAGCTGCATATGATATAGTGCCCTAGCACACTAATTACTTGGAAGGCTGACAGACAATCCTTGGTGAACCCTGCTGGAGTGGTTTACAAAGTAACTGCCCACAGCTTTCCACTGTGGCAGTCAGTTTAAGCCTTTGCCTTTTTCATGGAAGGAGTTGAGTTGCCTCTGCCCATGCTGAAGTCTCTGAAATGAGAGCAACCCTGGGAGAGGAAGGGACAGACGGGAGTAGTTTCCAGTGCTAAGCGAGATTCTCCACGGCTCGCCTGTCAATGGCCATGGTAAGTCTGACAGCACCCTTGGGGACTACACAGGATATTGCTGTTCTGGTCTTACAAACGGGAATGTTGCAGTGAAAGGGGCCAGTGTCACAATCAGGGCCAGACTCTGCAGTGCCCTGTTCCAGCTCCTGTCCCACCTCTGCTAGCGAGGGGCCATCTCCAGAGAAGAGCTGAGCACTTGCAGCATGCCTGGAAATCCCCAGGCATTTCACATGCCTTCTGCACGTCAGGATTTCAGTTTATACAAATAAGGGGATTTCTTTGTAAAAGGTAGGGGCCTTCAGTAGTTTAGAATCATGTCACTATTTGATCTTCACTTATTTACCTAGCCTGTTTTAAAGTTGCTTGGGGGGGCATTGCATAAAAATAAGGCTTCTGGACATATACATTGTGCCAGTATATAAATCACTGGCTTTGCTAAGCAAAGGCTTTGCTCTAAATCCCATGCTAAATCTCTCATTCTGCCTTAGTCATCAACTGTGTCATTCCTGAGGGATCCTCCCAGGCAGGGCGGTAAACCATCCAGCTACTGAGCACCTTCTTGGAGGTATACTTGTTATTGAGCATTTTACCTGAATTGCTCAACAGCACCTATTTCTCTCTGTTCAGCAAAGACAGTTAGGAAATATTAAGTGTTCTGAGCATACGCTCAGGAATTTGCAGCTTTCATGTCATGGGCCTGTTTCACTCAGGGCATGGGGCACCCTGAAGGCAGAACCATTTGTCGGTGCAACTAAGTCTGTTTTCCCTTCCTTAATCTCCAGGGCTTTGTTCTTTTTTTCCCCTTCTCTTCCATGGAAGACCATATGTTTCATTCAGTGTGATGTTTTTCCAGTGTCAGGAGTGCTATAGTAACCTCTCCTGTCTTAAATCCTTCCTCCACCCTTCAAGGAAGAGGAGAACAGAGCCAAGATGGAGCCCAGCAACATGCAGGCACCTGAACGAATTTTGAACGTGTTCCCTGACTGCTGTCCATTTTCTGCCCCGGAGTCATCTGCATCACCTATTTTTCCTCCTAGCAGGATGCCATGATGTCATACATCCACACAGCCGTTGTCATTTCATTGGTCTTGAGCACTTACGCTTCTGAGGTACTGAAGGAGTTAAATATTGGAACAGGACAGGCTGCCACATTGGGAGAAGATGCTCTGCTATGCATGCAGTTACCATTAGATGTCTCTAGCCCCTTGGTCTTGGAAAAAGAGGCAGTCAAGCATGACAGTCGGTGGTTGGTAGCCGAAGATGGAATTTGAAAGTGGTCATTAATCCTCCTAGTTAGCAAGCAAGGGCTGATATAAAGTGTCCAACCGCTTGGGAAGGAGCTCTCTGACTGCAAACTAAACTTCTTATAAATCAAGGTCCTCTCTGACCTCTGGTGGACCCAGACTTTCTGGAGGAAGCAGTCTAGTGCTCTGGTGGAAACAGAGGCAATGGTAGAAAGCACGCTGAGATCAGGATGCTCTGCATGTTATGAACATGGGGCTACAGAATTTACTTCTCAATTGTTGAGGAGGCTGCAGTTATTTTCCTCAGCTGAGTTTGCTTATTTAAACAACACAATAGATTTTTTCCCTGTGTGATTAAGAGGGATTTTTCAAAACAATAAGGCTTACATTTCCAAAAAGACTTACCAAGCCAAGCAAAGCTAAGCAAAGCCAAGCTTCTATTATCTTGGTTGGGGCTGGATTAGACCTTCAATATGGATCAGTTTGCTATTTCCATTTTCTGTATGAATGAACCAGTCCAGAGCAAAGTGAAATGACTTGCCATGGCCACCATGCAAGTTAATGGCAGAGCTGGAAGTTGACTAAATGCTCAGTCTGGTCAGTTTGTCTCTAATATTTTCATGCAGCCGATCACAGGAGAGAATGACATATCTGTCCTTTGCTGTGGGCTCACTGAAAGTAATTAAGAATGGCAATAGGTGTTAAGATGAATGACGGTCTCAAAGGTAAAGAGACATAGATAAGAAAAACTGCAAAGTACTAATTACGTTAATTGTGATCAATTAGAGAAAACTCTCCACTCCCACGCTTCTCTGAGCAGACAAGTTTTGGAGAACTTGACTCATGAACCATGTCTGGTGCTCAGCAAAACCTCATGGGTCCAGAGCTAACTGGAAGAGTCAAAGCAGCAAAACTAGACCAGCAGCAGACATAAGAAGGACTCCACCACCTCAAAGCAGACATCCGTTCCCCCCAGAGCACCCAAAAGGGGAGGCCTGGGAGTGGGTGTAAGAACATGGCAAAGGTCTGCTCCCTCCCCAAAAGGCTCTCCTCCCTCTCTGCCTGCTGCGGGTGCCTGGCTATGCTGAGGCAAAGGACTGTGCACACCAGTGCTGCCCCTGGGCATTCAGACTGCATGTGTCAGTACCATTCGCCTGGCCACCCCAGCCTTTATTCACACAACTGCTGCAGACAGTGGCAACCTTGCTAAGGACAGGTCCCTCACGGGCAGGATCAGGACAGTCATGCTGTGTTTGGCTGCATCAAACTTTAAATCACTGGTCATGAACAGCTGCAGGGCCACATAAATAAATAATAATTTCAAAATTTTCCGATAGTCGCTGAACTTCCTGTAAAAAAGAGTTAACGAAGACAAATGAAGCAAATTTTAAGTGTTTGAGATTTATGGTCTACGCGATGACCTTCCTTTGAAACAGTGTCAGTGTCATTCCCCTTGCTGGCTGAGTGCACACACGCACACACACTGTCTCTGCAGCTCTCCCAGCCCATTTCTTTCTGTATTTATTTTTTCTCCGCCCTGATTTATACAGATGTGCCCTATCTTCATGTTTCAGGGAACACATCGGACTTTCAGTAAACATACACAATGCAGTTCCTTTTTTTCCAAGAGTCAAAAGGAAAAGGTTCCTCCCCACAACATAAACAACCCACCTACCCATTCTCTCAAGCAGATACATAAGGAAAGAGATGACCGGCTTTGCGTTGCGCCCTGTAGGTCTACATGCTGCCGCCTTCTGCAGTGGAGAGCTCCATCTCAAGAGGCCGTTTCTCGAGAGCACCCTGCCATGGGTCACCCCAGGTGAGGTCTGGGGCTCTCAGACCCAGCAGTACCAGGTGCCTGGCTTCTCCCTTACCCCCTTGCCAGAGAGATAGGCATTTTCCACCAGGGTGATATAATGCCCAAGGAGCCAGGCATTACAGACTGTATTCAATGGTCTGCAGGAGCCGATCCAGTTCCTGTTGAACTGATACCAGATGATTTCTATGGCTGATGGCTGAAATGTCTTTTAAAATAATAGCAAGGCATGGTTTTGATTTTAAAAAAAATCCATTGACCTAGGGACCTTGAAACTTGTCCAATTTGCCTTACAACCTGACCCCAAGAACATTAAAGTCAGTTTAAAGTCCCCCTTTGATTTCATCGAACTTTAGATTGGCCCTTGGCAAATGTTTCAATTAATCTTTGCCAGGTTCCATGTTTATAATGAAATCTAAATTCATGTTAGTTTTGTGCAGTTCCCATTTTTATAACAAATGTTCTTCACCGCCTTGTTTCCAATAAAGAGCTGTGCTCAGGCCCTACAAAGAAGAGCCTTAGATAGAAGGTAAATCAGTGGCCACATGGGACCTACATTTTAGAAGGATACCATAGTAATGTCAAAACCATGGTGGTTATTTATTAGAAGGCCCCCAAATCACTTTTCACCACAGGACGGTCTATTTATCCCTTTACCCTCTGTACAGGAACAGCACCGTTACTGGGGAGTAACACTGGGCTCAGTGACTTGGTTACCTGAGGAGGGAGGAAAGAATTGCATCACAGTAAGAAAAGCCTATATGGCCAAAAATACAGGTAATGACACACTCAGCCACAGAAACAAGAAACCACAGGAGAACCAACTGCCACCAGTCAACTGGCAGAAGACAACTGTCTACGTGACTACTCTTAGGCTGCAGCGAATGTGAGGTCATTCATATTAGCATAGACCTCTCTATCGTCTTCCACAGAGGATGCAAAGATCTCAAATTGTCGCACATATGCCACCGTGTGAATCAGCAGGGACAGTTGCCATGGATCAGCAGACACCTGATAATTTGTTACCCAGCAATAAGTTCTTCACGTGTTCAAGCCCACAATCTCCCTTGGGACTGAAAGGTGCTCTGCGATGTTTTGGAGTGTACCAGGCTTTCTGCCTAGCACTCAGATGCTGTTTGCCTCTTTTTAATGCCCTTTTATTGTTATTTATTTTTAAGAATACGGTCAGAATTGCAGTTCCTGCTATTTTTATTAACTTTCTTGTTATTCACCTGCTGGCTGGAGTGATTATTTCAGAATATCCTTAGTGCTTGCCCCTCTCTTCGCTCCAATTTGAGGACTATTGGTTTTGGGTCAGCTCATTTCTGGAATGGCTCCATGTTTGGTGGTATCTCTGAGTGGGGATAAATCACTCCCAGATGGGCTGTGAAAATTCTTTCTTCAAAACACCAGTATTAATCAGGCTCCAGCCCTTATCTTTTGTATTGCAGCTGCTTGTCTCCCTCATCCCACCAGAAATGTTTAAAACTTAGCCAGAGCCAAGAGAGCTTAAATTAGCTTTCAAGGACACAAGCTCTACATCATATTCACTTCCATTCAATTTTGTTTACGTTCTCAACAATATTGGCTCAATTATATCATTGTATTCCCATCCAGTGCTTACTCAAGATCAGTCTGCAAAGCACATCTTCTGATGACAGCTTGGGTTTCCCATTTGTAGTCCGCAAAGGGCCATGATGTGAAGACAGTAACCAGCTTTGGTGCCTTCTAGAATAAAACCTTGCACAGGCAGAAACCACAGCCCGTGTCAGCCTCGCAGTGTATCTGAGCAGAAAGGCATGCTAGATAGCACATAGCATATGGGAGACCTGGAGAAGTTGATTTAGTGCAAGTCTAGCTTCCACGGCAACCAGCAGCAGTGTCACATCCTTGGGGTATGTTCTGCCAAGGAATCTTCTTCTGCTGACGTGATGCTCAGACCTCACTATTGCACAGGAGTCTTCTGAGGGATAAAGCAGTGTGGCACTCCAGTTGACATCATCACCCTTCTGCTTTTGTGTGCCATTTCAGTCCTGTGTGCCATGTCCAGTGTGGGTTTCTACAGAATTAATAGTACATGCTAATAATTAAAGGATGATGTTCTGCATGTTCTGCAGAAGGATGACTGAATGCATTGGAGTCCGTTGCTGAGCTGCAATTTGGGTGCCTTTCTTTATCTGGTAGTCAATTGCACATCCTGAATTAACAGAGATAAGCTCAGCTGAATAAAAATTCCTTTCACTCAGGGTTTAAGGCCCTGTTTCTTGAGGAGCCAGGCAAATGTGTACTAAAAAGCCAAGTCTTATCCCAAAGTATAAACTCTCTTGGCTAGTAACACACTGCAAAAGATAGACTTAAGAAATGTATGGTATTCTTTACAAGCTCCAAAATTTTGTGTAGTGTAGTGTAGTGTAGTGTAGTGTTGTGTTGTGTTGTGTTGTGTTGTGTTGAAGTTCTTCCAAGAAAAGAACAGGCTTGATATAAGACAAATCCTTCTGTTTGACCCAGGGTGGTTAAAACAACAATAAAAAGACCCTATAAAGCAATAATTAGAAGGACAAGCAGGAGCACAGAGCAAAAGCAAATGCAAAACATGCAGACCCTTGGAAAACACAAGAAAGCAGAAAAAGCCTATAAATACTTATGTCAATAAAGCAAGCCACTGGCCCTCATTTAATTAGCAATTTTTATTAACAGTGGTTTGTTGACTAGTGTAGTGTTTACCTACGGCCTGCATAAAAAGCATTACAATCAGGAGATAGTGGCATTTTAATCCCCCTATTCCCAGTGTAGAAATGAAAGTGCTAAACTGGTCATCTGTGTCCATCAATAGACCAGGGGCAGAGAGATCACTAATCTTTGTATTTTCTTTGGGGGGCAGGATGCAGGGGCGTATACTCGTGGGCCCAGCTGAGCTGCAGCTTGCAGAGAGGCAGGAGGTAAAATGACTTTGGCCGATGTTGTTTCATCTGTTGCACATGGATGCATAAGACCGTGGCCAGCAAAGCAACTGCTGGTTCCCGAATCCATCTCTTCCTGCTGGTGGTGTAGCAGGATGTGAGCCTGAGGTCACATATTTTATTTTCAATATTTGAACTCAAAACTCATTAATTAGAAATCTAAAGTCTAGTCTACATCTACAATGTAGACTTCCATTCTAGCAAGGCAAGTCCACTGGAGACTTTGGGTTGGAGGTAGGGGGCCAGGACCCACCTCACCAGTGTATTTACCACAGTGCTGAGAACTGGAGTTATCCTCCTTGCTCTCTCTGTTGGCAAAATAGGAAACAAGATGGTCCATTTCTTTTTTTCCCCAGAAGTAAGGTTCTCTCTAGAATTCAGAAAACATTGCTCTGTGCCCCATTTCTGCTTCTCTTAATCTGAGGTCAAGCAGGGGCTGAGCCAGATCCAGAAAAGACCTGAAAGGGTCAAAATGAAGTGTGAGATCGGGCTGTTTAGAGTGACCCCAAGGGATCAGTGCACTGTTGAGGCTTGCTGGTCCCTCTCCACTTTTTCTTAGTGCCCTGTTCCTGCCCAGAAAGACCTGCACTGCCAGGGTCAGGGAGCTGGTGACACTGGCCCTGGGGACAGGGAGGGCTTTCCCTCCATCCCCTCTGTCCCAGCTGAGCTGTGTAGGGGAAGCCAGCTGCAGCAATGTGGCCGGCTGGTGTAGGGGCTAGGATATCATCTGCAGTCCTGGCTTAGAACCCAGCAGTGGGTTGTCCCCATCACTGCTGGACCCTCAGCCTGCTGTGTGAACTCGAGGTATTCGTGTGGGGAAGGCGGTGGTGGCAGGAATGCAACCTATCTAGGTTACATTACATCCAACCCGTAATTACAGTCAGAGACTTCCAAGTCAGACACCGGTGACTAAATGGGTGTGGACTGAAATCCTCTTCCCAGTGAGTCGGCTGGGCTCTGAGGAGGCTGGTGTGCAGTCGGGATGGGGTAAGGCAGCCAGTCCCCTGGCAGGCAGCGGGCAGCCAGCTGACACATCGCAGGGCGTTTCTTGTGCCTTCTCCAGGCTTTCCAGCCTAGCCCAGCAAGGCCACCCCAGCGTTTGCTGGGCTGAGACCACCAGCAGAGACAGAGCGGCTCCTGCCTTCACCCCAGGCTGTATGCTCGCAGGCAGTGCAGCCCTGGGAGCCGGGGCTCCGTACCCACTGGCACAGCCCAGATGTGCCTTTAACCCACCCGGAGCGGGTGTGCATCCTGCCCCTCTACGCAAGGTCACCCTCTGGTTGATGCAGACACCTTTCCGCTTCCTCAGATAGCACAACTAATAACTATCCCACCTTCATCCCGCTGCAGTAGGCGGTGAAAAAAAATTAGCTTTTTTTCCAGCTTACACTTTCCTCAAAAACGAAGGTGACTGAGCTGTGCTGTGCTGCTGAAGCAGGTGTCAGGTCTCCAGCTTGCTGCCTCTATGGCTGTAGTGGGTGTGAAGCATACCTGATGGCTGATGGCATTAATGACCTTTACCTCCAGGAGCGAGGAGAGGAGGTATAACTCACAAGTGGCTTTAATGGGTGAACATAAATATAACGGGAGGCCCGCAATCATATAATTATCTGTCTAATCTGTCCATCTGTCGTACACACACTTTATTGATTATACACACACACACAAAACATATATCTGCAATATGTATATATATTTGCAAAATGCTTAACAAATCATCCACAGACTGCAAGATTTATCCTACTTGTCACGACTGTTCAGGCTGCCATTTCCATTATAGCTATTCTTCTCCAGTGCACCGAACTTTCTTCAGCGTGGCGCTTTCATGCTGGCGTTTAAACATTGTGTTTCAGCAAAGTTTGAAAGGAAAAATATGACGAGATCTTGTTCAACCACTTCTAGGTTCAGTAAAAATGAAAAATTACTTTCCCCACATTTTTGTGTTAATAACAAACTCCTCTGCTCAGCCTGACTGACGATGAGACAATTTACCTAGGAGGCATTGCAATTCTCCCAGCAAAACAGAGTAAGAAACTTCTGTAACTCTCCCTGGCCCTCACTGCCTCAGGGAAAGGGAAGGGGAAAAAAACAAATAAGAATATTTCCTTCCCAGGGAAAGGAAAAAGATGTATGCAGAAGGAAAAAAAAATCTTTTATGTGTGGGTCTGTCAGCACTATTTGTAAATATCCTGTGAGCTTGAAGCTTTTTCCTTCCTTCTTCTTAATAAGAAAAAATGTGCGAAGGGGTTTTGTCTTGTTGCATGAGAAGAACTGAGCTGCTTCATTGCGGACACAGACAGAGATGCCACTGCGCTGCTAACCCAGTGCTGCCAAGAGGTGGTGTCAGTCAAACAGGAGAGTGTTCCCTCACAGGGGTGTGAGGGAACAGCGACACTTCCCCCCAGCCACTGCCTGCCAGGTAGGACCCACATGGCAGCATTCAGCTGCTCCCACAATAACTCCTCTCAAGAAGTAGAGGGGATTTTTGCCCCCCTTCTCTCCCTCTGGCACAAAAAAACAAGCAACAAAATAAAGGCCCTAAACTGAAATTTTGAGGTGGCATAGTTTTAAAAGGTTAGGCTATATATAAAATGAAAGAAACATTGATTTGGGTGTTGTATTTCTTTTCTGTTACTGATATCAACAGAAATGTGTGGAAGTAGGGGTGCTCCCAAAGGCAAACAGCACCGGCTCAGCCTGGTGCAGGAGCTCAGAGGGATGCTTAGGCAGTCTGGCTGGTCTGGAGAGCTTCACATCCAAAAGATGTAAATGGGAAAGCACTACCGATGTCCCCGTGGCCAAGATAACATTGTCCTAGAGCCTTAACTCTTGCATTTCCCGGCTTAAAGTTTTTAAGTTAATTGTGTGGGTCTAATGACTCTGTTAACATAGTGTTGAAGGGAAGGGAAGGGAAGGGAAGGGAAGGGAAGGGAAGGGAAGGGAAGGGAAGGGAAGGGAAGGGAAGGGAAGGGAAGGGAAGGGAAGGGAAGGGAAGGGAAGGGAAGGGAAGGGAAGGGAAGGGAAGGGAAGGGAAGGGAAGGGAAAAGGAGGAAGGAAAAAGGAAAAAGGAAAAAGGAAGAAGGAGGAAAGAGGGCTCTAATGAATGGTGAGAGTAACCAAGCTTTATTGCAAAAGGATATGAAAGCCACCTTCTGCACATGGAGCCAAGGTGTGGAGGTCTTCTGAACCCAGTCTTGGCTCTGTAACCACTGTGCTCTGGCAGCACCACGGGGCTGGCATCCTTAGCAGTGGCCTCTGCAGTAGAGGTGAGGTTGGCTACCATTGGGCTCCTTTGTTTAAGACAAATCTGATCTTTTTGTTCTGTAACAGTCCCTGACCCTCAGCCTTCCTTTGCAACAACACCCCTCCCTCCTGGAGCTGAAAGTCAGATATGCCCAGACAATACCTGTAGGACCGGAGCTGTTGAGCCAAAGTTTGCTGAGGCTGAGCGGATATTTCTGAGAGTGGGATCACTACGTGTGTGTCCTGGGCTTGTTCTCCTCCCTGTGCAGCTGTGGCCAGCTGCCAATGGAGACAAGATGATGGGATGGAATGGGATGGGATGGAACAGAATAGAGAATAGAATAGAATAGAATAGAATAGAATAGAATAGAATAGAATAGAATAGAATAGAATAGAATAGAATAGTTTCCATTGGAAGGGACCTACAATGATCATCTAGTCCAACTGCCTGACCAATTCAGATGAATCTTTGATCTGACCTGACACAGCGGGTCTTATTTTCTGATATGTTGTCAGTAAACCCTAGTCCCTCTCTGTTTAGGCATATTACAGCACACAAGGTGCCTGCCCAGTGCTTTTTAATTGCATCAGAAAGCTGTGAAATCTCCTAATCTCCTGCCTGGGAAAAACAGAAGTGACAGTACCGCTGCACCCCCATGTGCCAGGAGACTGCCTGCCCGTGCCGGTGGCCGTACTGGTGGAGATCAGAGTGACCGGGAAGTTGGGCTTCATGCCAGGCTGCAGATGCTGGAAGCAAGGCTGGGGAAGAGGAGGTCTGTGGGCTTTGATGGCAGTGTAATATCAGCGTAGAAAGTATGTGAGAGCTGAAGGTGGATCGATAGTAAATTCAGACTTTGCTGGTGATTGCTAGATTTTGAAGGATTGCCCTGATAAGAAAGGTGTTTCTGTAAGCAGGAACAGATTGGAATTTTTTTTTTTAAATAATTGGGCTTTCCTGGCTTGAACATATATGTCAATCTTCCTGTGGTGTAAATTAGTCTCAGCTGATGATTTAGACCCACCGGTGGTCCATTCACATATCGTTTTGTTCCTTACTAACTTGTTTATGGCTCCAGTTATACTTCCCTCCAGGGCCATGTTGAGCTCACAGTGAGGCCCTGCAGGCTGTGGGATTTGCTGGAATACAGCCATTTCTCACGTAGCCACAGCCGGAGGCCAAAGGCCCTGTGCCAAAACACCGCAGCTGAGGTGAGGCAATCGTGCAGTTTGTCATGGGCAGGTGGGATGGAGCACCTCCCTGCCTGGTCCTGGGGCTGTACCAGGCTGGGACGGTGGGGAGGAGGGCCAGCACTTGTCCCGTCGGGGTTTCTGCCCCACCTGCGACATTGCATGCTGCAGCGGTGAAACCCCGGGGTTAGATAGAGGCGGCCACCTGAAAAGCTGGCATGGCGTGCTTGTCTCTGGCATGAGAGCAGCATCGTTGAGGAGAGTGCAAGTCCCTTCACACCGTTTGGCTAACAAACTGCGGCCCTCTTCCGAAATAGCACTCCCTTCCCACCGGGGCTGCAGGGGGACAGTGCCTGGGCAGCATGCAGGGATAGAGCAGAGAGAGCCAAGGGCCAGGGAGATGGAGCGGTATCTCCCAGGTCCCAGGGCTCCCTGCTGCCCCAGAGCCAGGCAGCGTGGGCAGCAAGGTCCCTGGGCATGCAGGAGCCTGGTGCCAGCAGCCCCCCTCCCTGGCTGCAGGATTCGGGACTGCCCAGCAGCCCGCCTTGCATGCCCCAGCGCTGGCCATGCACATAATCCCAGGGCGGGAGCCGTGCTTGAACTGCACGTGAACCGTAAATCCCCACTCCTAAGGCTGAGGGCAGTTCCTGCTGGCATGCCTGCTGCGGCAGCTCAGCCTGGTCCTGAGCATTGCTGCCCAGAGCAGCCGTCTCATTTAAATTGCTTTATAAATGGGCCAAGGAACCCTGGCTCCAACCTTCATCTCGGTAATAAATACACAATAAAGCAGCCTCCATGGCTGGGGGAGGCCAAACGATCAACACTTCCAAAACAGGGAGGAAGCTCTTACTGAAAAGAGGTCAGCTTTTGTAATGTTTTAGCCCTTTTTTGCCCCTTCTAAGGATCTCTCCTGGAGGAGATGGCAGTAGAGGCTATGTTTAGCCAGCTGTACGCCCAGATGGTCACGACACTTAAGAATACCATCCCCTAGGAATAATTGTATTAAGTCTTCTTTGGATTTTATACTCTTGGGGTTTAAAAAAAAAAAACAACCAACAACACAATTCTCTCTGGAATTAATGGTTTAGCACTTCTGCATTTGATTACTGTATTAAGAAAACAGCCAACGCCCGACAGGTTTTTGTGGCCACCTGCAAACATGAGGCATCACACAGAACTGTGACTTCTTAATGAAAAGCTGGAAAGTATATAATTGAGGCTGAGATAGGACGTGCTGACATGCCAGAAAGGACATTTGAACCCTGTTACACCAGTATGCCCACATGGGTTAAACTCCATACTTGCTAGCCAGGCAAGGAGCTCTTCTTGCACAGACAAGAAGAGCCAGTGAACAGTTTTCAGCCTCCTGTTAAGTGGCACACATGGGAATGAATGTGTGCTCTCTTTGGCTTGCAAATTTTACATCACCTATCGCATTTCCACTCACTTCTTTCTTTGGGGAGAAAGAAAAGAAAGCAACCAAAGAAAAGAAAGCAAACAACAAGAGAAAGCAATGAACCATGGCAAAGCACTCTGCTGTGCACACACTTCACACCCACCTTGGGAGAAGGCAGGGAAGGGTGGGGGGATGAGAGCATGAATGAAGGCAACACCGCACAGATTGGTTAAGGAATATGCTGAGAGATGAGAGTGATGACGGTATATAAAAGCTTTTCAAGGAGACCATTTGGAAGGCTATGTAAGTTTTAAAAGCTAATGCACGCTTCCCTGGTACATCCCAATGGAGGAGTCTGACATTCTTGGCAAGCAAAGTAGTCCCACAGCACTGCCCTCCCATTACCAAAATCCTGTCCGACAACCTACCCATTTTACAGGCAGAGACACTGAGGCACAGAAATGTTATCCAGTTTCTGCAAGGAGAACTCAACTTACATTAGGGAAAGATAGATAACACCTGTGCTTGCAGAGATCTGACCTTGATGATCAGGATATTCTTGCCCAAAGACTTATATCTCTACTTATTATTTGCAATGTTGGAAAAGCCAAGAATAGAGACATACGAAGCACCTGTAAATATCCACCCCATGCACCAGGGCCACCAACTCTTCCCTGCAACCCATCACAAACTGCAGCAAATGACCTACAGCCACAGGTGTTATATTCCATAAAAAGGAGCTGGAAAGGTCATGATTGGTGGTCTGGGTCCCTGTGACGGCAGGGAATGTATAAAATGGCTGAAACAGAGATGAAGACTGCTATTACCCTACTAGTCCTGGTCCAGCAAGGTCTGAATGCCACAAGTAAAACTTTCCAGAGGTGTCCTGCATGGAGAGCACAGGGAATTAAATCCATGCTTCCCCGAAGCCATAGCAGCCCACACAACATCATGCCACAGGCAAAACCAGCAGTTACTGACCCAGGAGACCCCAGCAGAAACCAGCTGTCCAGTGTCTGAAGGAAGGGAGCATTGCTCTTCACCTTGAATTTGGTAGTTGACTTCTGAAAAGTGGCTGCCACAAGACCGCTCGAGCTTAGGTGTGACTGTCCCTCGGCCTCAGAAGGATGCCCTGGTGGCTGGGAATCACAAGGCTGCAGCAACCTTCTGGTTTTGGCCCGTTATTCCCTGCCATGGCCCTTGTTCAGATGCCACAGGGGGGCTTGGCAGGGTATGAGCATGTGATTCCTGCTCAGCCACCCCATTCCTCAAGACCGCGGTGAAACGGCTTCACTGCGCCTCTCTGCTCCTGCAGCATTGCAGGAAGCCACAGCAAACCCAATAATCGAGGCTCCTGGCATCCTCCTCCTACCACACACAGGATTTCTGTCTCTAAAACGGAGCAGGGATGAGATTAGCATCTTCTCCCTCTCTTGCTATGCCAGCTTTTGACAAACAGGGAGACGGGGGAGTAGAAAATGGTATACAGACAGACCTGTGAGTTTTGATAGAAATTATCCTCAGCCTGACAGCAGAAATGTCAGGTAGGGACAGGGTGGCTCTGACCTGCTGCAAGCTACCAGCTGGAGGAGAGGGTGGCAGAGGAACGCAACACAGTGTGAAGAGGCTCTACATCAGCACGGCCCACGGAGCAAATGGGGATTACAAACCTCTGCTTCTGCCTGCAACCTAACCTTGTAATGCATAAAACCCTACAAACTCAAGTCACACGATTCATCCTGCTGAAATCACTACTGCAGGATCAGGCATGTACTTTAAGCCCTTTTAATGCATCATTCAGTAATAAACCAGGTCGTTTTTACTTGTCTTTTAGAAGACACATTTTTTCATTGTATATGCACCAAGTAGAGGCTAAAGATCCAGAAACTACGGCTATGAAGTTTTGGCGTTCCCTCTCATCAGTTTGGTTAATTGCTCATTTCATTTACTAGCTGCATTTTAACTTTCCTATGGATCACTTGGCTCTTGAAATTCCATAAGTACTGAAAGTCAGCAAATTTTGGAAAGTGTTCTCTGGAGGAAAGTCCTGGAACTCTTACAACAGGCATAATTTTCATTTGTGCAGGTTTAGTGCTCTCACAGAATAAATAAGCATTAACTATCCCACAACTGCGCCAAAATGCAGTGGGTTTGCAGCCTGCCGTGTGTTGTGCTGGAAGCCTAAGCATTTTACCTTGCAGGCTAAATGCTTCTGTGAACAAAAATTGCAGTCATTACTCAGCAGATACTTTTCAGCTGAAACCTCACTGAAGAATAGCTATGTCTGGATTTAATACGTGTAATACCAAGACAGTGGTGTTTGCATTTAAACACTAACTTTTGTGCGAGGGGAATCATGAGGGACAAAGGTAAATTTTTGATTAACCCTTCTAGCCACTGGGTGCCACTAGTGATTTGTTACGTTAACAGAATAGCAGCAATCTTGCAAGTTTACAGGAGCAATCCACACGTAAGCTGTTGTAATAAACTGTTAATACATAGGGAGTTCACCTCCAGCCTATTCAATTTATTTAAAAAGCATCCATCCTACATGTCTCTGATTTCCCTCTATTCTAATTTTCAGTGACTATATTTCAGTGTCGGGGTATAGTTTAAGGTGCTGATTTAGAGGCTGTGTATCCAGCTCTTATAAAGCCTGATGAAGCAAGCAAAGCACTCACGCTTAAGCTTACCTTTAAAACAACTGAGTAGTGCCTTTGCAATCAGTGAAACTACTCACGTGCTTACAACTAAGCATATATTTGACTGCTTTGCTGGATTAGTGCATAAAGTGAGTGGAACTGAAGATGTGGTCAGCAAGGAAGCTCTTTGAGCTATTGTATTTGCTGCTGGTTATCTTCCCAAATTCATCCTTTGCAACGCTGGCTCAATTCCATACCCACACACAAGATACATATAACTATTGCTATTAATTCTTAGCAGGGGACAGGATCAGACCCCTTGTTTTAATGGTCTGCTTTTCATCTCTGTAATCCCCATCCCATCTCTCATTCGGCTTTTCACTTCAAAATATCCTTGCCTGCCTCCCCCTCCTCCATCCTTATTGTTCTGGTGTTCCCTGCCCTGATTTCGCAGGATGGCAAGGCAGTTCAGTAAGAACAGTCCATTTCCACACATAGGCACATACAGGCTGAAGTATGTATACGAGTTTACGCTAAATCTGAAAATATACAGGGCAAAATAGACCCCTGGGATCTACTTGAACGCCGTGCCTACAGAGAGGTCTCCACTGGTTTTTTCCTCTGATTTAAATTAAAGCGTTACAAATTCTGTGTAGGGACAAGTCTTAAATAGCCAGTAATTTGCAGGTGCACATTAAACCCCTACAAGCCAGGTTTAAATTGAAGCTGGGCCCTCAAATAAGAACCCCGACAGAGGAACAGGTTGCTGGGGGGTAATGAGCTACTGAGTATCAGCTGCGTCGGGGTAATTTGCTGGTTGCAAATGCCCTTAGCGGGTGGTACCTGCAGTGAATGCGATGCACCCCGTGTCTTTGCCAGCCCTGCTTCACACATCTCAAGGGTGAGAGCAGGCACACGGGCTTTGTATGAGACTGGCTGATGTGCTGTAGATCCACATGCCGGTAAATTTAGCGATAAAAGTGCCCACAGAGCCCAGTTCACCACCTTCTTTCTTTCCTCCAGCACCAGGCGTATCCAAAGTCCACCCACGGCTCCGCTCGCCCTTCCTGCGGCTCCCCCTCCCCTTCCCGCTGCTGCTCCAGCCGCAGGGGCTGGCTGCTCCCACGCTCCCATTTGTATGTCACTCACGCAGCTCTCCCCACTTAGAGCTGTCTTCTGTTTCCTGCTGCCAAGAACTGTCTCTATTTGAGACTCCCTTTCAAACCCATGATTACCAGAAGCCTTCCTCTCATCTCGTCTCTCTTCAGCTCTTCTTTACTATTCGCTTCTTGTTCCACGTTTTATTTTTGCCTGTGAGTGCATGCTCTGGGGCAGGGAACCCCCACGTGTGCTCATTGCACCACAGAAATGATGTGACAGCATGCTCCTTGCCGCGCTGAAGTGGCCAGGAGAAAAGAGCACCTCGTCATCTGAAGGCAGACAGGACAGCGCCGTGACGAATTTTTAACTATTATCCCTAATTCTGTAGTCAGGAATACTCCCATGTCTTCTTCCTGCCGGTGAGGCAGACTCCTGCATCGAGAATAAAGGAGAACAGGAGCAGAGGTGCCACACAGCTGCCTGCAAGTCTCAGCTGATCTGCTCTCCTCTGGGCCGCCTTCTAGCACGAGTTGGAGACCAGGCTCAGAGCACTTTGGTGTGGCAGGCTGCAGGGGAGCATATTGACGGGAAGTTGTGGGTGCAAAGAAACTGTATGACCCAGCCAAAAAGTTTACATGAGAGTTTCATTTTCAAGTAGCTGTACTGGGTAAGTGGGGCGAGGACGCAGATGGGTAGCGTGCATGGCTAAGGGCAAGTCCATGGCCCATACTCAACGGCTCATAGTCGGTAGGACTCCCTTTTTAATTAACTGAGGTTTTTCTCCTTCAGACATTTTAAAAATTACTCAACCGGTTCCTCCGAGCTACAGGTTTCACACAAGAGAAGGGTTGCAAGAAATCACCATTTAACTAAACAAACATCTCTTCGGCCAATGACCCTTCTCCAAACTTGGAACCTCCTTGCCATCATTACAGCTCCACATAAACCATAGCAGTTAGCAGTCTGCTTGGGGATTACAGTGTTCCTAGCAAGAGAAATTGCTCCTGAGATCATTTAACCTCCCCGGGGAGATGACAGGAAGGAATTAATCTTCCGCTGCTAATCAGCCCTGTGCTGCTGGATCAAAAATTGGCATCAATGGGGGTGCCTGCGTAGGGGAGCCTGCGGTGGCATTTACCACCCGTATATACTCCCGCCCACCTCCTCCCCAGCATGGCTGAGGAATCAGGGGGCAGCTATTTCAGGAAGTCTACGTAACGTACTATTAAATGGTTTGCGCTGGCTGGGAAGGAGGTTTAGTTTCTAGTGTTACTCTCCAGTTCTATCTATGTCAGCAAGGTGAACGCTACAGAAAAGCTTTCACTTTAGTCCCAGGAATGAGCCTCCTCTTTAGTTTTGCTGCTATTTTCAATCTCTTTTATTTTATATTTATTTGGGGTTTATTATCATTATTATATTAACTAATAATGTTAATGTACTATTCACCAGTGCCCCAGTACATCAGTTTTTTATTCTCCAGAGTGCTTGTAGGAAATAAAATGCACTGGCATGACCCTGTGCCCATGAGAGCCTTTGTATCAGAAGCAGCTCTGCAGCTGTTTTGGAAATCTCCCGGTTTTTTTCTTCCTGGTGAGCACAGTGGATCCAAGGAATATTTCAATATGTTTGTGGACAATCTGTGAGCAGAGAGGGGGTTCTGGTTTATAAAGCTGAGGTGGGGCCAGTCCTGGAACAGGGACAATACCTCAGGATACAGTGACCAACCATACGGCGTGAATAGCAAGTAGTAAATGTCCTTAGCAACTGGCTTGTGGAAAAAAATTAATTTGCTAAAGAGCATTGGTACTAAGTCGCCTTGAAGAGTTGTAAATCACAAGCCTGTACAAAGGGAAACCTTCTCCTGCACAGTCTGTGAGCAGGGACGGACTATTACGATGGATCGGACTATTTCTAACTAGCCTGAACTTAATAGAAGGAGCTCAGAAAATTGTAGCCTCATCCAAATCAAAGGCCAAGCTCCCACTGATGCTGGCAGAGGCAGGATGGGACCCAATGGGCAGATTTTTCGTGGTAGAGGATAGCTGCCTCTTTCCTTCTCTGCAGCATTTGGGTTTTCAGTCTGGGTCCAGATGCCTTTGTCGAGACCTTGCTCTCCTGCAGCTCTCACCTCACCAGCCAGCAGGACCAAGGGTGGGAGCAGGGTGCCCAGACCAGGCCCTGTCCCTGGCACAGAAGATGCTGTGGATAGAAAAGCCAAGCCCAGAGTGGGACAAAGCAGCAGCGAGGGCTCTCAGGAAGGCTCTCACCGGCCGGAGGAGGGGGCTGCCCGCTGTGGGAGCAAAGGCATTCCCTTCTATCGCTAAAAACAACCCTGCCACAGGCTCTTTTCTCCCCTGACTGATCCAAACACTTGCAAAGGCAGGTTTTCTTTTCACGAGCACACCACCAAATGGGATTTGCAACAAGGAGGTGTGAGGGATAACAGCCCAGCCCTCATACCCGACACAGCCTGCAGGCTTCTCTTGCTGCTTTCAAGTTTCCCCTGCATTAATCCCCACAATAACACACAATCACTGGGAAAACCTCGGGAAATAGGGGGCAGGGGGATATGTATGCTTTTCAGAGAGAAAGATATAAAAGGAAGCAAAGAACATCATAGTGGAAAAACATAGGTCGTTTGCTTTTCCATTTTTTTGTCAAATGGTGATTAGAAGAGAAAATGGTCTTTCCGTACCAGTCACAAAAGGAAGAAACACGTTCCACTTCTCTTAAAAAAAAATCCAGTGAAATAAGAGCGATGTTATTTCTCTAACCCAGAGAGGCAAAGCAGTCTTCAGGGGTCTGTGAAGATTTGTGAAGGTGCCCTTGCAGTTATTGTCCTAAACACTGAAGAAAGCTTGTTTCCCAAATGTGCAGGGTGGCACAGATGACTCCTTGAAGATGCTTGTCAGTTCCTGGGTATCCCCAGCTACCTAAGCCTGCCTCCAGTGTCTCTCACCTGCAGTTCTGGAAAGTTTTCTGTAGGTGTCCTTCTGATTGTGCAGCTCTCTGAAGCTGCTTGGCCATCTCTCTGAAGATGTCACCGAGCCTCACCAATGCTGGTGCTGATGTGGCTTGCTCTCGCTGTACCCCTCAGATGCTGATGCTGGAGGAAACCAGGGCTCCCTCTGAACAGATCTTTTGTTTTGTCTTCTCTGCTCCACCATAGGAAGCTACAGGTAGCAGCCAGGATATACAGAAATATACATACTTGTGGGGAGCACAAACTTTGATGTTCTTTATTTCTGGGGTGGAATCATGGGTTATTATATTCTAAAACAAATGATAGCTCAGATGACACCAACACAACTTTCAGCTCACACAGCAAGTATATTTTTACTTCATTATAAGCTTTCCCGCATTGTGATGCTTCTTTTTTGTACACTGAACATTTTCACTTGGGCCAAAAATAATGTTTGGATGTGTTTAGGGAGACCCTATCTTGCATTTTGTTTCAATCTTGGTATGCTGAGATAAATCCAAGAGCCTACTAATGCATGAGCTGGGGTAACAAGCGCCACGGAGCTTGAGCACGTCACTGAACTCATGTGGCAGTCAGGCAGGCGCTGGACTGGAGCTGCCTGGTCAATGTACAGCAACAAATGGGTCGGGACTCCCAAATGGCCATGTCACCTCTGCAGGCTCTGGCACCACACTTCAGCAAGTCCCGGTGCCTGGCCATGGCCTGCCTTGGTTTTGTAGGCGCTGATGACATGCACCAAGCACAATACAGTCTGATCTAATACAATTTCGTACAAGAAGTTGCTCAGGCTAGTGGTTATAAAAGATGTATATACGACATCGCCCTTTGACAGTCGATTCATGTTCCCCATCTAACACAATATGGTTAAAAACAAACAAACAACCTGGTACAAAACATAAGTAGCTGCAGCAGCATGTATATTTCATTTTTACATTAAAAACTGCTTACGGTGATAGATGGTAGCATAGTACAATCCAGAAACCAGCTGCCTATATTATGCATTATATCAATATTTATTTTAATTCCAAAGAACTGTAGTTTGGGGACTTTTACTAAAATAGACACTGTAAATGGTATCCTGATGGATTACATTTTGCTCAAAAGTAACTTTACTTGGACACCTCTGAATTCTGTTTTCACTTGTTCTCTCTGAGTTTTTCAGCATGCTGAAAAAAGAAACGCTAGAATAAAAATAGAGCTAGCTACGTATCTGTGGTGAGAATTATCTTCTCTGGCAATAGAGCGCAATTGGTCTCCAATCGTAATTACTGCCTTTTTACTCTCTGACAATAGATCTGAAATTGTGTTTCGGGGATATGGGACTTTCCTTTATAGAGCCTTTGGTGTATGAGTCCCCATGTTAAGGGACTGTGCTTTGTCCCTCCCCCCGCTTAAACCTTTCCCAATATTAGTAACGTACCACCTAAGCAAATACCATACACATATAGCATATCACTATATACACAGCATATCGCCTAAGCACATAACCCAAGCTGAGGCTCTGCCAATGATGCTGACAGTGCTAACTCCGCTGGGAGCAAAGGGAGCCAAGGCAGTGCTGAGCACAGCCAGCAGCAGCCAGAGCCCTGCGTACGTGGAAGTTTACGCTGGCTCAGAGGGACCCGGCATTAGCAGTACTCTGAGGCCGCTTCTCTAGAATCGACAGGGGCTCAGCGTTTGCAAGCCTGGCCCTCAAAGGCCATAAATAAGGGCATTTTGCTATATCGCTAACCTGCAAGATTTTTCTACTGCTCTTTCCTCACAGAACCAGAGGCGAGGTATCGTAGAAAACACAACTCGGGAGTTATCAAAAAGGAACATGGACAATTTTCATTCCTTGAAAATGTGTTTATATTTTTGCATCTTTTTCAATGCATAGTTGCCCTTTTTGATGGGCAGCGTGGATAAAATGTAGCATTCATTTCTATTAGAAATTGGAAACAGTGAGTTATTTCTTTGGTGCAGCCCTGTTTATTTGCAAACACTTGATTCCTAGAGAACGCAGGAGGAACCAAGCAAGAGGACACAATTTCTTTGCCTATAGCTTCAACTTTTTTCTGGAAGGAGTTTAACCCCAGAGCACTTTCTCTGAGCATTTTCTCAGTCCTGCTACGAGTGGTGCTATGCTTACTGCTTGCTTGCCAACTTCCCTGAGGCTGTCCATGTAGTTTCTCTTACCTATCATACATACAGGCATCCTCTTCTACTGATTTCCATAGCTATCCATTTCAGTTTAATCAATCTCTTAAATGAAAGATGGTGGGTACACACTTCATTTTCCCTATAATTGTATCAGCCAGGTTAACAATAATATTTAAGAGCCAGCACTGTGTTGGGGAAACTCAAATCAACAATCACTGCTTTGTTATTGCTGTTACCGCAATGATCCGGCATCACTCAGCCCAAATCCTTTTGGGAGACCAGTTCAGAGGGAAGCGGCCACTGCTGTATGCTTTACCATATCTGTACTCCCCTCTCTTCTCCATGATGACTCCTATACACAGTGTAGTATCAACATCCTCACTGCTCCTTGCCGAGGTCTGTGCCCTTAGACTGCTCCTTCATGGGGGGCTAGGGCAGGACTTGGGCATCATCTCCTCCCCCAGCACTGGAGGAGGCAGGGCCCATCACGACAACGGCTGCATTGCCAGGAGATTCCAAATGCTCCTGTTGCAGGGAGTGAGTCTGAGGCAGATGCCTGTGCTGGGACACAATTTGACTTTCTTTTGTCTTGGCTAGTTTGTAGCAGGCCCAGGACAAGCTCGGCTCTGGTACAAAAGCTTTCATCATCTTCAGACTGCTGGCTCCAACCATGAGCCTTTCTAAGTCTCAAGTTGAAAAGATTGCTAATCTCCCGGCAAATCTAAGAGAATCAATCTCACCTAAGAAACAAGTTTACTAAAATGTTATGATGCTTTTAGTATTGACATTAAACTGCAGCCAAATCTTACTGGGAGGTGCTCAGTACTGATGAGGGTTTTTCTGTACTTGCATTATTTAAAGGTTAACAGTAGAAGGGCATATTACTTAAGATATAGGACAGCATATATATGTAAGGTTAATGATTCTTCAAATAGTGAGCCCTGAAAAGGCCTGTGCAGGTGTAGCCTAAAGAACCACATAAATATCAACCAATTATTTTTACTTTTTTTCTTTCTTAGTGTAAGCTTCAGCAGCTGGGTCCCATATGAATATGTCATGACAGATGACAGTGATATGAGCAGATGAACCCCAAGGCAACCCACTATCCTGTCAAGGAGAGGGCAAAGCTGGGTCCCCTAAATATGCATAGGCTGTGTCACTGACAGCAATTTACTGTTGCGGTCAGGTGCCTGGAGACTATATTCTTCCCCAAGAAGCAGGTTTTAAAGTATTTTTAGACATGAATACCATTAAAGTTTGTCTCCAATAAGAATTGCTGACAAAGGAGAGCCCAGTCTTCCACAACCTGGTGAAATTTCACATTTTTTTGAATCTGGCATTTAAAATGATGCTTAACTAAGCCCTACCAGCCTTCTTACCTGTCCTATACAGGCTAAGGTCTATAGCAACATTAAGCTGTCAAGAGAGAGGCAAAAAGCTTACCCCAATGATTTGTCATAAATGTTTACATTATTGTAACTTGGCTTACACCTGTGTTTTGTCTGGCTCTGGCCATGTGATTCAAAACACTGAAGGTGGATGCAAATACACCGTTTCTTCCTTTAAGGTGAAGCCAGAAACATTTTTAGCATCAGTAGGGTGCAAAAAGAGTGGCTGATCCATCACCTCCATTAGGAGCTGTATAAACAAACCAGCCACCCTGTGATGATGATAGCGTACAGCCTGTTGCTTGAAAGCTTGGATCAGTTCCTCTTCTGGCTTGCACCGCAAAAAAGTCACAGTAATTCCAGAGGTGCATATGACAGTGCAAAGCAAGGGCCAAATCTTGTTCCCAGTGCCTCTGTAATCAGGGGGATTCAGAGCCTGGTTTACGTATTAAATCCTTTCTTTTCCATGTCCCCTTTTCAGTTTTCTCCATTTGAAATATCTTCTCTGCTCTCAAGTGGTGACCAAGCACCTTCCATGGCATTTCGGAGGGATGTCAGTGATTTCTTACGTCAGGGATTTGTATCAGGAGAAGCTGGTGTGCATACTAGCTAAAATAAACTGTGCTCAATCTAATAAAAGGGAGGATGTCAGTATTGAGGCCACAGTTAAAGCTGGTTTGGAATTTGCAGCCAAAAGAGGAATCTAATCCCTCTGTATCAAACTTTCATGATTTAATTTAATCTCCAGATTTTAAAGACTAGCTCTTGCATAAGGCAGGGAGGGGTTAACACATTGTTTTATGGCATATCTACTAATTTCTAAATGTTGCTCACTTTCTTTCACATTTATTTCCAAAAGTACCAAACTTTACAGATGGAAGATCTGATAGCACCTCAAGGTTTCTGTTGCTTTGTCCCTTGGAAATCTCAGGCATCGCAAATCATTCCTTCTGCTCCAGGCACCAGATCCGAGTTATGCTGAGTTCAGCCAACGGGACAGGTTGGATTTGCCAGCAACATGGGATTAAAAGCCTTCCGCCTCTTGCATTGCTCACCTGATAATAGAAATTATGGAGGTGGATTTTCAAGGTAACAGGGCAGTGAGATGAGTGGGATGTGCGTGCGTGTGTGCGTGCACACATGGTGTGACGAGCAAGTGGCTGAGCCCTGGATGTGTCTAAGTGGTTAAGCCCTGCTAAGCCCCAAGTGCTCCAGCGTCTCTGCAGCAGAGAAGAAAAGGGCTAAGCCTGGCCCCGGGCCCTGAGGTACCACAGCACATCAGCAACGCTTGAGCAGCTCTGCTTGCGGATGTCTCGCCCGTGTCACCTTCCACTCTTCTGCGCTCAGCTCGTGCCAAGCGAGCTGCACCCCTGTGCTGGTGCGCACCAGCCCTGACTGCACCACACAGCCGAGGCAAGAACGAGGGGCTCCCTCTGAGGGCCGTCCCCACGGGGAGGGTACAGGGTCCTGGGCTTTTACCCCCTCCCCAGGAACCCGGCCCTGTTTCTGCTCTCTTGATCTCTCCTCCCAGCATATCGGTGAGCTGCACCACAGTCAGCTCAGCTGGCAAGGGCAGAGGGGATGCAGCACAGCTGCAGCAGTGGGGTTGTGTGGGGCAGCATGGAAAGGAAGGGAGAGCTTAAATGAGAGACGTTCAGGGGAGAGGGGCTGCGCAGGCTTTGTCAGCACGCGGTTCCTCTGTTTCTCCCTGCTCAGGTCCAGACTGGCTACGGAGCCAATTTTCTCACATCTCCCTCCCCCTTGGAGCTTGTCAGTCCTGCAGACCCACAGAGCACATTACAGACAAGCCCCCACCTACATTTCAATACCTTTACCACCCTCCTCATACTGCCCCTCCTTACCATCCCGTACATATCCCCTTTGTCCTTCCCTTCTCCCTTGCCACCTTTATTTTTTCACAGTGCCCATACTTATCAACTCATATGGCTATCTTCAGCGATTCTGTATAAATGAGCAGTGAAAGAGCTGACCAAAGAGTCAGAAAACAGAAGGAAAGGGTTAGTCTGGGCTCTAGGAACAACAGAATATAGAATTAATCCAGGACATGGTCTGGAAAAGGAAGCAGAGAAGAGAAGTCAAGTAAAGAGGTCACACAGAAAGCGAGGTGATACGTGAAGATTTAGGGCTTTGCTATGGGAGGAACAGAGATGAAAATACATGAGCTACCCATGCCATCTGTCAATGTTTGCACAGAAATCCCACCAAACCAAAAATATTGTTAAAAATCCGTTGAAGTTGCTCATGGCACATCCCACCAACGAAAACATTAGAAAGCCATAAAGCCCCTAGCCAAGCCTTTGCTCATGTTTTGAAGCCCTTAACCACAGTTTCACCTTCGGCACGTCACCCCACGAGCTTCTAGAACCCGCAGGCTTCCTCCCTCCCTTCCCACTCAAAACCTTTAACCTGAACCTTGCACGCAAACCTCTCCTGTCGAGAAAGCAAAATGCAACACCATACTTCCTCGGTGCACCTCCTAGCTCACACACCAGCACAGGGAGCAGGTGAGAACTTCTCAAAACCATGAACTCGCCTACAATCAATTCCTGCTTACAAGCACACAAAAGATTTGCATCATCCGCGATCCTCTTACATGGCGCTCTTCCACCAGCTGCTAAGACCATATACTCTGAACCCCAGCTGCTTCACAGGACACCGCTGATCCACACAATTGCTCCTCTTGGAAACCATGCCGCACGGTTTGAGCTTACGGTTACGCAGCTTGTGTGGGGTCGGAGGGAGGAGGCGTGTGGGTTGTGGGTGGTGGATGTGGCTGACGTAATGTGGAGAAGGTGAAATCACGCTCACAGATTGTGAGAGCTGGCTGAGGACTACACTGGCAACACCATTGATTATTTATATGGCTCTGGTAGTGCCTGGTATAGGTAGGACACTTTTTTTACTTTTTTCAGTAAATTTGGAGAACAGACAAGAATGGCAGTAAGGCGTGACCACAAAAACATAACAAAGTAATATTTTGTTGTCATTCTTTCCAAATTGTTGTTTTGTTGACACCTTAAGGTCACAACTATTGGCTTCGCTATGTTTTTTTCCCCCTCCCACTTCTCTCCCCATCTTGGTGTGAATACATGAGAGTGCTTTTTTTGCCATTACGCCGTGCGTTGGCTAGGACACGGCCCTAGCACCTCACGAAGCTCCGGGCTGCTGCAGGATTGGGTAGGAGGAGCAGATTGCCTGAGAGAGTGCAGTCGTTGGTTAAACAACAGAAATCAACTGTACTTCGCAAAGGTAGCAAAGTAAATTATTCTGAAATACGTAAACTCATTGTGCAGAAGCAGTAGAAAATGTCTTAAAGGGCACCCTCTGCTCACAGTTTTCACCATCCTCCAACACTACTGCACCCAGTCTGCTCATCTTAGCATTTTTATCCATTTTTGGCCAACCAGAATTAAGCTAGGATATTTTTTTTTTAATAGCTGCTGATTGCAAGTGCACCTGCTTTTGCATACAGGGTGTAGCTGAGTGCCCAGAAATGAAGGCTTTCATAATCAGTGGCTGTTTCTGAAAGCGTCTCCCATAAGACACCTATCCAGTGCACTGGGTTCTGTCTTCAGACTACTTACAACATGGGGAGGGAGCAAGAGCACCATTTTTCTCCTCATGTCCGTATCAGTAACAAGCATTGCTATCCCAGTGGTATCACAGTTCAAAATGTGCACAACCCCTGCTGACTAGATGCCAGCTGGTGCGATACAGGCACGAGCGATAAGTGTCTTATGCCCACTGGGAGCTGCCTTGTCTCCTCGCCTTGCTCTGCAATGCCCAGCCTCGCTGCACCTCCACCTCCCCTCAGCCTTCCCCAAACTCCCCCCACTGCAATCCCACTCTTCTCCTCGGAGCTGCAGGATACCTTCCCCGTCTGAGTAGCAGGGAGCTGCAGGAGCTCTGCACTCTTCGTTCCTGCAGTGGCATGCCAAAGCTGAAGGGATCCCCAAGACACTCGGTGCCTGTGGTTCCCAGGAAGTGAATGGGTGAAAGAAAGGAGGAAGGTTGTTGGGGTAAGCAGTCCTACACCTTGGGGAAAGGCAGGGTAGGAAGAGAAGCCAGGGCTCATCTTGCAATATACATTAGGATTAGAGTAGCCCAATTACAGGGCTTGGTCCCCCTGGCAAGGTCACATCAGCCAGGAGAGAGCAAAATGGGTAAGTACCTCCTCTCCCATCCATAGCATCCTGTGACTGGGGAGACTGTGATCCTCTGCACTGCTATAAAAGAATCAAATATGATATATCACTATTTACTAGGGTACAGTCTTAAATCGTTGGCAGCAACTAGAGGGGTAAAGAGCAGAGCTCATTTAAACAGAAGGAGCAAAAGCCCCTGCTCGAAATCCAGCAGCCCTGCTCTTTGCAGGGCAGGCTGGCCAGGTGCTCTCCTCCAGCAGCCAGATCAATGCTTCCAGCCAGACGCCGCCTTCAGAGGAGCGCTTCCCAGCAAATCACAAGGCTCTGAGAGAATCTCTTTGCTTATCAAATACTTGGTTTTTTCTGCCAAGGTTTCCCCAAAAGATAGCCGTTGTGATCATACCGGCTACCCAGTTCAGTTTAGCTCATTTAACAGAAACCTTACATTTAAAAAAACTTTAAGGTGATCTTGGACATGAACTTAGTGCACAGGTTAGAAATTACCCTGTGTAAGAGCTGATTTGATAGCCTCTGAATCTTTCCAGTGACCAGGTCACCGATTTCTGGAGATTGCAAGAGACTTTGGATCAAGCCGAGAAATCCTGAATCTACTAAGTGTTGCTTAGCGCAACCTTAGTTGCAAGGTGCCAAGTATCGTCAGGGCACCGTTGCTGTTACCGGGGCTGAGCCCCTATGCACGGTACGGGAAGGCTCCACCGTTTTGGGGTCCGTGTGCGACCAGGCCTCCCACTTGCACTGGGGGGCCAGATGTGATGGCGACAGAGAAGTCGAGCACCCATTTGAACCAGGTGTCTGGCATAGTTGCTGGTGCAGGGACTGCCGACAGATAAAGTAAAATAAAGTAAAATAAAACAATAACATAGTATAACGTAAAGCCACGTAACACAAAATAAAAATCGTAAAATTAAATCGCTTGCGTGCTGGGGGGGGGTGTGTCCCATCCGGCAGGAAAACATTTCTCCATCAGGAGGAGCTCTTTGCTTTGGTGAGACGATGGCAAAGGCGTGGCCACAGTTTTACTCCAAACCCCCTCCTCCTCCTCCTCCTTCTCCTCCCGCCCCCGTTTTATACGAGAGCGGCAGCTTAATTGATTTGATAACAAAATAAACAGCAGCCGAGGGCTCCCCGCGGGAGACGGCAGAACAAGGTGAAGGATGCCCGTCGTGCAGCCCATCGCGACTTTCTCCGGTCGTCACCCTCCGGCCCCGGGGAGGGGGACGGGGGTGGGGGGGACCGAGGTGCGACATGCCCCCGTGCATCCCGGTACCCCGCGTTCGGCACACCGCGGGGGCGCAAGTTGCTCCTGGCTCCGCACAGCTTCTCAGCCGCCGGGAGGGCTGCGAAGCCGTACGGAGCCGGTAGCAAGGTTTTCCCTGCCCTTCCCCCGGAGGAGGAGCGGGGGGATGCCGTGCAAAGAGGATGACAGAAAGCAAAAGCTGCATCAAGTCCTGGAGTTCCCGAACGGAGCGATGGATCAGACCCCGGGCTTTCCCCCGGCGCTACGTACGGATGATGTTTTAGGGCGCTGGGGTCCCCTCGCTGCGCGGAAACTTCGGGGGGAGGGAGAGGGGAGATAACGGGCAGCGCTGCCCGCACATCGGAGTTTGCAGGGTAACTCTTGCCTTCAGGGCGGCCGCTGCCGTCGCCTTGAATATCCTAAAGGATCCCAAACTCACCGCGGGGAGAAGCTGCCTCCTGCCCGCGGGTCGCCCGCTAAGCCCCGACCCCCCTAAATACAGGCGCCGTGGGGCTCACAACCGGCCTCGCATCTCCCACTTGATTTCCCACCCGTGCAACAACCACGCACCTCCCCCACCACCACCCCGCAGCCTCCCCAAGCCGTAGCAGCTAACTTTGTAGCACAAATTAAACCGCTCGCCATTAAGGCTCTTCACTGTATTTCTGGGAACTAACGCGCCGAGTGCGTGAGGGAAGGAGCCCGCTTAAAGGTTGCCACGGAGGGAAACCGCCGTGGGAGCCGAGCTCGCCCGCGGGACATGTTGTGACGGGGAAGAAGTGGTTCCCGAGCAGCCGCGGCAGAAAGAAAAGCTGCCGAAATCACTGCGCTAAGCGGCGCTCGGCGACAGCCGTCCCTTCCCGCGGGGACCGGCCGCGACCCCCGCCTCCCGCGGGCACGGCGGGCCGCGCTCGCCCTCCCGGGACGGTCCCCACGCTGGCCCTCGGGAGCCCTGCCGCGGGAGGGTCACACCGCGTGTGTCGTGTGTGTGTGTGTGGGTCTCCACCCGGTGGCCCTGGGGCAACCGCAGCGCCTCCGGGAGCCCGGTGACCTTGGCCGGGGGCTGGCGGGATCCCCCGCGGCTGCCCACGCGTGTGCGCGCCGTCAGGCGGGGCGGCCGGGCGCGGAGTCAGAGGGCAGGGCGGCGAGCAAGGCATTTATTTGCTCTCGCCTGCAGGGATTAGCGCAGCCACGAGCAGCAGCAGCAGCGCGGAGTTTCCAGCGCCTTGTCCGCAGTTTCAGCTTGTTTTTCTTCCCAATTATTTTTTAAAGACTCGATGACTTCTCTGTGTGGGGTGGGTTTTGGTTTGGGGTTGGTTTTGGTTTGGTTTTTTTTTTTCTGTTTTTGTCTGCTCTGCGCTGCAATGGGGATTTTGAGCTGTAGAACCCGAAACCAGGAACCGTGACTAATTTAGGGGTGTATTTCTTCGGTGCATTCATTTTAAGACAGTAAAACTTAAAAGCTGGAGTGGAGGGGCTGTGAAGCGGAGAGAGGTGGGAGCACACTGCTGGGGCTCTGCACGAAGTTTAATACACCCTGAGACACGTAAAGGCCGGTCAGGGGGTGGGGGAACCCACCACACGACACACGCAGCGAGTAACCCTATGATTTAGAGCGATGAGGAGGTTTATCATTTGAACACTGATGAATTCAGGGAACATGAGAGCTGCAATTGACATTCCTAAAAACAATTAAATCGGTGGGGAGTACTGCTGGAAAATCGATACGGCCCAATGTAATACGGTTTGACTATAAACAGATTCCTCCCGTAGTAATAAAACACGAAGTGAGTGAAGTACCGCGATTTCCTGGCTGAAAAGAGGTCTTTTCCCTTCAGCGCCCCCAAAACACATCCCCCCGCGCCCTAACGATGCTCCCGCGGCGTGTCCCGGTGAGCCGAGGCGAAGGTACCAAATACACTTGTGAAATTCTCCAGCAGCGGCAAACGTTCGTAACCTCGACGGGAGGTCGGGGGAGGTATTTAAAGAGCTTCCCGAATAAGTAAGCGAGCGTCTTTAGTCTAGGACGAAAATAAACTGGGAGTTAAGCTTTAAATATCCAGGCTTGATTTAAAAGCAAGATGCACTCGGCTGAGCGCGCTCTCGGGGTGGCCCCCCGGGGGGGGGGGGCGGGAAGGGAAGGGGAAATGTGAAGGGAAGGGATGGAAAGGGGGAAGGAAAAGGAAGGGAGGGGGAAGGACGCCCGCGGCCCCCCGGGCCCCATTCGGGCCCCGCCGTCCCCGCTGCCCGCCGCTGAGCGCGGCGGGGACGTTTCCTGCGCCCGGAGGCGGCGGCCCGGTCCGGGGCGGGGGGGGTGCGGGGGGGGGGGGGGGTGCAGAGCAGCCCCCCGCCGCCGCGGCCCCGCACTGCTCGGCCGTTTCCAAAAGGGGGCGAGGGAAGCCCGGCTCGGCGGCCGCGCTAGGAGCCCCCGCGGGAGCGGGGTCGGCGAGGGGGCGCGGGGGGGGGAGCTCCCCTACCCGGTGTCCCCCCCCTTCCAGCGCCGCCGGCGGCTCCCCCTGGGGAGAGGCCCGCCCTTCCCCGGCGGCTGCGGCAGGCAAAGGGGAAAGCGGCCCCCCCCGGTAAACCCCGGGGACGTTTGCGGAGCTGGCTTTTATTTCGGCTTTGGCTGGCGAGGGGAGCGCTGCGCCCGCGGCCGCCGAGCCCCGCTGCGCCCGCGGCTTGGCACGGGTGGGCAGCGCCGGCTGCCAGCGCCCCGCCGCCCTCCCACAGCTGCCATCCTGCGGTTTGCAAAGCAGCGGCGGCACGCCGGGGGGGGGGGGCCTCGCCCGCGGGCGGGGGCCGGGAGGCGGCCAACACACACACACACACACCCCCCCTCCGCCCCCGGCGACGCCCGGCAGGGCCCGGGGGCCGCCGCCGTGCCCCGGGCGGGGGCGGGAAGCGGCCGCTCCCCGCGGGGCTGCCGCTCTCCGCCGGCTGCGGGGGAAACAGGATCCCGCTGCCGTGCGCTGCACGGGAGCCTGTTCCTGGCAGCCGCCGGCTTCCCGGTGCCTTCACGGAAGAGGATACAAGTTGAATATTGTTTGTACGGCCGGGACAAAATATCCAGGGCTGGCGGGGGGGGGCGGGGGGGGGGGGAGGGAGGGATTGTGTTCGTCCTCCCGTGATGAATAATCCGGGCCGGCCTCCCGGCTGCGGCGGCCAAATCGCTCTGAGATCTGCCAAGAGCTCAGCCGCTGCCTCTGCCCGCGCCTCGGGCGCTGTTGGCCTTTCCCCGGCTGGTTCTGGCAAGGCGCACATCGCAGCCGCCGAGCGCACGGCGCTGCCTCCGCCGGGGCCACCCGCCCGGGGGCCGGGGCGCAGCCGCTGCACCGCCCGGGGACGGAGGGGAGGGGGGCGGGAGGGGGGAGCGGGGCGGGGGTGTCCCCGGGGCGGGGGAGACCCCGGGGCGGGGATGCCCGGCGGCAGGTGGAGCCCCCGCCGCTGCCCCGCGGCCCTCGGGCTCCGCGCCCCCTCGGTGCCCCCTGCCCCGGGCTGGGGGAGGAAGGCTGAGCCTTCCTCCCCCCGCCCGGCCGCCTGGTGGGAACAAACACAAGCTGTTCCGGACCGGGGCCGGGCAGCTGGCCCGGCGGTGGCGGCGGAGCGCTGCCAAAGGGGCCGCAGGGAAGGTCCTCGGGTTTCCCGCAAGCGCACACCCGCGGCCGCCCGGGCACGGCGCTGGGGCCGCCCCCGCGGGGCCGCCCGCCGCCCCGGCCGTGAGCGGAGGGAGGCTCGGGGGGGGGCGGGGGGGGGGGGCGCCTACGGATGGCGACGTGCCCAGGGAGCAGCCGGGGACGGCGTGCGGCTCCGTGCGTGGAAGTCTGCGGCGGCGAGCTCCTGCGAGACGATGCGCGTGGGGGGATCGGGAGCGTGCCGCGTGGGAGGCGGCGCCCGTGTGCCTGCGTGGGAAACCCTGAGCGTGTGCGATGGCGTGTGCGGGTCAGTGGGAGTGTGCGTGGCTGTGTGACAGAGCCCCGGTGCGAGAGAGGGAACGTGCGTGGCTGTGTGCGAGCTCCTCGGCGTGTGTCCCGGGTGAGAGAGGAGGCGGACGTGTGAGAGCTGGCGTGCTTCCCCGGGGGAGCAGCGAACGTGCGTGGGAATCAACGTGCGTGTGACACGGGGCGCGCCAAAAGAGGCAGGACGTGTGCCACACGGACCGTGTGCGTGGCACGGGGCGCGATAGGCGGCGTGCCCGTGTGACTCAGCGTGCGTGCGTGTGAGTGCACGCGTGGGCGAGAGCTGCCGAGTGGCGCGGGGGGCGGGCGCCCCGCGGGGCCCAGGACGCCGGGCAGAAACACCGCCCCGCTTGTCGTGCCGGCGCCCTGCCCGGGCGGCTCCCGCTCCAGGGACCGCCGGCGGAGACCCCTTCCCGGCGGCGGCCCCCTCCCCTCGGCGGCCGGAGCCCCCGCGCCCCTCCGCCTCCGCGCCCTGCAGCGCGGCCGGCGCCCGCCGGGGGAGGGAGCTCCCGGGGCGGGAGCCGTGGCTGGGCGGGCAGCGGGCCATGGAGGAGGGACCCCACGCCCTTCCCCTCCCGCGCAGCGCCGAGGGCCGCTCTGCCCGTCCCCACCTTGTTTATGTGCGGCAGGAACTGGGATTTTCCATCTGCCTGCTCCGCTGGTCGTGACCTCCGCGCGGGGCCCGCAGGCACCGGCCCTCCTGAGCGGGGTCGGGCTGCAGGGGCGGCGGGAGCTGCCCGGCGGAGGGGGCCGCTCCTCGCACGTGCTGCCGGTGTGCGAAGAGGGGACGGTGGCAACGGCGGGGGGGAAGGGATGGAGCTGGCGGTGGGAGGCCCTGGAGACCTGCCCTTCCCGGGGAAGCGTGCCAGTGTTGTCCTGCCTCTGCACGTCCAACTACTTCGACACGAGTTTGCTCTTTCCCTGGCCCGGCCCGATCCCTCCCGCCGGGGACAGCATAGGCCCTTAAAGGGGTTTCGGGGCGGGGGACCCCCAGCTTCCCTGCGCCGGAGGGAGTAGGCGACCCCGCTGCGGCTGTTGGAGCGCTGCGGGGAGAAGGGCCCTCAGCTCGGCGCGGGAGGCTGCTCCTGCTCCGCTGGATCCCAGAAACGCGGGTTCTTCCATCTTCCCGTGGAAGATGCGGGCGCCGGTTCCCGCTCGCGGCTGTGTGCCCCTCGCCCGAGTGGGGTGGCGGAGGGGGGGACACGGACACGGGTCCTGCTTGCCCTGGCAGGGAGAGGGGCCGCCGGGGCGGTGGGGGGAAGGATGCGGGATGCGCGATGCGGTCCGGGGCGCGGTGCGGCCGCGCTCCCCGAGAGCCACGACCCCGCGGCCGCGCCGTGCGGGAGCGCCGGGGGGCCCCGCAGCCCCCGCGGCGTCCGGGTCTCGGATCCGCCCGTCCTCGCTCGTTCCCGGAGACGGGCTCCCCGGCGCTGCCCCGCCGCCAGGCTCCCCCCTGGGGGGTGCGGGGGGTCCCCGGGAAAGCGGCCGGGTCGGGTGGGGGGGTGCCGGCGGGCTTCGCCTGGAGGCGGCGCGGAAACAGCGCTGCGAGGGAGCAATGGCTCTCCTTCCCCTGCGCTATAAAGCAGAGGCTGGCTCTGTGTGAGCAGCCAGCAGTGATAAGAGCTGATTTACAGGTAGGGGTGAAACGTGCTCTGAAAACCTCGTGACACTTTCCTCCGGTGGATTCAAATAATATATAAAGACCGTGAGGTGGCGATCTCCCGGGTAGCTCCTAGGATGCGTGGCGTTGTTGTTAACACATGTTTCAATTTTGGATTGAGACTGTCAATTACCCGCTGAGCTGCGAGTCTTAGCCTCAGGCGGGCTGGGGAGAGGGGACGGGTGTATTTATTAACCTCTCAAGCCTGGCGGAGCAGCGCTTCCAGCCTCTCTCGCTCGGGTTTTCTCGCACCTTCCCCCCCATCCCAGCCGGTGCCACCCGGGCCGCTCCGCCGGCTCCCGCTGCCTGTGGCTGCCGCACTTCGCCTCCTCCGGCTCCTGCCTCCCCACGGAGGCTTTCAGTCCCCACGGCAGCAGAGCACCGCCGTGAGCCCCACAGCTGCGGGGGGGGGGGGGGGGGAGGGGGGGAAGAAGGGGGCTCTCTTGGCCAAAACAGCTCCCGGACGGAGCGCGGAAATGCACGGGCAGCGTTTCCCCGCTTCCCAAACGCGCTCTCTTCCTCGGTCGGAAAAAAACCAGGCCAGCTCTGCTTGGCGTAGCCGATTTGGTTTAGTTTGTTTGTTGGGTTTTTTCCTCTCCCCCAAGCGGAAGAGACCCCCGTCCCCCATCTCCCCCCCCCCGAGCAGAAGCAAACAGCTCCGAAAGCCCTCTCCAGAGGCAGGAGCGGAAGGGCTGACAATCACCATTTCATCTGGTCGCGGAGATGTGCAGGCAGCTCGCCCCCCTCCCGCGGCGTGCCCTTCCCCGCATCGCACGCACGGCTGCTCGGCGCCCGGCGCCCTTTAGGCGAGGGGCTTCTTTCTGGGGGAGCCCGACCCCGCCTCGCACCGCCCCGGGGACGGCTCCGCCAGAGCAGCCCGGGGAGGCCCCCGGTACCGCCGCTTCCCCTCCAGTCACCCGAAAACCAGCCACCTTAACTCGCTAAACGCAGCGCCTCTGCCCCCTTGTTTTTCCCCTCCCTCGCCGCCCCGAGCTCCCCAAACTTCGCCGGCCGGGGTCGGGGCCGTGCCAAGCGGAGCCCAGCCGAGCCGAGGCCAGCCCGGCGCCCCCCGCACGGCCCCGCACGCCCCTCCGTGCTGGGAGCCGCGAGTGCGCCTCTCCGCACCAAGCCTCCGTGACGAGAAAGGCATCGTAGGCAGCCTATAAATAATTTCCATTATGTTCAGCTGACAGCGCGAGGCGATTAATTTTAATAGCTGTATATTTGCCTGTTTCTCCTAATGCTCTGTAATGAGATGAGAAGCCATCCAACCCCAGATGGCTCCAGCCGCCTCGTTATTTATTTATTTTGTGCGTGTGTGTGTGTGTGTGTGTGTGTGTGTGTGCAAAGGGGGGGGGGGGGGGGGGGCTGCGGTTCCTGCGGGGAATGCCCGCGGGCCGTGGGAGCCATCATGACACTGCACATTGAGGCGCCGGGGACCGGCCACTCGTGCGCACCTCCGCGGGCCGTGGGGCCGGGGGCCGCCACCGGCCGGGTATTTCGGGGATGTTTATTTATCCCCTCCGGTCGCGCAGAGCGTGACCGCGCCGGGGGCCGATCGGCGCGGGACTAAATGCAGCGGATCGATGTCGTTCGGGGTGAGGGGAGGGCGAAGGGGACCACGGATCAAAGCCCATCCTATTAACCTAAATTTCGGCTCTGCGTGGCCTGCGGTCCGGGGGGGAGGGCCTGCGGGAGGGCAGCGCTTTGTGGGAGCCGCGAAAGCAAACACGCCGCCCGCCGCCGGCACCAGCCAGCGCCGCCGTGGTGTGTGTGGCGGTGTGACAAAGCCTCGCCGCGCTGAGCAAGCTGTCCCTCAGCCCCGGCGGGGGAAGGGGAGGGTGAGGGGAGATTTCGAAACGTAGGAACGGCGGAGCGAGCCTCAGATTTGGGGATGGCAAAAGGGGGTGGGTGAGTGGGTGGGGGGGTGCGGGGGCGGGGGGGGTCATTCCCTGGTAGGACGAGGCTGCTTAACCAGGTGGAACAGCACCCAGGCGAGCACCTGTGTCTTTTTCTAAAAGGCGTGTACTGATAATTACGAGAGTTAATTGCATTGCTTTGAAGGTCATTTGAAGTTACGGGGCTGTGTTTTCTTTTCAGGCTAGCAGACAATGCCCGTGCGCTGTTTTAAATGTAAATCAGAGGGTATCCGCATAAACCTGTATTGTAGGATCGAGGCGTAATGGATTCACTCCGGCTGCGCCTGAGCTCGCCACAATACAGCTGAGCCGCCGAGCCGGGAGCGCGCCGGGGTTTCTCTGCGGAAACGCAGTTGCCGAAGAACATGAAAAGCATTAAATCGTGACGGGAAGGGGGCGGCAGCGGGGGGGGGGGGGGGTGTGGGGAGTGGATGTGTTTACGCTCGGGGGGGAAAGCTCGGGACCGGAGGATGGGTTGCGGCGGCTCAGCCACCCGTCGCTAGCAGCCGGGGAAGTTTCTCACCCCGAAAGAGGCACGGGGCTGGCGTGTCACGCACCGGGGCACCGGCGGGGATGGCCCCGGCATCGCTCCTCCCGCTGGCGGGGATGGGGAGGGGGGGCACCGTCCCCTGCGCCCCGCCGCCCCCCACTTCGGGCACGGCCGTTCTCAAAGGCTGCTTGCTCCCGGGGGGGGGGGGGCGGGGGGGACCGGCGGTCCCTCGCCTGCCTCGTGGACGTTGTCCCCGCCGTCCCCGGGGAGGGGCGAGGCCCGGCCAGGCCCGATCCGGAGGAATGTGGCACAAGGGGGGCCCAGCCCGCCGCCCGTCCCCGCTGCCGCTGAGCCTTCGTTAATGGCCCCGCCCGGGGCCCGGGCGTCCCGCCGAGCTGACCTGCCATGCGATTAGCCCGACGCCCCCGGGGTACGGCTCTCCCCGGCGGCGCTGCCAGCGAGCCCGGCCCCCGCTGCCCCCGCTCCGGCACCTGCAGGCGGCTCCGCCGGAGGCGAGGACGTGCAGCACCGAGCCCGCAGAGAGCCTTGCTTCCCTCCCCCTTCCCCTGTCCCCGCTAATAACAGGGCATCGCTCAGAAGACGGTCGCGCTGCTGCACGGAACAAACGCTCATTGATTTCCACCGCCGGGCTGCGGAGGGACGCGGGGCGCCCGGGGGGGGGGGGGGGGGGGGAGCTGAGCCGAGCCGAGCCGAGCCGCTCTCCCGGCTCCGCATTTGGGGGTGAGGGGGGCACGATCCGGGGACGTACCCGACGGCTTCCCAGACGGGAAGGTGTGCTCCCCCGGGCGCACAGCGCACGTCCCCGGGGCCGCCCGTGGGGAGGACGCTCCTCTCCCCAAAGACGTGCCGGTGACTTGGGGTCGCCCCCCCCCCCGTCCCCCCCGGGGCGAGCAGCAGGTCGGAGGGGCCGCGGGGCGAGCGGCGGCCGGGGGAGAGCCGCGGTCTGTCCGTCCCTTCCCGCGACGCCGGGCCACCCTCGCGCGGATCGCGCCGTGTCACCTCCCTGATGGCAACCACCACCCGCCTCTCCAGAAAAGTCGTCAGCCCGGTACCGCCGCTTCCCCCGTTGTCCACGGCAACCGGCGTATCTGATTGAACCTCGTTGTAGGCAGTGACACCCGCGTAATGGATCATCCTGTCAATGCTTTTTTATCACAGGCATTTATTTTGGTCACGGCTGGTGATAACTTTGGTGTTTATCCCTTGTGTCGTTACGGGCCCGGCCGCGGTCCCCCTTCCGCGCCCCCCCCCCCCCTTCCCCGGCGGACGAGCGAGGGGACGGGCCGCTCCGGGGCGGCGGGGATCGCGGCTCCCCCCTTCCCCCGCCCCAACCCCCCCCCTACGGCCGCTGCGAGGGGCGCCCCCGACACCCCCCCACCCCCCCCCCCGGGACGGATCGATCTGTTTGGTTTGGTTAAGCACCCGCCCCCGCCCGCCCCGGTCCCCCCGGGGCCGGGTTATCTTGGGTCATGCGGAGCTGGCGCGGAGCGCCGGGTGCGGTAAGAGGCTCCGGCGGAGCCCTGGTGCAGGAGGGAGCCGGGGGAAGAAAGTGCCGTCCGCAGTTCTCCATCAATCCAGACACTTCAAAAGTAAATAGAGCAGGGCAGGGCAGGGCCTCCGGGGAGGGGAGAGAAGAGGCCTCTGACAGGCGATTGTCCAGGGCGGAGCCAGCAGGGCTATTTCCAGCCCGGGAATAACAACGCTTGGGCTGCGGTGGCTCCGACCCGCGTGTCCAGGAAAGACCGGATCGGGGTGTTTGTTTTGCTTTTAATTATTATTTTGACGGCGGGCTGGCGCAGCGCAGGCAAACAATGACCCCAAGCCGTCCGAGAGGGGCACCGGGCGGTGGGGGACACAGGGGGAGAGCCCGGGAGGGGGCGGGCGCGGGGCCGGGTTTGCTGCCCCCACCGGGGGTCGGGGCCGGGGCCGCGGGGCCGGGAGGAGCCCACCGGGGATGCAGGCGGCGGGCCGGGCCGGGGGCGGCTGGGAGGCGGCGCGGCGGGCAGGGAGGGCTGGTGGGAAGCCGGGCCGGGGCCCCGGCGTGTTGGCGGGCGGGGGCCGCCGCGCTTATCTGGGTCACTGGGGTTAGAGGGAGCAGCTGATAGGAACAGAGGAGCTGAGCTCCTGCTGCTGCAGAGATAGAGCCGCGATACGGGCCAGGCAGGCACCGAGCTGGAGGAAGGGCGGGAGGAAGGGAGGGAGGGAGGGAAAGAGGGAGGAGGAGGCGGCGGCTCGTTCCGGCTCCCGAGCCGAGCCCAGGTGCGCTGTGGTTTCCCTGCCGTCAGCGCTGTGCTCGGCAGCCCCCCTCCCCTCGCTCCCCATCCCCCGTCCTCCCCCCGTCCCCGTCCCCCTCCAACGTTTAACCCTTTCCCACCTCCGCGGGGCTGGAGGCTGAGGCGTGCGCTGGCCCGGCCGCGTCCCCTGCGGTTCCCCACTCCCTCCGTGGCAGAGACTGATCGCGGTAGGGGAGAAGGGGGGGGGGGGAAGGCTGGCCTTGTGGTGCCGAGCACCGCCCTCGGGCAGCTCCCAGGACCCGGCTTTGCACACACACGCACACACCCAGCTGCGCCGAGCCGAGCCGAGCCGAGCCGGCCCCGGGGCCAGCCCCCGCCTGCCGCCGCCGCTGCTAGCGCGGCCGATCTCGGTTACAGCCAGCCGCCCAGCGGGGTTTGCTGCTGCAGCCGCCGCCTTCCTCTCCCCCTCCCCGGTCCCCGCCGCCCTTTTCCTTCCTGCTACGGGCTGGGCTGCCCCGGAGCTCCCCCGGCTCGGCGGCGGCGGCGGCGGCGGCCAGTCCCCGCTCCCGGGCCGCTGCCGGCGGGGAGGAGGATGCGGAGCGGCCGGGGAGGGGGAAGAAGGGCTCTCCGAGCGCCCCCATCGCGCGCCCAGCCCTTTAATCAATTTCACCCTATTAATTATTAATTTTACGCCAGTCAAGCTTGCCCAGGAGGAGGAAGGGGGGGAGGGGAGGCTGATGTCAGTCGGAGGCGGCGGCGGGGCCGTGTGCCAGGCTCCCCGCTCAGCCCCGGCCCAGCAACTTTCGGCTCCGCTGGCTCGGGCAGCTCCGCTCGCCGAGAGCCGGGGGAGGCGGCGATTCCCATTCCGGTGGATGATGAACGCCCCCCCCCCCCCCCCGCACACACATCCACACACGCTCTCGTTCTCTCTTTTCCGCTCCCCTCCCCTTCTCTCCCCGCCCGCCCCCCGTGTAGACACATCCATACAAGGGCCCATTGCATCGTAGCGATGATGGATCGTGCCTAGCGGGGGTGATTTGGTGTTGATCGCATATTATCACGGGCAGGTTGGACTGGTTGCTGATGGACGGCTTTCTAGCAAGGCGCTCCTTCCGAGGCTCGGGGAAGCAGCTCGATCGAAAAAGCAGCTTGCTTTTAACTCCTTCTCTCACCAGCACGCGTAGGGCAAAAAGCTTAGCATCTGTCACAACAGCTCTCCGGGTAGCACTTTTCCCTCCTCCCGCTCCATTTTCGCCTCGGCAGCCCCGCCGCCGGCTGGCTCTCTCGGGCACCGGGGCAGGGCTGAGGGGGCTGGCGGCGAGGGCCACCCCACCGGCGAGCTGCCTGCCGGTGCCTCCGCGGAGGGCGATGCCCGTGGGGGTCCCCACGCCAGCCCGGGGGGAGAGCCCCCAGCCCGCCGCCCCCGGCTCGCTCCCCGCCCGGGAGGGCTGCTCTCTCCCCCTCGCCTATTTTTTTTTA